>OX940981.1:3171146-3498157 GCA_954871275.1 Leptopterna dolabrata | reverse complement strand
GATACCTCACAAGCTCATGTTCACTAAAACCTCAAAAACAAATCGAAAACCCCTATTTTTACACAAGTTTTTTCTGCGTAACACCCCTGGGTGTAGTCCAATCAAGAGGCGAGCTTCGGAGCACAACTAGGACCCACATGTGTTCCAAAATTTATTCCCAAACTGTTCAGGAAGAACGACGGTTTTAGACTGAAATTTAACGTAAATTCAAGGCTGAAACTTCGTTAGAACCTCAATTTTCCACTCTTTGGGAAAATTCGACTTCATATTCGGTCTCCTCGTCCTTAAAAACATGGAAAACGATACCTCACAAGCTCATGTTACCATAACACCAAAAAACCCTATTTTTTCACCAATTTTTCACCCATAACACTAGGGCAGAACTAGGGCCCAAATGGAGCATGTGTGCGAAAGAACACATTTTGTAGACCGAAAATGAAGAAAATATGGATGATAGGCGTACGGCGGACGGACATTGCACTTTCGGAATCTACGCCGAAAATTTTGAGGGGGTGCCACAAGAATTGTTTGTTGAGCGAATACATAGGTGTATTATTCACAGAATAATACACCAATACAAAATTATCTCATGGATTTCTAGTGCTTTGACAGACATTGCACAATTTTATGCTAGAAACAGCCTGCAAGAGACTGTGGATGCCCCAGTATTGGTGGTATCAGTACTTGATAGCATAGGGTATGATACTGAGCTGCATAGTAATTGGTATTGTCATAGAAAAGTGTGGGTAGTTGATTTTGAAAAATTATTTGAAAAAAAAACCTTCGAAAAACGCATTAGAAGCGTAAAATAGTTCATAAATGCACCTTTTCGAGACTAAATTTTTTTTAAATAGGTGAATCTATTGAACGCATTAAAAAGAAAAAAAACCAGTCATGCAGCATGACTTAATGAGCGAATTTTCAAAGAAATATTAGAATTAATGGCTATGGTTTTGAATAAAGGAAAACTTCGGTCTAAAATTTGGTTTTCTATGTATATTCTCTTCGTATTTATTTTAATTTGTACGTTTTGTCCATCCTGATTCTACCGTTTGTTTATTACGTAATTGTACTAAGTGCTTATTTATTTGATCGCTGTGGGTTCATATTAGGTAGGATAGGGTAGTTAGGACTTTTGACTTACCTACTCAAGAGAGTGCAGTAGGTAAAGGAGTTGTTATAGAAAATCATGAGTGCTTCAAGTGCAGGTTGTTTTTCATGCAGGCTCAATCTTGAAATAAACTATGAAGGAAGGATGTGGTTTCTGGAAGGATCACTTGGAAGAACATGTGGGTGCTACGCTGACCACTCTAAGTGGGTGGGGGGGGGGGGGGTAAGAGTTTAAAAATTATCCTAGTTTTGGGTAATTTTTGCGCACTTTAAATGCTCTAATTTAAGAACGGATTTAGATATCTAAAATCCGATTTCACCATCGTGTTCAGCGTGCAAAAACCTTTAAAATGAGGGGTCACTTGTTAGAAAATAACATTTTGGGGATTTTTGGGTAATTTTTGCGCACTTTAAATGCTCTAATTTGAGAACGGATCAAGATATCTAAAATCCGATTCCACCATCGTGTTCAGCGTGCAAAAACCTTTAAAATGAGGGGTCACTTGTTGGAAAATAACATTTTGGGGATTTTTGGGTAATTTTTGCGCACTTTAAATGCGCCAAAACCCTCCTTAGAGTAGGCCAATTTCGCCCATCTTCGAACTTAGCCTTTCGATTGCCAAGATAGATTTTTTGTGCAAATTTGAGCTGTTTATCTCAATTCTATCGAGAGTTATCGTCTGGAGTGACACATATATAAATATATATATACATATAAAAAAAACCAGTCATGCAGCATGACTTAATGAGCGAATTTTCAAAGAAATATTCGAATTAATGGCTATGGTTTTGAATAAAGGAAAACTTCGGTCTAAAATTTGGTTTTCTATGTATATTCTCTTCGTATTTATTTTAATTTGTACGTTTTGTCCATCCTGATTCTACCGTTTGTTTATTACGTAATATTGTACTAAGTGCTTATTTATTTGATCGCTGTGGGTAAATTCAAGGAGTTGTACTAATCGTTTGCCTCCCCCTTTTTTGCTTCGAACTCTCGTCTTCAATTAATACTTCTCACATATTTCAATCTGAACACTCTAAGGGGGTGGGGGGGGGGGGGGGGGTAAGAGTTTAAAGATTATCCTAGTTTTGGGTAATTTTTGCGCACTTTAAATGCTCTAATTTAAGAACGGATTTAGATATCTAAAATCCGATTTCACTATCGTGTTCAGCGTGCAAAAACCTTTAAAATGAGGGGTCACTTGTTAGAAAATAACATTTTGGGGATTTTTGGGTAATTTTTGCGCACTTTAAATGCTCTAATTTGAGAACGGATCAAGATATCTAAAATCCGATTCCACCATCGTGTTCAGCGTGCAAAAACCTTTAAAATGAGGGGTCACTTGTTGGAAAATAACATTTTGGGGATTTTTGGGTAATTTTTGCGCACTTTAAATGCTCTAATTTGAGAACGGATCAAGATATCTAAAATCCGATTCCACCATCGTGTTCAGCGTGCAAAAACCTTTAAAATGAGGGGTCACTTGTTAGAAAATAACATTTTGGGGATTTTTGGGTAATTATTGCGCACTTTAAATGCTCTAATTTGAGAACGGATCAAGATATCTAAAATCCGATTCCACCATCGTGTTCAGCGTGCAAAAACCTTTAAAATGATGGGTCACTTGTTGGAAAATAACATTTTGGGGATTTTTGGGTAATTTTTGCGCACTTTAAATGCGCCAAAACCCTCCTTAGAGTAGGCCAATTTCGCCCATCTTCGAACTTAGCCTTTCGATTGCCAAGATAGATTTTTTGTGCAAATTTGAGCTGTTTATCTCAATTCTATCGAGAGTTATCGTCTGGAGTGACACATATATAAATAAATATATATATAAATATATATATATATATATACATATAAAAAAGTGTTAAATTTCAGGAATCGTTTTAGAATGGTCTGAAACGGATTTCTATGAAGAAAATTTCCAAAAATTTATATTATTTAAATTTCGAAGCCATTGCAATAGCTTCATTTTCTTTGAAAATTCGCTAAAAAGTGTTAAATTTCAGGAATCGTTTTAGAATGGTCTGAAACGGATTTCTATGAAGAAAATTTCCAAAAATTTATATTATTTAAATTTCGAAGCCATTGCAATAGCTTCATTTTCTTTGAAAATTCGCTAAAACTAAATAAAATTTAAAAAAACTTCAATAAACAGCATAAAACTAAAAAAAGAATAATTTTTTATGCTGAACAAACTTATTTTATTCACAGCCGATTACAACAAAATTGTTGCAATAGGCGCCAAATTTTATTTAAAATCCCTCCACACAGCCTTTACATTTTTTGTATCCGTTGGGTATTTATACATTGTCGTTCAAATTTGGCGTCGAATTCAAACATTTTTTTGTGTGCATAGGCTTTGAATAAATTCAGTTTGTTCAGCTTAAAATAATTATTCTTTACTTTTTAGTTCTACACAGCTTTTTTTTGAAGCCTCGATTTCTATTAATTAAGGGAAGCTCCCGTGGAAAAATCGTCCAATATAGCTATCTAGTGAATAATAACAAAAAACGCTGCGAAGTCCTTGTCACATGGGTTTAATATAATTCTATTGGACATACCTACAGAAATGCTGGCTGTTCATTTATTGTTGCTTTCATGTAAAATAAGTGAAATTGCTATTTCTGGTGGTTTCCACCAATTTCGGCCCCCAAAACTTGAATTAGGTGCGCTCCATTTTTTTCTTCTTCAAATTATCCTTGATCATTGGTAGTGCGATTTAATCGTCTTGATCCACGTGTTGAGACTTTTTCCAGAGTTATTGTACAAATTGATGGTGATTTCAGGCGATTTCGCAGGTTTTTGACTCATAAAAAATCAATTTTGGGAGCTCAACATCTGGTACAATCTCAATTCTCCACTCCTTGGTCAAAATTGACTTCATATTCGGTGTTCTCGTCCCCAAAAACATGGAAAACGATACCTCAAAAGCTCATTTTACTAACAGGTTACTAAAACACAAAAAGTACCTATTTTTACACACATTTTCATTCATAACACCCTTGGGTATATTCCGATCGGGCTGAAAAGTTTCGGGACACAACTAGGGCCCAAATGGAGCATGTGTGCGAAAGAACGACTTTTTTAGACCGAAAATGAAGCCTGTACACGTGATACGGGGGACGGACATTGCATTTTTGGAATCTACGCACCTTGAAACGGAAAAGAAAAAATTTTGAGGGGGTGTTACAAAAATTTTTTGCTGAGCGAATACATAGGTGTATTATTCACAGACTAATAAACCAAAACGCTGCGAAGTCCTTGTCACATGGGTTTATCATTCTGTTGGACTTACCTGGAGAAATTTGGGCTGTTCATTTATTGTTTCTTTCATGTGCAGTAATTGAAATGACTATTTAGGATGGTTTCCACCACTTTTGGCCACCAAAAACACGAATTAGACTGGCATCTATACAGGTAAATAATAAACCGTTGTCACCCATATCACCCCTGGGTATATTCCGATCGGGCTTCAAAGTTTGGGGACACAACTAGGGCCCAAATGGAGCATGTGTGCGAAAGAACGAATTTTTTAGACCGAAAATGAAGCAGTTATGGATTGTAGATTGCATTTTTGGAATCTACGCGCCTTGAAACGTAAAAGAAAAAAATTTGACGGGGTTTAATGAAAATTTTCTTCTGAATGAATACATAGTTGTATTATTCACAGAATAATAAACCAAAATATGATAAGAATCGATGTTTTTAGCACATCTACCAACCTTGTTTCTCAAAGTTTTTGATGCTGGGTACTGCCATTTCCTTGCACTCCTGCGCGAATTACTGTACAAATTTGAACAAATTTCGTCAACCTAGTAAACAGTGGTCTCAGACTCACCACATCGCCTGAATGCGAACGAGGAATGTGTGAGGCCTCGCGCCTGATTGTTTACGTCCTTAGACATCGTGAGGCGAGTGATTTACTCCGCTGTGCCGTGCACTCGTAAAATCCATTTCACGCTCTGTTTAAGAGCTAAAATTTTTAATGGAGGTGTCTGAGGGGGATAAAAACCGATCGATATGCAAATCCCTCGCGTTTTTCACGCAGGTTCTGGTCTGGCTTTTCCTGTCTCCGTTGAAGCGTCGCGCGATATTCGACAAAAATCAGCATGAATTTAAACATCTTCTGTAGTTTCCTGTGGTTTTGTTGGTTGTGGAAGCGTTGTGCAGGCTGTACTTCCCGTGTTGTGGGCGTATCCAGAGCTCGTACGGAGTAGGTAAACAGTGTGGTCCCAAACTCTTAGCAAAACATTAGAAGTCCTAATTACGAGATAATGCTAAATAGCCTAAAGCCTATGCCTACACCACCATACCCCAGCCTATGCCTATGCCTACAGCCTACCATATTTTATGGATTTTTGACAAAGAACATTTTTCAAAGGACCAAACTTCATACGAAAGAAGCGTCTTCATTTAGGTAGGTAGCAATCATTTTTCGTAAACTTCCAAAGTTTCCTAAATGTTTTAAACAGTTTTTTGCAGTTTTTGTAAAATTTGCTCATTTATTTGAAGAAAACTTCTTCGACGAAAGGGAAAACGCTGCATTATTAGACAACGGTTTATTATTTTCCTGTATAGATGCCCCTTCTGCGTAGATCACTGTTTTCCGTTCAAGTTGCGTAGATAAAGAAAATGCAATGTCCGTCCGCCGCATACCCAGGGGTGTTGTTGGTGAAAAATGGGTGTAAAAATAGGGTTTTTTGGTTTTTTAGTAACACGAGCTTGTGAGGTAGTTTTCCATGTTTTTTAGGACGAGGAGACTGAATATGAAGTCCATTTCGACCAAAGAGTGGAAGTTGAGGTTGTAACGAAGTTTCAGCCTTAAATTTACGTTAAATTTTGGTCTAAAATGGTCGTTCTTCCGCACACAGTTTGGGTCCCCATTTTGGAGCAAATTTGGGTCCTAGTTGTGCTCCGAATCTCGGTAGCCCGGTCGGAGTACAACCAGGGGCGTTATGGGAGAAAAATGGGTGTAAAAATAGGGTTTTTCTAGGTTTTTTTTAAAAAGGTTTTAGTGATCATGAGCTTATGAAGTATCGTTTTCCATATTTTTTAGGGCGAGGAAACCGGGTATGAAGTTGATTTTGACCAAGGAGTGAAGAATTGAGGTTTTAACGAATCTTCAGCTCCCATAATTTATTTTTTACGAGCCAAAAACCCGGGACATTGTCTGAAATCACCATAAATTTGTATAATAACACTAGATTAACAAGTCTAAACAGGCGAAGCAAGACAATTTACAATGATCAAAGATAATTATTTATTATTATAATTTGTTGGAAAAAAAAAGAAAAAAACCACAGTCATGCAGGATGGCTATAAGAGCGAATTTTCGAAGAAATAACCACGTTCCTTAATCTTCAAAGTGCTCCAGTTTGAGAACGGAATGAGATATCGCAAATCTGATTTCACCATCGTGTTCAGCGTACAAAAACCTTTAAAATGAGGTGTCACTTGTCAGACTGTTTCATTTTGGGAATTTATGGGTAATTTTCCCCCCCTAAAACTCCCCAAAACTCCCCCTTAGAGTGACCCGATTCTGCCCATCTACGAACTTAGCCTGTCGATTGCCAAGACAGATTTTTCGTGCAAATTTGAACTTTTTATCTCAATTCTTTCGAGAGTTATCGTCTGGAATGACACATACATATATAAATATATATATAAATATATAAATATATAAATATATATACATATATATATATATATATATATATATATACATATAATTTTTGGTGTCTTTCGGCAGTGAATTCAGGATGGTCTGAAACGGATTTTGGTATAAAAATCTTTCGGAAATTCGAGTTTTAAAAATTTTGGACTGAGAACAATAGCTTCCTTTTCTTCGAAAATTCGCTAAAAGGAGCCTAATTTGTCTTTTTTGGGACCAAAGTTGGTGGAAACTATCAAAAACAGCCATTTCAATCATTGCACATCAAAGAAACAATAAATTAACAGCCAATATTTCTGTAGGTATGTTCAGTAGAATAATAAACCCATGTGACAAGGACTTTGCAGCGTTTTAAAGTATAGCGAACCAACCAATCACTTGGAAGTTCGTTACTGTAAACGGTTTATTGCTGTAATCGACGCTGTGCTATGTAAATGATTTCTGCTGTGCTTGCATCGCCAGTTTGCCTTGTGATCCTCTGATTACGGCCGTTCCTTTCCTTGGGACTTGCACTTGGGAGCCCATTTTATACAATTATCGTCGAGTGGTTTGCCGTATCAAGCGGCGCAGCCCCGATGAGTCTCGCCCTTCGCCGTCGTTATGGAGGTAACGGTACGACGCAGACAGGACCAGACACCACACCTATGTCTGGAACTCCCCTTTCCCCCACAGCCCTATATCAGATAGCTAGGTAGGTTGGTACCTATCTGACACACGTATACCTGCTTATCCAAGTGTTTTTTGTATGTCGCCAAACACATAAATTCCAGTGTAATGGTTCTGTCCTGTGTTCTAATCAAACAAGGGCGTAATTATCAATGCTTGTCTGTTCCACGATAAACCACCCTCAGAATGGAGCTATTTTGGATTATTCTGCTGTACTTATAGTTTTTGCTTCCTCACTACAGGAAGGTAGGGAAGCCTTGGTTTCGTGATTGAGGGGAAAAAAAAGAAAAACAACGGTTTATTATTTTGTATAGAATACCCTTCTGTTACAGATCGCAGCTCTATGTATAGATAACCCGTCTATATAATATGATATGTACTATTCTATACATATTATGTAGATCGCAGACCCTCCGTAGGTTGGTACCTAACCCCGTACTCGTTACTAGGTAACTACCTAAATCACGAGTTAAATGTTGCTAAAATAATTCTGCCGATGACAAACAGTACCTAACAAAAAGAAACACACATAATGAAGTTCTGAAAAGAAATTGTTGATGAGGAGTGAAAAAAGTTGCAAAAGTACCTACCAACAAACTCCAGCCCCTTCTACGTAGATGGTATAATGAACCGTTGTGTAATAATTTACCGTTGAGTAATGATTTACCGTAGTAATAATTTACCCATCAATAATACTTCAACGTTTGTTCAAGTTTCACTACCTACCAACAAACTCCAAAAGAGCCATCATTTTTCAAATTAAATAATATCACAGAACAACCAACTCGACTTCATACTCCGCCAATATAATCAGGTGATCCCTACCAATGATTGGCCGTATTCACAAATTCCTATTGTGGGCGCGTCTCTGGTTACGAGATTTGGTTTGAATTGTATACAATTTCATTCACACTGGAGTCGAAAATGCCTGTCGGTGCAAACTTCGGGGCCTTACTGTGAACGAACGGCTGGACGTACGATGCTCCGGATGGTCTTAAAAAACTCGCAAGTTCAAGAACTATTTAAAACCGTGAAAATATTTACGTAAAAAAATGGTATAGGCGTTTTGAAAATTTCAACCCCTATTTTGAACCCCTTAGAGATGACTCACAGTAACGTCGAGCTTCGAGGACCAACTAGACGCCGAACGGAACCTATAACCCGAATTTCATCAATTTTTTTTCATGGTAACTAAGAAAAGTGGCCCGTACGGCGTACGGCGGACAGACAGAAATATTTTTATTGCAGTTTTGGATTCTACATACCTTGAAACGTAAACCATCAAATTTTGAGGGGGGGTAAGCATTTTTTTTTTCATGCTCGATTCCAATGGTTCATTATTGAAAATAATAAACCAAAAAAGTCCTTCAAAATGAAAATTTCTACGACTATTTTGCGTTTCAGACATCGAGGAACATTTTGGTTTATTATTTTCAATAATGAACCATTGGAATCGAGCATGAAAAAAAAAATTCTTACCCCCCCTCAAAATTTGATGGTTTACGTTTCAAGATATGTAGAATCCAAAACTGCAATAAAAATATTTCTGTCTGTCCGCCGTACGCCGTACACCGTACGCCGTACGGGCCACTTTTCTTAGTTACCATGAAAAAAAATTGATGAAATTCGGGTTATAGTTTCCGTTCGGCGTCTAGTTGGTCCTCGAAGCTCGACGTTACTGTGAGTCATCTCTAAGGGGTTCAAAATAGGGGTTGAAATTTTCAAAACGCCTATACCATTTTTTTACGTAAATATTTTTACGGTTTTAAATAGTTCTTGAACTTGCGAGTTTTTTAAGACCATCCGGAGCATCGTACGTCCAGCCGTTCGTTCACAGTAAGGCCCCGAAGTTTGCACCGACAGGCATTTTCGACTCCAGTGTGAATGAAATTGTATACAATCCAAACCAAATCTCGTAACCAGAGACGCGCCCACAATAGGAATTTGTGAATACGGCCAATCATTGGTAGGGATCACCTGATTATATTGGCGGAGTATGAAGTCGAGTTGGTTGTTCTGTGATATTATTTAATTTGAAAAATGATGACTCTATTGGAGTTTGTTGGTAGGTAGTGAAACTTGAACAAACGTTGAAGTATTATTGATGGGTAAATTATTACTACGGTAAATCATTACTCAACGGTAAATTATTACACAACGGTTCATTATACCATCAACGTAGAAGGGGCTGGAGTTTGTTGGTAGGTACTTTTGCAACTTTTTTCACTCCTCATCAACAATTTCTTTTCAGAACTTCATTATGTGTGTTTCTTTTTGTTAGGTACTGTTTGTCATCGGCAGAATTATTTTAGCAACATTTAACTCGTGATTTAGGTAGGTAACTAGTAACGAGTACGGGGTTAGGTACTATCCTACGGAGTGTCTGCGATCTACATAATATGTATAGAATAGTACATATCATATTATATAGACGGGTTATCTATACATAGAGCTGTGATCTGTAACAGAAGGGTATTCTATACAAAATAATAAACCGTTGTGCAGGGATTTGCAGCGTTTTGGTTCTGTGTCTGCCTCTCTGTGGTAATTCCTTGTAACGCCCATAACTACCCGAAATAGTGGTCGAAATCGGCTGAAATTTGGAGGGTAGGTGCGGGTTAGGTTGCAGACGGTCCCATACAAAAATCATTGAAAAAGTACCCTGCTTTTGTCTGCGCATGCGCAAACGTGAAATAATTGGAACGCCCATAACCCCCCTAATATCGTTATTTCAAACTTGGATGGTCGATCAGGTATAATACTTTGATAGTTCCAAATGAATTTCGTTGGAATCATGATGTCACTTTCATCTGCGCATGCGCGAACATGAAATGTTGACCATTTCCTTGTAACTCTTCTAACTACGCGAAAAATAGTCGTAGAGAGCGGAAATTTTGACGGTATACGCGGGTTGGATCGCAGATAGTCCCGTTTCAGAATCATGGAAATCGTTTAGTCTGCGCATGCGCAAACGTGAAATACTTGGAGTGCCCATAACTACCATAATTATCGTTGAAATGAGTTCAGATTTGGAGGGTCGATCAGGTATAATACTTTGATAGTTCCGCATGGATTTCATTGGAGTCTTACTGTAACTTCCCTCTGCGCATGCGCAAACATGAAATGTTGGCCGTTTCCTTGTAACGCTTCACGCGAAAAATAGTCGTAGACAGCTGAAATTTTGAGGTTACACGCAGGTTGGATCGCAGGTGGTCCCGTATCAAAATGAACCTACTCAACTATTCTGTACGTTCATGTGATTCAAGTGAAGAAGAAGCTATACTGCCTACTCGAATTGGCAGACGTTTTAGTTTCACAATGGTGCTACAAAATCTACAAAGTTTCACGTGCGTCATGACCATATGAGCGAATTTTCAAAGTTCCATCCTTTACAATTTTGGTGATTCACTTTACAGCATTGTCAGTGATTTTACCAATTTTGATCAAGACGCAGAAAAGCTCATTGCTGCCCATAGTTGTTTTCAAAAACAGCATGTTTAACAACTAAGCTATTAGGTACCTCTTGGCGAAATTTCGAATTTTTGTGTCTCGTTATCAAGGTTACCTAGGTGGGTTTTGTCTGGAGTGGTTTGGTGGTCAGGTGTGAATATATATACGTAGACATGAATACATACGCACATAATTTAGTATACACACTTTTAAACTCTAGGGATGCGTTGAAAATGTTACAAAACGGATTTTTAATGTCACCCATTTTATTGGTAAATAGGTAGGTATGTTATATTCTGTAGGAAAATTCGCTAAGTCATCCAATTTTGGGTTTCATAAATTGAAATGGATTGTAATATAGTCGAATTCAGCAAACTAGTGAAGGTATCGTGTTGTATTAATGGTATGGTACAAATAGTATGGTTGTGGGTTTACAGTGCAGTTGGTCGGTGTAAAGGTAGTCAAGGCAATCACAGCTTTTTTCTTCAAGATGCGTAGATCTGTTGACGATTTTGAAAAACTGAACCCGCCCCGTCGGTTTCTGTGAAAATGCAATATTCCACAGTAGCTGAGGCGGGTAAATTTGAGAAGCGACGATGCTTGGCTACTGTTATGGAAATAATATTTTAGGGCGAGAGGCGAGAAAATGGCCTTTTTTTTTCCTCTTATTATTTTTTTTCGTTGGTCCATTACCAACAGGATAACGAAACAATCGGGGGTTAGGACACCGTCCGGCGGCTCCCATTCTGATCTTGGTCCGCATCCTCCTTCGCCGTTGTTCGCCGAAGAATGGGAGCGAAATTGAAAACTCGTGATGGGCTTCGGGGAGGAAGAGCGGGAAATGACATTAAAACGTAAAGGGAGGTTTGTGTTGGTTAAGACACAGCAAGCGGGGTCTGCTTCTTAAGCATTTAATGTAACAATAAAAAAATAATAAAAATAAACAAAGACGAGGCGGGAATGAAAAAAATTCTAAATCCTTCTTCCAGAGAGCCGTGTAAATTGGGCTTTGATTATAATTTAATTAATTAATTAATTAAATAATAGATTAATAAATTTTTTCAAAATTGAATGTTTAGAATTTTTTTGTGTTGGTAAAGACACAGCAGGCTGTAAAAATAAAAATAAACAAAGACGAGGCGGGAATGAAAAAAATTCTAAATCCTTCGTCCGTGTAGGAAGTTGGGCTTTGATTATAATTTAATTAATTAAATAATAGATTAATTTTTTTTTGTTTTTTGCTCCCTCACTACCGAAGTTAGGGAAGCCTTGGATTCGTGATTGACTAAATAAAAAGAAGTGTGTCCTCCAAAATGAAAATTTCTACTACCATTTTGCGTTTCAGTCATCAAGGAGCATTTTTGGTTCCGTGTCTGTCTTTCTCTCTGTGGTAACTCCTTGTGACGCCCATAACTACCCGAAATAATGGTCGAAATCGGCTGAAATTTGGAGGGTAGGTGCGGGTTAGGTTGCAGACGGTCCCATACAAAAATCATTGAAAAAGTACCCTGCTTTTGTCTGCGCATGCGCAAACGTGAAATAATTGGAACGCCCATAACGCCCGTTGATATATCGTTGAAATGAGTTCAAACTTGGAGGGGCGACCTTGTTACGCCGGAAGGTTTATACACAATGAATAATTTAATTTCATTTCACTTGGATGGTCGATCAGGAATAATAATTTGATAGTTCCGTATGAATTTCTTTGGAAACGTACTGTAACTTCCGTCTGCGCATGCGCGAACATGGAGTGTTGAAAAATGTTGAAATGTTCGATCTTTTTACGCATTTGAGGTAATTTGTTACTGCTCTGTTTATTACCATTCAATCATTTTGACGCATCATTGTTTTACCAACTGATTCTGCACGTCCATGTTACAACGACTGAGGAAGGTATGGCCGCCCACCCAACTTGGCAGACGTTTTTAAAGGTTTCTAACCGACATTTGTTGTCACTGTTGGCGTAAGACCTCAGGCAAAGTTGCCCACAGGTGCAGCAATACTACTAAAGTACACCTGCGCTAGTTGTGTACCAGGATCCTGACGTGAGATTTGGATTTTGTCCAACTTGTCTGACCTGATTAGTGAAAATTTCAGTGTTGAGATCCACGATCAGCTATTTTTGCTTTCTGCGACGCCTGTGCCGGCTGCGTGCACTTGCTGCAGATTTTGACGGGCCTCAAGTGGACCCTCAGGTATTGCTTGTTTTTCTTCCCGCATGAAGGAGAACCGTGAATTTTATAATGATATTAATGTTGGTATCGCCTGCGCATGCGCAAACATGGAATTAAACTATTGGAACTCTTTAACTGTTGCTTTAATTTTGCCATAATTGAGGCTATGATTGTCTCTGCTCATCTCAGTTGTTTTATTTTCCTATATTGTGGTGCTGAGGGGGGGGGGGGGGGGGGGGGGTTGAGGGTGACTATTTTATGCAGGTGGTGATGTGTTGTGTTATGCAGTTATTCTATTATTATATAATATAAGTTATTTTATCATTATATAAATTATATAATACTAGCATGACCGCTCGCTTCGCTCGCTATCCGAGATTCGCTGTACGCAGTATCGTACTTAATTCCGACGTTGCACAACTTGGGAGCCTACTGGATATTGGTGCCAAATTTGGTCGATATCCGTCGAGCCATTCAGGAGTTGACCATGGTCGACCATATTTCCGCTATGGTGAAGGGGACCGAAAAATTCCGACGTTGCCCAACTTGGGATCCTACTGGATATTCGTGC
The DNA here is from genome assembly GCA_954871275.1 of Leptopterna dolabrata. Classification (NCBI taxonomy): domain Eukaryota; kingdom Metazoa; phylum Arthropoda; class Insecta; order Hemiptera; family Miridae; genus Leptopterna; species Leptopterna dolabrata. The sequence goes on along the minus strand of OX940981.1, from coordinate 3,484,508 downwards.
CAAATTTGGTCGATATCCGTCGAGCCATTCAGGAGTTGACCATGGTCGACCATATTTCCGCTATGATCAGGGAATTAAAAATGCGCCTACGTTCAACTTAGGAGGCTACCGGATATTGGTGCCAAATTTGGTCGATATCCGTTGAGCAATTCGGGATTCGACCATGGAGGGGCCCATGGATGCGCTATGGTCGACCGCGGGGGTAGTCCGAAGGGTCGATCGTAGATAGAATTTCACGTAGATTACGAATACGCGATAAAAAATAGGGGTTACCATTTCAATTAACGAAGTTGACCATGGTCGACCATAGTTCCGCTATGGTCAGGGAATTAAAAATGCGACGTTGCACAACTTGGGAGCCTACTGGATATTCGTGCCAAATTTGGTCGATATCCGTCAAGCCATTCAGGAGTTGACCATGGTCGACCATAGTTCCGCTATGGTCAGGGAATTAAAAATGCGACGTTGCACAACTTGGGAGCCTACTGGATATTCGTGCCAAATTTGGTCGATATCCGTCAAGCCATTCAGGAGTTGACCATGGTCGACCATAGTTCCGCTATGGTCAGGGAATTAAAAATGCGACGTTGCACAACTTGGGAGCCTACTGGATATTCGTGCCAAATTTGGTCGATATCCGTCAAGCCATTCAGGAGTTGACCATAGTTCCGCTATGGTCAGGGAATTAAAAATGCGACGTTGCACAACTTGGGAGCCTACTGGATATTCGTGCCAAATTTGGTCGATATCCGTCAAGCCATTCAGGAGTTGACCATGGTCGACCATAGTTCCGCTATGGTCAGGGAATTAAAAATGCGACGTTGCACAACTTGGGAGCCTACTGGATATTCGTGCCAAATTTGGTCGATATCCGTCGAGCCGTTTGGCCGTGCATAGAAGGACACACAGACAGAGATTCGTTTTTATAATATAGTAGAGATATAGAGATAGGTTATTTTATTATTGTATAAAAATGCAAACTTAATTATTTTATAAACCTTAATCTATTCTATAAAACTTATTCTATTCTATAAAACTTAATTATTTTTACTTATTATATAAAAATGCTTTATATAAAATTTATTATAATAACTCTTATTTTATATTACTATATAAATTATTTTATTATTATATAAATTTTTATATAATAATAAAATAATAAAAAATAAAAATTAATATAAAATATGTATAAAAATATATTATTTAAAATTGTATTATATATTTAGATGTCCATTCAGTATAAATAAAATGTATGTTACACTCGGTGGTACTTACTTGCACAGATTGCTGGTAAACAACTTGTGACGAAGTGTTATCGATTAATGTAATTCCCTCATTTTCCGCCTCCTCGAGTGACCTGGTTCTCCCTCCAAAGTTTCATTGGGTTGATTACCACGCAGAAAAAAAAGCACACGCAAAGATTAACCGATTACTTTCGTGCTCATTCCCCATTTTTCTCCCTTCTCGTTTTTGACGCATGCTTGTGGGTTTTTTTTTCAGCGCGTGAATTTATTGGTTACAACTTTCGTCGGAATTGGGTTGAAATCTTTATTAGGTTTGTGTAAAATACGGACATGTAAGGGCATTGAACCACAAAAATACGGACACTCAATAATAATGAAAATAAACGCAATAATAGGTGGCCGTAGGTTCATTTTAATGAGGGACCATCTGCGATCCAACCCTCGTGTAACCTCAAAATTGCAGCTCTCTACGGCTATTTTTTGCGTAGTTATTAGAAGCGTTACAAGGAAATGGTGAACATTTCACGTTTGCGTATGCGCAGACGAAAGTTACAGTACTTTTCAATGATTTTGGTATGGGTCCATTTTGACCCAACCCGCACCTACCCTCCGAATTTCAGCCCATTTCGATTTCGGGTGGTTACGGGCGTTACAAGGAATGGACCACAGACAGACACAAAGACGGACAGACACACAGACAAGCACGGAACCAAAAATGTTCCTTGATGCGCGAGTAGAAATTTTCATTTTGGAGGACATAAATTTTTCGACTCTTGCATGAATACAGGCTTCCCTACCTTCGATATGATGAAGCAAAAATACGATATGTAAATACATATAATATCAATATATTCCATGTTATCAAGTCGGTAACTTATTTCACTGCCAACTTACAATCATATATCACAACAAAAGGAACTAACCTACTCTTTGAAACTTAGAAACCTTACTTGGTAGGTACTTAATAATTATTCATGATTGACTTAATATAGACCATTGGTATATCACAGTGAACAAATTAACGAAGAGGTTTAAATTCTTGAATACCATTCACAATGCAACAAACGCAATGTAATATCACCATGAAAAGAAGAACTTTTTTGCTGTCGAGGAAACGATTCAAATCATAAATCGAAAAGTGGAACAAACCACAACTGTTAGTGAAAAAGAATTGATTCCGGTTATTAAATTGCCGAAAATTAAAGGAATGTTGCAAAGGAAAATGATTTAGGTATCTTTTTCTGGCCTTCGGGCTGGGGGAGTACTTTTCAGAGCTCCCGACGGCCCTGAAAACTGCGGTTTGTTAAAAAAATATGTTCATAAAATGGTGCAAATGATTACACAACGGTTTATTAGTCGCCTGTATAGATGCCCCTTCTGCGTAAATCACTGTTTTCTGTGGTCAGAGTTTTCTTGAAGGATTTGATTTCGCCCCTTCGTCCATTGAGCCGTTATCATTGAAAATACTTAAAATAGGTAGGTAGGTTAGGTACCACGTAAAGTAAGTACTTTAAAAAAAAAAACATAAAATGTGGACGTCGTACAAACACATCAAAAATACGGGCGCGCCGGTACACGCACGTCAGAAATACGGCCATTCCAACGGACGAATCTGGCTGCAAATTGAATGAAGAATCGGCAAAATTACGGCTGAAGATGTTGGTACTAATATTCAGAATGGGGCTCTGGGAGTGGAAGTGATAGTGACAAAGATCTGGGTTTTCACCGTTACCTGGTGGTTACAGGTCTACTTGGAAGGATTCAGGTATAGGTTTCATTTCACCGTTTACAAGAGCCTCACATGAACCTGTGCCGAACCCACAGGCCCTAGTTGATGGTAAATGGGATCTGTGATTCGTCTACGACTGTCATGAAATCTTAAAGCTGAGCTAAATAAGAAGAAGGCATTCATGAGCCCAACACGGTATTTGTTTTCAATGAATGGAATAGATGTTGTGCCACAATTCTAGGTTGGATGTGAGCAAATTCTTTTTTTTCTCTTCTTTTCTTTTCACAAATTATCCTTTGATCATTGATAGTGCCATTCAGTTGTCTTGATTCACGTGCTAATACTACTTCTAGTGTTACTAGGTACACTGGTCGCAGGCTATCTACCCCACTTCCCACCGGTTGCAGGCTATCTACCGCCGCTCGTGTTTATCTACCGTTCTCACCTTTCACCTTTCGATCTGTTGATGTGTTCTCCGTAATGGCATGTTCTCAGTTGAATCGTCGCGTCAGTCGAGATGAGTTTAGGAAAGTTGTACCGCGAAATTATACCCGACGAGGAAACGTGTATCAAATATTTGAAGGATAAGGGCGTATTACCGAACCAACCAGTGTCATGTGCAAAAGTGAGGGGTGATGAGTGTGCGGTGGTGACCTAAAGGAATGTTTAAAAAAAAGTAAGAAAAGAGACGCAAATGGAGAGTTGATAAAAACTGTGTACCTGCGATGTTCGAAGAAGGGGTGCCAAACGTTTTATTCTCTTCGAAGAACAAATAAATTTTTTACTTACAATGATGTGTCGGGGAAGTGCAATAGCAAGCTCTCGCTATGCGAAATCGTCGAACTAGTCTGGATGTGGTGCAATTTAGTTAGTAATAATGATGCTGTAAGGTGGAGTGGGAGAAGTAGTCATACTGTGACAGACTGGTACAATATGTGTAGAGATGGCGATTAGAAGAGTTAAGGTAAGATAGGTAGATATTTCCATTTTTAGAGAGCTTAAGGGCGGTAGATAGCCTGCGACACGACGGAGGGGTTCGACCTCCCCGACCCGAGTCCGGTAGATAGCCTGCGACTAGTGTACCGTGTTACTATACAAATTTATGGTAATTTCAGACTATTTCCCAGGTTTTTGACTAATAAAAAAATGAATTTCGGGAGCTTAACCTTCGTTAAAACCTCAATTCTTCACTCTTCGGTCAAAGTCAACTTAATGTTCGGTATTCTCGCCATAAAAAAACATGGAAAAAGATTTTTAAAAAACCTCGAAAACCCCTGTTTTTACACCCAATTTTCTCCCATAACACCCCTGGGTGTATTACGATCGGGCTGCCGAGCTTTGGAGCACAACTAGGACCCAAATGTGTTCCCAAATGGGGACCCGAACTGTGTGCGGAAGAACGACGATTTTAGACCAACATTTAACGTAAATTTAAGGCTGAAACTTCGTTAGAACCCTAATTTTCCACTCTGGACAAAATCGACTTCATATTCAGCCCTAAAAAACATGGAAAACAATTATACCTCAAAAGCTCGTGTTACTCAAACACAAAAAACGCTGCAAAGTCTTTGTCACATGGGTTTATTATTCCATTGGACATACCTACCTACAGAGATGTTGGCTGTTTATTTATTGTTTCTTTCATATAAAATAATTGAAATAGCTATCTCTGGTGGTTTCCACCAATTTTGGCCCCCAAAACTCGAATAAACTACGCTCCTTTTTTTAAAAATAAATTATCTCTGATCATTGGTAGTGCCATTTGATCGTCTTGATCCACCTGTTGACACTTTTTCCAGTGTTATTATACAAATTGATGGTGATTTCAAACGATTTCCCAGGTTTTTGACTCATAAAAAATCAATTTCGGGAGCTGAACATCTGGTAGAACCTCAATTTTCTATTCTTTGGTCAAAATCGACTTCATATTCGGTCTTCTCGTCCCCAAAAACATGAAAAACGATACCTTAAAAGCTCATGTTACCAACATGTTGCTAAAACGCAAAAAGTACCTATTTTTATACACATTTTCACTCATAACACCCCTGGGTATATTCCGATCGGGCTGAAAAGTTTCGGGACACAACTAGGGCCCAAATGGAGCATGTGTGCGAAAGAACGAATTTTTAGACCGAAAATGAAGCCTGTACACGTGATACGGTGGACGGCGGACGGCGTACGGTGGACGGACATTGCATTTTTGGAATCTACGTACCTTGAAACGGAAAAGAAAAAATTTTGAGGGGGTGTTATAAAAATTTTTTGCTGAGCGATTACATAGGTGTATTATTCACAGAATAATAAACCAAAACACCTATTTTTATACCCATTTTTCACCCATAACACGCCTGGGTATATTCCGGTCGGGCTGCAAAGTTTTGGGACACAACTAGGGCCCAAATGGAGCATGTGTGCGAAAGAACGAATTTTTTAGACCGAAAATGAAGTAGTTATGGATACGGCGGACGGACATTGTATTTTTGGAATCTACGCTTCTTGTAACGTAAAAGGAAAATTTTTGAGGGGGTGTTATAATAATTTTTTCCTGAGCGATTACATAGGTGTATTATTCGCAGAATATTAAGCTGGTCACCTCCTATTTGGACTGCCTTACTTTGGGTCAAAAATGGTCGTTAAAATCCTGTTCGTACTGAAGAGGTTATGAGGTCTCATATTATAGGATTGGTCAGGAATGGCACAGTTCGCATGTCGTGATGAGACGTTCGTGCTGTTGTTCACATGACAATACGCTGTGCGTATTCAGTGTTTTACTGCGTGCGACTTCTTCGAATTTTCAGCCCGGTAGGAAGCCACCGTCATTATTCATGTAGTCGGTGATTTGCTCTCTTTGACTTCCTCGTTAAAGGGCCTAACAACGCTTGCTGAATCGAGTTTTACCCCTTTTCATCTTGGGAAGCAGACGGCGTGCGGTCTGGTCTCTATTATCCGGAGTTATAGCTGCTCTTGAAGCCCTTCGAGCTTCTCCGAGGGTTCGTCTTCCTTCCCCCTCTCGCTTCCCCAATTTCCGCTCATTTCTGCGGTTGAACTCGCTGTTTCTCGCAGTACGGATATTAGGTGTGGAAAAGAAATAGGGAAATGCCTACCCCTCCTCTGACGGGATTCTTCGGGCTGAACTCGCTCTGTGTCACTGAGTAGCAGACCTAGAAAATGCTTGACAGTGGCAGTTCTCGAGTCGTTTGTTTTTCCGGCGAAGATGGGGTCGTTTGGCTGAAGCCTAATCGATATCCCTTCTTAACAGGTGATGATATCGCTAGTCTAGAGAGGGGACTCTCGATGGTTCACTCACCTCATACTCTGTCACATGCTAGGAAAATGTTGGATCCGTTAACATAAATGTTTTCTTGTCACTTAGCCAAATCCAGTGCCATTGAGTTAAACATGAGTAGGCATAATCTGGACATCCTAACGGATATTTTGCCACCAACCGCACCTATTCTGGTCTATTTTTATCGCGTAATCCCTTCAAAACTCCCTCATCTTGGTTTATTATTTGCAATAATGAACCTTTGGAATCCACCATGTAAGACAAATTTCACCCCCCCCCCCCCCCCTTCAAAATTTGATGGTTTACGTTTCAAGGGACGTTAGAATACGAATATCGAATAAAAACATTTCCGTCCGTCCGCCGTACGCCGTCCGCCGTACGCCGTCCGCTTTTTTCCTAGTTCCCATGAACCAAAATTCACGAAATTTGGTATATGGGTCCCGTTTGAGCTCTGTAGTTGGTCCTCGAAGCTCGGCGTTACTATAACTCAACTCTAAAATATCCAGAGTATCCCTATCCGGGAAAATTTTATTTTGAGGGGCTTTTCGCAATTTTAAAGTTTGATTTTTTCCCTGAATTTTTGAGGCCATCCAGAGCATTTTACGGTGTTGCCGTAAAATTTGCTATACAATTTGCCGTGAAGAGCAGGGTGTATGCTGGCATCAAGGTGGGTTGAGAGCATAGGTCACTTGTCTCTCGGCCAGTTGGGTGCTGTAGCGCAGTGGTTTGAGTAGCGGACTGCCACGCCGAAGTTCCCGAGATCGATACCCGACTGGGCTGAATATTTTCCACTCCGCATCAACAATTTCCTTCAGAACTTCATTTGTAGTTTGCCATTTTAGCTACTGTTTGTCATTGATATAATTGTTTTGAGCAACATTTAACAAATGAATTAGGTTGGTACATAGTAACGAGTACTGGGTTAGGTACTAAGGTACGGAGAGTCTGTGTTCTACATAATATGTATAGAATAGTACATATTATATTGACGGGGTATCTATTCAGAGAGCTGTGATCTGTAAACAAAAGGGTGTTCTTTACAAATTAATAAACCTTTGTGTAGGGATTTGCAGCGTTTTTCCACATAGAAAGCTCACTCTCGTATCAAATGAAGAGTTTAACGAGCTGAACGAAACCCATTAAGAAAACCTGCAAAATACCGTACTTTGAGGACGTTACGACCATTTGGAATTCCAACATACGTACATACATACGTATGGAGCGACATCAAGTGGAAAACGGTCGTGTAAATCGTTTTGAGCACTTGAGCACTCATATTCAGCTGTCATATTCTGTTGTCGAAACGTGCTGTATAGAGTTGTCTTGTCGAAATGGTTCCATGTCCATTCCGTCGGGTCGCCATACGCTCAACAATGTACGGTCGAATAAATAATTGGATTTGTAGCAGGTGTACCTACCATAAGCAGTAATGTAGCCATAACTCCTGCAACCCATGCGTCCCAACCTTGACAAAGTAGGCAAATGAAAAAAATGGCAAATGGAATCGATGATTGGCAAATGAAATGATTGGTTGATGAAATCCGTTCGCAATTCCGTCTGGCGCTTCTTCAGTCACCTTCGCAATCCGTTGACGCGTCTTTCTACCGGTATTTTCGGGCTCCTAACGATCGTTGAAAAGGTTAAATTCACCAGCACAATAAGTTGGCGGGAGGTGAGGATTTCAAGTTGCCTAATTACGGTTGAAAGGTTGAGTGGCACAATAGAGCCTTGTTAGAGCTCATTCTGTTGTCTCCGAAGGACGAAATACGAAAAAGGCTGGTTTGGTTTCTTGATAATATAACAAGAATGGCAACGAGTCGCTAGGTAGCTATTTTAGACTTTGTTCTTCTTTTTAAGTAGTCTTATAAGCGGTTTCTTGTAAGCTCCAGTTGGCTAATTTTATGTAAACAAGTTGGAATAGTTACTGAAACGATGGGAACACAGTCGGTGCCTTGTTCGGTTTGAAATTGGGCGATAAACGCTGCATCCTCTCGTCAGCGGCATTCCAAATTTCAAATTTGGTGGGTGTCGTGGTACCCCTCTAGAATACCACTCTAATGTACACGCAACGTGACGCAAGTGGCATAGGCAGTCCCCTCCCTCCATCGATCCCCCAACGGCTCCTAATGATGGTCGGAGGACCGGGGGGGGGGGGGGAGGGTAAAAGAGCTCCTATAAAACCCGCTCTTCTCACCCAGCTCGCCATTCTACACTCAAACCTCAAGTCGATGACTTCTCTCTACCCTTGCCTTCCTCCTCAAACCTCTCGCCTAAAAGAACTCAGAGTGGTGGGACCAGTCTGGTGATAACCGACGTGATGGAACCGTCTGGGCACTGTCTCTAGCGTTTTTAGTGGCGGTGACCTCCCTGGCTCCGCCATAGGTGTAACACTTCTCTATCACTACAGTGGGTATTTTCCAATCCACTGATGGATATTAAATCAACCATATTAGTACTCGTCAACAGCCTGTGTATCCTATCAAGGAGGCATGCAGCAGCGGCTGTTACCGAGTCGTTTGTTTTTCCAGTGAAGACGGGGGCGGTGAGGCTGAAACCCAATCGATATCCCTTCTTAACAGGTGATAATATGCTATTCTAGAGAGGGGACTCTCGAGGGTCCACTGTCACTCTTCTCACTATGTCACGTGGTAGCAGACCGTGGTTTGGCAGTGTGAGCTGAGTAATTCACCATATTCCATCCATTTGTTGAGGGCTTTTCAGAAGGATAAACCCAAAGGTTACCAGAAGGATTCCTATACAAACATCATGTCCCTTTTATGGTGCATACACCTATTGGCCCCATTCCCCATTTAGAGCTCAGTATAATTAAAATATACTGTGCTCATTAAAAGGCGATTAATGCCGTGTCCCAATTTACAAGTCTCAATAGTTGATCCATCAATAGCGATAGAGGTTGATCACCTAGAGGTTGCCCAGATGAGCACTGTTCACTGGAAAACAACCTCTGACAACATTATCCGCCAATACTCTTATGTAGGAGCTTTGGTTCTCCACCAGTAAATAATTATTATTGAGTTAGTACCATTACGGTGGAGGTTAGTCACCTTGAAGTTGAAGGTGGTTCAGACGAACCAGAACTTCATACTATTTTTCCCTCTCATACTTCTGATATCCAGAAGTATGTCGTATGGGGAGGAGTGTGACAGTGGCAGTTCTCGAGTCACAGTTTGTTTTTCCGGTGAAGGTGGGGTCGTTTCGGCTGAAACCTAATCGCTATCCTGGTGATAATAGCTAGGCTTGGGGGGGGGGGGTGAGGGCTCTAGGGTCCATGTCACTCTTCTCACCCTGTCACAGGTCTTGCAAAATATTTTGTCGAAGGAGGTAGGTCTTTGTAATTTTTGAACATAATCATGTCCAGAATCTCTTCTGTCCGAACCATCCGTTCTGTTTTGGATCTTGTTGCACAGCACAAACCGGTCGTGAGGGGTTTATGAGTTGAAGTCAACGAATGGCCTCGAGACAACGCTGTAATTGTACAAATAACCCACTGCAGGCGGCACCGGCAGCTCGTGTGGTTCGATACTTGAACAACTGATACAAACAGCGCTCCTCGTTAATTCCCAAATTGTGACCAACTCCGAAATACGTTTCACTCAGTTTGAAATTTGTTCCATTTGACGTCAGTGCGTCACGTCTGTCAACGGACCAAAGGTGAGTCTGAGAGGTGTAACTTGATGTTACGGGATACGAGCAGGGATCGGGGGAAATGCTGATGTCAGGCTTATCCTGGTTTCTCCGAGCGTTGCCCTCAGCTCCTGATGGAATCGTATCGCGAGTGAAACGGACTGTTAACGCCAAGGGTCTCTGGTGTCAAGATTCGCACCACCTGGAGTAATATACCTCCTCATGGATTTTATGCAAATCTTCTGTTCTTGCTCTTCACCTAATCCGCAATTAAAATTTTGCAGAAATTCAAGGTTTTCCCCCAATCCGATTTTTCAGATGATTATTTGGGTTTTTGCTGACGGTGCCTATTCCGATTTAAAGGATAAAATACGTAATCCCAAAACACGTAAGTTTCCTATTGTGTTAATTAATTCATTATTTAATCCAGAGAAAATTAGAAAATGTGGAAGTCCATTATAGGTGTATCAAGATATTGCAATCGTAGCATTATGTATTGCATTTTCATAGCGTGTTCTACTTACTAACGATTACTATCTAATAGCGGGTTGCCACAACCCGGGTAAGTGGACTCGCCGATTTCCATCGTCCCATTTTACTCCTTGTAACTTCAGGCCATCTTTTGTCCCTCCGTCACGTTAAGCATCTCAAAGCGAATCGTGACTTTCCTTATTAGATTCGTAGGAACCCGGTTGTTGAGTGATTATGCAATATTGGCTCAGGGGGAGGAGCCCGGACGAAAATTCCTATTGAAACCCCATCGCCCAGGTGCTTAGTTGAACGTCGCAAATTGACTTATTGGAAGCGGAGTTCCTGGGTTGAGTAACAGCTGGATGGAATCTGCCTGCAGTCAGCTTGTCACTTCTCTGATGGTTGGGAGGAGGTTGCAAATCATCTCTTTGCAGCGTTGAGTTATGGTGTAACTCATACGTAGTGCTCTCGCCTGATAGAAGGGCTCTACCGTTCCGATGGAAGCGTCTGTAATAGCCCTCCCCCCCCCAACTATTACGACCGTTTTCCATTTCTACTCAGTTTAAAAGGGCAGGTATTGATTTTGTTGTGAATTACGATAAAGTGCTCGTGCGCACCGTCCTTGGTCCTCTGTCTTGATGCCTAAAAGTAGTCGTTACTCGTTAATGACTGATAGTGCTTATTGGATATCCACAACACCCTGCAACCTTGTATCGAAAAGAGTTAAATAGTCTATAAACATTCTACCAACCAGTACACTAATGTTCTTAACTTTAAATTCAAATTAGATATCATGGTTAAATTAAAATTGAATTTGATATCTTGGTTAAATTTGGTTATATTTTAAATCTTGATTGAATTTGATATAGCAGTTAAATTTAATATCCTGGTTAAATTTAATATCATGATTAAATTCAAATTGAATTCGATATCTTGGTTGAATCTCAATAAAGGGTAAAAAAAGCAGAATAAAGTAATTCACGTTCCGTGATTTGCAAGTATACATCGACTAAAATACTTCCGATTTTTGGTTTATTATTTTCAATAATAAACCATTGGAATCGAGCATGAAAAAGTTTTCTACCCCCCCCCCCCCCCCCCCCCAAATTTGATGGTTTACGTTTCAAGGTATGTAGAATCCGAAAATGCAGTAAAAAAATGTCACTGTTCGCCGTACACCGTACGCCTTACTGTCTGAGCACTTTTCTTAGTTACCATGAAACAAAATTGATGAAATTCGGGTTATAGGTTCCGTTTGGGATCTAGTTGGTCCTCGAAGCTCGGCGTTACTGTCAGTCATCTCTAAGGGGTTCAAAATTCAAAATAGGGGTTGAAATTTTCAGAACGCCGTATCTCGAAAACTTTCGATAAAAGGGTATGGTTTTTTTTACGTTAAATTTTTCTTGAGGTAAACAATTTTTTGAGACCACCCGGAGCATTGAACGTCCAGCCGTTCGTGTGCACCAAAAAGCTTCTTCAACACGATCGTGAATCAAACCGTATTAATCTGGCCCAGATTTCATCGCTAGGGAGCACCTGATTATAATCAAGGATGGCTGTATGAAGTCGAGTGGTTTGTTCTGCGATATTATTTCATTTGGCAAGTGATGGACTATTGGATGTTGTTGGTAGTACTTCTGAAACTTGAACAAACTTTGAAGTATTATTGATGGGTAAATTAATACACAATGGTAAATGATTACACAACGGCAAATGATTACACAACGGTAAATTATTACACAACGGTTCATCTACCAAGAAGGGGCTGGATTTTGTGATCGGTACTTTTGCAACTTGAACCACCGTTGAAGTATTATTGATGTGCAAGTTATTACACAACGGTTCATTATAGGTATTGACCACAGAAAACAGTGATCTAAGCAGAAGGGGCATCTATTTCACTCCACATGAACAATTTTCCTTCAGAACTTCATTATTTGCGTTTCTTTTTGATGCCATTTTAGTTACTGTTTGTCATAGACAGAACTATTTTATAGCAACATATAACTCGTGATTTAGGTAGATACCTAGTAACGAGTACGGGGTTAGGTACTACTCTACGGAGGGTCTGCGATCTACATAATATGTATAGACTGGTACATAATATATAGACGGGTTATCTATACAGGTAGCTGTGATCTGTAATAGAAGGGTATTCTGTACAAAATAATAAATCGTTGTGCAGGGATTTGCAACTTTTTTTGTTGGTATAAATGATTTCATCATAAAAAGTGCCCTCGTTTTAAGCAAATTATGATTTTGCCATGCAAGGATGTTGAAATCTCGGTTAAGCCTAATAATGTAATTGTATATTTATGTATGTAGCCGTATGTATGTATTATGTATTTGTGATGTATGTATGCGTAATTAATGTAATTGATAAATTGATGTGTTGAACCGTTTACAGTCTTGACGGTGTGTTAAGGGGGGGGGGGGGGGGGAGCGACGAATTGTAAAGGTTTGTATTTGTTTAAAGTGGGTTGATTGTAGTAAGTTTAGGACACTAATTTTCACCTATTTGTCAACGAGTATAATTTGTGGAACACACACCGATGAATTTTTACTCAGAAAACCTCAGTTTTACTCACTTTCTGGTTTATATCATTATATTATTATTATTTTCATGATAGGGTGTTGCTGACTGAAAATTCGCTCACACACATATATTATATTTACTGCTGAGTACCAGTAGCAGTACTGGTGCTGAGTAAGTACTGCTGAGTTAGGAAAAATTTAATATATTCTACAACGATCCACTAGGCAATTTTGACTGGATTTCATTGGAAAATAGGATGGTAAATGTATTCATACGTATATCTTATAGTTGCCTATCGACTGGGAGGTTTTTTTTACGTAGATAAAATTATATTATGAGTAACGTGCAGGTAATCCAGCTAGTTATATATTTTTTTGACTGTTGTCCGAGGCGGAAGATGTTGGGACTCATTAGAGCTATCAGATCAACAGGCGCTAAAAGCTCGTCCGGCAACTGTCGTTATATTCGTTGTTTAATCAGATGAAAGGCCGAGGGCTTTCGACGGGCCTTTTCAGTGAACGGGGCGCGGTCGGCGGCGGCCTTGGCGTAACGAGATTAGGTGCATTGTGCCGAAAGCTGCGGATGCTGGGCGAGTGCTCAGAAGTTGTGCAAATGAGTCGCCTTGGCATTTAGATGTTTCGGCCAGAATCGGATCCGGCAGCCCCGAACTCCATTCATACAGTTTTGAAGTTGACTAATACATACATTCATACATATACCCGTGCATACTAATATTTAGTGGGTAGGCAGTTCTTGTCTTTAGCTGTTGTTCAAGGTCTTCACTGCCGTACGCCATACTCAGCACTTTTCTTAGTTACCATGAACCAAAATTGATGAAACTTTTGGTTTGTAGTTCCCATTTGCGGTCTAGTCGGTCCCCGAAGCTCGGCGTTACTGTCAGTCATCTCTAAGGGGTTAAAAATAAGGTACTGACCACAGAAAACAGTGATATACGCAGATCTGTACAGGTAAATTATTACACAACGGTTTCTTACACAACGGTTTATTATTTGCCTTATGATTCATGAATAACTACAAATAATTAATGGTCGAATTATTGAATCCCGCGCATTTATATGAATTAAAAATTCCCGGGCCGTCTCCAGTACACGATTTAGAGCTTTCCTGGGCGGAGCTCGAGCGTACGACCACAGAAAACAGTGATCTACGCAGAAGGGGAATATATACAGGTAAATGATAAACCGTTGTGTAATAATTTGCATCGTTTTTCAGCCGGACTTCTTCAGTTTGGTTATTTGGCTGTTCCATGGATAGGAAATGATTCCTTTTCGACTGAGATGCATTCGGTGATGGTCTCTAACCTGAACTCCAACTAAATCCGTCACGTTAATCTCCTTATTTACCGTTAAATTAGCGTATTGTAAAAGTAATATCTGTGTTCAGTCACTTCTCGGAACTTGCATCACCGGGAAACAACATTATGAGAAATGAGGTGGTTGGCGTAGTGAGTGTGGGACGGCGGGGGGGGGGGGGGGGGGGGAGGTAGTTAAGTACTTAAAAAAAATTTATATATCAAGATCGACCTTGTTCATTTCTGGAGAATTTAGTTTACAGTCATTGCCCATAAAACCAACTTGAAACCTTGTCATGCGTAACGACGTCGCTTGTGTGGGTGAACGGGAGCTCAGGTCTTAATAAATTCAGTTATATTTCTGCACTTTCATCTGCTGTTTCCATATCCTGCTTTTTTGATAATTTCGGCGTGGAGTCTGTGACAGAGTGTGACAGTGGGAGTGGACCCTCGAGATTCCCCCTCCTAGACCAGCGAGATTATCACCAGTTAAGAAGGGATATCGATCAGCCTTCCGCCCACCGATCCCGTCTCCACCGGAAGAAAAAATGTATCGAGAACAGCCCACACTGTTATACTCCTCTCACATGACATACTTCTGGGTAGCAGAAGTATGAGAGGGAAAAGGGGAAGGAAAATTAGTATGAAGTTCTGGTTCAGGAAAAGACATCTGAACAACTTCAACGTGACTAACCTCCACCGTAATGGTACTACCTCAAGAATATTTACTGCTGGAGAACAAATGTCCTACATACGAGTATTGGCGGATAATGTTGTCAGAGTTTGATGTCCAGTGAATTGTGCTCATCTGGGCAACCTCTAGGTTGCCATCGTTAGGATGGAACAATTATTGGGACATGGCATCAATCGCCTTCAAATGAGCTCAGTATATTTTAATTATACTGGCACTGTAAAAGGGGGGAAGCCAGTAGATGTATGTATTATCAAAGGGACAGGTTGTTAGTGAAGGAATCCTTCTGGGAAACCTTTGGGCTTATCCTTCTGTTGAGCCTACAAAAAGTGGATGGAGTATGGTGAAGTGCTCAGCGCATACTAGCGAACCACGCTCTGCTACCACGTGACAAGAGTGTAACAGTGGGGTTGGACCCTCGAGAGTCCCCCTCCTAGACCAGCGAGATTATCACCGGTTAGGTAGGGATATCGATCAGCCTTCCCCAAGCGACCCCGTCTCCACGGGAAGAGAAAAATGTATCGAGAACAGCCACACTGTTACAAGCCTCACCACGAAAATAATCACTCGCGTCTTTTCCTTCGCTAAACGTCCAAGGCGCCGTCTCGAAGACGCCAAACGCTTTTTAGCTGGGCAACTCAAAAAAGACATTTGCATCCCAAGGTCACCCAGTTCCCCGACGTCCTTGCTGACCAAGTTTCAGATGAAGCTAAAATGCCCTCAAGCGAACAAAATGGTGCGAAATTAGCGCCTTCCGTCTAACGTGTAATTTTTACTAAATCACATCCCTCTTCTGTTTGCATGTTATTTTTAGACTCCGCTCCAAGTATGAATATCCTTGTCAGATCTTCAGTATCTCCACAATCACATTTTGTAGATAGAAAGTTTCTTGCATCAAAAGTTATCTTCCAGGAATCAGTTATGTATTGGTCTATAAATCTCCCAAAATCAGCATGTTTCTGTATGGTTCCATTGTAATGGTGCCATTGCTTACGAGACGCTTGTATTTCTGCGTTTTTTTGCTTTCTGCTCTCAACTGATGGGTGAGCACTTGTGAGCCGATTAGTGGGAGCCCATCTAGCTGAAATTCATATGACACCGATCACTACAATTATACGTCTGTCACATTTAATTCCTATAAATTTCTCCAATTTGAATTCGATAGAACAGGTACCTTTTTTTGTATAACCCTAAGGAATTCTGTGCTGAATCACCTGAATTACCTGTATTTGGCACCACTTTGGTTTGGACCAGACGAAAATCCGTGTATCAGAATAATGTCCATCATCCGCTGACTTTATCCAAATATCATCCTCTTCGCTGTTATGACTAGCCGCTCAATCATTGTTATATCAATCTGTAAATAGTACACATATCTATTCGCTCAGCAAAAAATTTTGGAACACCCTCTCAAAATGTTTTCTTTCACGCTTCAAGGTGCGTAGATTCCAAATCTATCCATGTAATATCCAATCGCCGAACGACGTATCATCCATATCTACTTGATTTTCGGTCTAAAAAAATTGTTTCTTCGCACACAGGCTCTATTTGGGCCCAAGTTATGTCCCGAAATTTTGCAACCCGATTGGAGTATACCCAGGGGTGTTATGGGTGTAAAAATAGGGTTTTATCGTGTTTTAGTAGCATGAGCTTTTGAGGTATCGTTTTCCATGTATTTTTAGGGTGAAAGACCGAATATGAAGTCGATCTTGACCATTGCGTAGAAAACTGAGGTTGTAAAGAAGTTTCAGCATTAAATTTACGTTAAATTTTGGTCTAAAATCGTCGTTCTTCCGCATACAGTTGGAAACAAATGTGTTCCCCATTTGGGTCTTAGTTGCGCTTTGAAGCTCGGCAGCTGGATCGGAAACAACCAGGGGTGTTACGGGAGAAAAATGGGTGTAAAAATAGGGTTCTTCGAGGTTTTAGAGAGCACGAGCTTGATGTATCGTTTTCCATTTTTTTTTTTTTTTTTAGGACGAGGAAGACCTAATATGAAGTCGATTTCGTCCGTAGTGAAGGATTGAGGTTGTAACGAAGGATCAAATTCTAAAATTCATTTTTTATGAGTCAAAAACCTGGGAAATTGAAATCACCATAAATCTTTATAATAGTACTAGAAGTAGTATTAGCAGGTGAATCAAGACAATTAAATGACACTATCAATGATTAAAGATAATTTGTAGAGTTAAAAAGGAAAAACGCTGCAAATCCCTGCACAACGGTTTATTATTTTGTACAGAATACCCTCCTGTTGCAGATCACAGGTCTCCGTATAGATAACCCTTCTATATAACATATAATATGTAGGGTAAACCATACAGTAATGGACCGGTTAAGGACTTTCATATTTTTCAAATGCATTACGTAAGTTGTTTTCAACTTTTTAAGGGTTCTGTATATTCCAAGATATTCCCCAGGATCTCCTCTTAACAATCAACTATGATTTTTTTCATTTCCAACATTTCACATACTTCATATCTACATATCACTGTGAAAAGTCGAAAAACATAGTAATGGGACACACCATTCTATAAGGAGACATTTGAATTCAGTTATGGGACACCTCGAAATAAGTCACATTTGTGTTGAAAAATAATGTCTCAGCACCGCTTTGCCCTATCAATAAAAGAAAAATAACTAGGTATTAAAGAATAAATGTGGTCTCGGATAACGGTAAAAATATTTTATTTACAAATAAAACTGGAATAAAATTGCAATATAAAAATTTTCACAAAATTTCAATCTAAAACATAAAACTTCAGCTTCCCCTATTGCACTCTAACTTTTCATTTTGGAAGAACAGGCATTCAAAATGTCTTCCATTGACATCATGTCACAACTTGTGTCACTATCAGACGAAATGTCCAAACTATAATTGTCTTCGTCACTCCCTGCTTCTTTATAGCAGTGGTTACACACGTAAAGGTGGTAGTCCTCTGCGTCAGGAATGTGGTCCGTGTGGAACTGAGGGACGCACCTAACATGGAAATTCCGCTTGCAACTGCTGCACTGTAATTTGTTTTTACGTATACATGTTTTGCATGTATCGCAAAGATTTGAAACACGTTTTAAATTTTTTTCAGATAACTTCTCTTCACGTTTTTCTATTTTTCTCTTCTTCCGTTCTTCTTTCTCTTTTTCTCGGATTTCCTTTTCTTCTATCTTTCTTCTCAACGATTGTCGGTATTCATCGGACGTAATAGCATAGCTCAGTCTTTCGACGTTCCTTTTCCCTTTCCGACTTGGCCGAGGCATATTTGTCAAGAATGATCGAACGGCAGATTCTTGAACCGGTACTAGTTCGTCTATCTGTGTAGATTCAACCACAAGGATGGGGCTCTCAACTTTTGGAGGGATTTTTTCTCTTGTACAATCTTCTTCAGCTGAACTACGTTCAATGCTACCTCCTGGGGTGGGGTTACCATCCATTTCTTCTTGGACATCATCTACTAGTTCCTCTTCTTCACGTACGGATTCAATTACAGGGATGGGGTCTGAGGTAGTTACTTGAACTTTTGGAGGGACGTTCTCTTCCCTAGATTCTTGGTCTACTATATTTGTACCACCCAAGAAATTCTTTATTCTAAGTAAAGCTTTAAAAGGACTACTTTCGTTGTTGGCGGCCTCTTTGAACGCTTCCATTGCCTTCAACAAAGCCTCTTCAGAGTATTGGGGGGACTTCGGCATTTCTGTAAGGTAAAAAATATGAAAAATAAGGTGGAATAGGCAGAATTGGTATAATGGGACAGTACCAAATACAGTAATGAGACACCTACGTCCATTACTGTGTAGACTCATTTTATACTCAAGTTTCTTATACACACAATCTTATAATCAATAGTACTCTCCAGTGACTCATTATAACCGGAAAATTGAATAAAACAGTAATGGGACGGGTGGGCCATTACTGTCTAGACATCTAAATTACCATACAGTAAAGAGACAGGGTCATAAGTGAAGCTTGACTTGAACAAAATGCACCAACAACTAGCTAAAACTATAGAGAAAACTGTAAGGAATGTTCTCTTACCTGAAATATCCGAAAATGTTGAAAATTGTGAGGTGTAGAAGCTTAACAGCAAACACAGATTTCTAAACAAAAAATTAATTTTCACTAGTCAATCCGTAGTCTGGGCGATGAATGGCGTGATGACGTCGATCACCTGGTATCTTGGCGTCCCGGCGATCGTAGACGTTCAGATGTTTAATGGAGGCACCACCTGTGCAAATCTGGTAGGTAACAAATGAATTGAAGCCTTATTTTCGCCATTTGAACTGGGACTGTCCCATTACTGTAGGAGTCTCATTACTGTACGGTTTACCCTACTATTCTACACAAATTATGTAGATCGCGGACCTCCGTAGGTTAGTAGGTACCTAACTCCGTACTCGTTACTAGGTACCTCCCTAAACCGTTGTGTAATAATTTACCTGTATAGGTTCCACTTCTACGGAGATAGAATAATGAACCGTTGTGTAATAATTTGCCCATCAATAATACTTCAACGGTTGTTCAAGTTGCAAAAGTACCTATCAACAAAATCTAGCCCCTTCTTGGTAGATTAGCCGTTGTGTAATAATTTACCGTGGTTTAATAATTTACCGTTGTGTAATAATTTACCGTTGTGTAATAATTTGTCGTTGTGTAATAATCTGCCATTATGTAATAATTTACCCATCAATAATACTTCAACTGCCACAATAATGCTTCATAGGTACCCCACCAATAAAATCGGTTTCACTACCTATCAACAAACTCCAATAGAGCCATCATTTTTCAAATGAAATAATATCACAGAACAACCAACTCGACCTCTTAGGTACCCCATCAATAAAATCGGCGCGTCCCTGGTGACGAGATTTCGTTTGTTGTATACAATTTCATAAACCCTGGAGTCGAAAATGCCTGTCGGTGCAAACTTCGGGGCCTTACTGTGAACGAACGGCTGGACGTACGACGCTCCGGATGGTCTTAAAAAACTCGCAAGTTCAAGAACTATTTAAAACCGTAAAAATATTCACGTAAAAAAATGGTATAGGCGTTTTGAAAATTTCAACCCCTATTTTTAACCCCTTAGAGATGACTCACAGTAACGTCGAGCTTCGAGGACCAACTAGACGCCGAACGGAACCTATAACCCGAATTTCATCAATTTTCTTTCATGGTAACTAAGAAAAGTGGCCCGTACGGCGTACGGCGTACGGCGGACAGACAGAAATATTTTTATTGCAGTTTTGGATTCTACATACCTTGAAACGTAAACCATCAAATTTTGAGGGGGGGTAAGAATTTTTTTTTTCATGCTCGATTCCATTGGTTCATTATTGAAAATAATAAACCAAAAAAGAAGAGCTAACGTGTTTTGGGGGCCAAAGTTGGTGGAAACCATCAAAAATAGCGATTTCAATTATTGCGCGCGTAAGAAACAATAAATGAACAGCCAAAATTTCTGTACGTATGTCCAGTAGAATAATGAACCCATGTGACAAGGACTTTGCAGCGTTTTTTCTTATGGAAATCTCCAGTCGGACGCCCGCGTCCTAAAGGATGGAGGATATGAGATAACATCCCACCGTGAGAAGGGCGTCCCTCAAGGCTTTTTTTTCGACTTTGCAAAGGTCGTCAATCGCCGTGTGAAATGATCAAATGTTTTCTTGTTTTGTCGGAACCTCCCTTCGAGTAGGTTCACCACAAGTTTTTGTCCTGTATGCGCTGATTTCGATCTGCCGTGCAGTATCCACGCCGTCTATAACTCCCCTGTACATATTGAAGTTCTTCATCCGATGTCATTTCCAAGATGGTAGATACTCACCTATGTCTACTAATATCAATATTTTTAGCGCACGGTATCGCTTTTCACCCATAATCTTCTAGGACACGACCTCTACTTAGCCAGCAAAGCAGTTGAATGTGGGTAACGAGAGTATTATTATAATGCCTCACACCTCCTGGTGTTTTATGGACAAAATAGCCTCAAGGGCAAGTGAGGAGAATTAAGAGGCTCAAGAAACTCTGAGCAAGAGGAATTTTAGTTAACCATTTTCGATAATATAAACCAGTTTTTTAATTATATTTTATATATATTTTTTTTAAACAAAATTTCGGCGTTTATATAGATTCTTTAATTTTAGCGAATTTTCAAAGAAAATGAAGCTATTGCAATGGCTTCGAAATTTAAATAATATAAATTTTTGGAAATTTTCTTCATAGAAATCCGTTTCAGACCATTCTAAAACGATTCCTGAAATTTAACACTTTTTTATATGTATATATATATATATATATATATATATATATGTGTCACTCCAGACGATAACTCTCGATAGAATTGAGATAAACAGCTCAAATTTGCACAAAAAATCTATCTTGGCAATCGAAAGGCTAAGTTCGAAGATGGGCGAAATTGGCCTACTCTAAGGAGGGTTTTGGCGCATTTAAAGTGCGCAAAAATTACCCAAAAATCCCCAAAATGTTATTTTCCAACAAGTGACCCCTCATTTTAAAGGTTTTTGCACGCTGAACACGATGGTGGAATCGGATTTTAGATATCTTGATCCGTTCTCAAATTAGAGCATTTAAAGTGCGCAAAAATTACCCAAAAATCCCCAAAATGTTATTTTCTAACAAGTGACCCTTCATTTTAAAGGTTTTTGCACGCTGAACACGATGGTGAAATCGGATTTTAGATATCTAAATCCGTTCTTAAATTAGAGCATTTAAAGTGCGCAAAAATTACCCAAAACTAGGATAATCTTTAAACTCTTACCCCCCCCCCCCCACCCCCTTAGAGTGGTCAGATTGAAAAATGTGAGAAGTATTAATTGAAGACGAGAGTTCGAAGCAAAAAAGGGGGAGGCAAACGATTAGTACAACTCCTTGAATTTCCCATTTGACATATAATTGTTATGATACCTTCATAGATAGACAAGTACCGGCCCACGTATTACTAGAAGGAAGACGAAAGAAAAAATCTATTTCAAATTATTCAATTTAGGTACTAACAGTAGGAGGAAGAAGGTTAGGTAGGTATCTTATCAATTTATTATCAGTATCATACGAATATTTGATATTCAAAGGTAGGTAGGTACTTAACATGATAAAAATAATATCAATGAAGAAGGAAGGATCTACCTACCTAGTAGAGCAAATCTGGAACTGATTTTAGATACCAGGCCTGAAATCGTAGTCAAGAGGAAAGGCCATTCAGAAGGAACAAGGAATCTACTCATAACAAACGGTAGAATCAGGATGGACAAAACGTACAAATTAAAATAAATACGAAGAGAATATACATAGAAAACCAAATTTTAGACCGAAGTTTTCCTTTATTCAAAACCATAGCCATTAATTCGAATATTTCTTTGAAAATTCGCTCATTAAGTCATGCTGCATGACTGGTTATCATTTTATAATACCTAAGCACTTACCTGCTTTACAAATTTAGTGAAATCGAAACTGCATACCGCAAGGGCTGAATTTGATCTCATTCAACATATTCCACGTTCTAAAATTTTTTGTTTCGAGTTGTTTTTTGATTAATTAGTCATTTTTTGGAGGAGATGTTGAGGGAGAGTAAAAACCGCAAACCAGTGGGGTTTCCTCTAAAAAAAAGGGGGGGGGGGGGGTGGTCCATTTAAGGAACCATATAACATGGTAGGTATAATTATTTGCGTTATTTGCAATGGAATATAATGCGCATGGGCCACAAAAGCGGTTTATGTATATGACGTGATTCCCTCTCAGAAACGACTCCTGTAATATTACGAGAGGTTTTACCAAATAAACGCGGAGAACGTTGAGCTGGTCAACAACAAGGGTTTTCCCAAACCACCAAACCGCCTCCAACGGTCGTAACGGCCGATTGTGGACTGGGGACGGGTGGAAAAGTCCCTATAAAAACTCGCCCTTCTGGCCCAGCTCTTCATTCGACCATCCGACCCCCAACTTGCGACTTCTCTCTGTCATCCTCTCTCCCTCCTTTCCTCGTACCGGCTGTGGTGAAAACCGCGGGGTACCAGCCTTCACTTCCCAGGCGTCTGCTGTGTTGAAAACCGCGGGATGTCTCCTTCTCCCTTAACACCTGCTGTGGTGAAAACCGCGGGGTGTTAGCCTCCATCTTCCCAGTGTCTGCTGTGGTGAAAACCGCGGGGTACCAGCCTTCACTTCCCAGGCGTCTGCTGTGTTGAAAACCGCGGGATGTCTCCTTCTCCCTTAACACCTGCTGTGGTGAAAACCGCGGGGTGTTAGCCTCCATCTTCCCAGTGTCTGCTGTGGTGATAACCGCGGGGCAATTCCATCTCACCTAGTACCTATTGTGGTGAAAACCGCGGGGTATTACTCTCGTTCCAGCTAACTCCTGCTCTGTTGAAAACCGCGGGGAGTTAGTGAAAGACTCCATAGGAGCACATCCTTCCACACCCGACCTCTCTAACTGACCTCACTCTCTCTCTCTGTCCTTTTCGGCTCACAATTTCTGGTGACACCTTCTCTCCAACTGATGATCGTGAAAACACATTCACGACAAGTGGCGATCTCTGTAGGATCACCGCAGTACATATTTTCAAATGAGACTAATTTCATTTTGAGAACTTTGACACCAACCCGCCCAGACTAGAGGAGTGAAATGACGTCAGAATTGGAGTAAACTTTTAAAAACCATAGCAAAAGATCTACTTATCGTATGACAGTGCGGTTGGTGTCAAAATTCTCAGGATGATATAATTTCATTAAAAAAATGAGTAAATAAATACTTGCGCATACTCCATAAGGTAGCTTGAAATTTCCAATGAGACCCGCGTAACTCTCTGCAGGCGCCGTGTAAAATGTGTTTGATTCAACTCGCGAGGGCTGGGTGTGCTATCCATGGAGGATTCACTCGCTCTTAGCAACGCCTCTTCCTGCTTGCCTCATAACTAACTTCAGACGAGATAGAAGGAAGAACTTGCACCTCTATGGGTCAACCTGTCCAAAAAAAGCCGAAGAAAGCGAATCTCTCAAGGAAGAGTTGAAGATATTCAAATTGAAAGTACGGAGAAGCGTACGGGCCCGTGGCTTCTTACACAAACGACAGGCCGTTGCGGGACGAGAGTGGTGATGAAGGCCACGTAATATCATGCGCTGGATGAGGCAGCTCAACTCCTGGTGAAAGTCTTTCTAGGAATGTGCGCCCCGTCAGGAATTCCATTCCGGCCGTATGTTTCAGCAGCCATGTTCAGCGGGAAAGAGAAGCTGCATCCGCTCAAGTTATTAATTTCGTGATGTAGTAGAAACTCCTTTAACTATCAACGGGGCGGAGGGTACCGTGGATAAATATTCGCTAACCCCGCAAATAATCGGCGGGTTATTTGAAAACAGAGAAAAACATTCAGCCGCTCTTACACAACTTTATCGTAACGTTCCATCTTTAAAATCTTTCAATTTCAATTTATCATTGCACCTTTTGGGTACCTTATTGGGTATCTTTTGTATCAGGGTTTACTAAATTATGGAATATATTTTTGTTTCCCGAAACCTTGAGATTTATAACAAAATTATAGTTAATGTGATAATGTTATTGTTAATTTTGCTATAGTGGATATATTCTATTCAATTAAGGATATCTGTTTTTAGCGAATTTTCGAAGAAAAGGAAGCTATTGTTCTCGGTCCGAAATTTTTAAAACTCGAATTTCCGAAAGATTTTTATACCAAAATCCGTTTCAGACCATCCTGAATTCACTGCCGAAAGACACCAAAAATTATATGCTCGAAAGAATTGAGATAAAAAGTTCAAATTTGCACGAAAAATCTATCTTGGCAATCGACAGGCTAAGTTCGTAGATGGGCAGAATCGGGTCACTCCAAGGGGGAGTTTTTGGGAGTTTTAGGGGGGAAAAATTACCCATAAATTCCCAAAATGAAACAGTCTGGCAAGTGACACCTCATTTTAAAGGTTTTTGTACGCTGAACACGATGGTGAAATCAGAATTGCGATATCTCATTCCGTTCTCAAACTGGAGCACTTTGAAGATGAAGGAACGTGGTTATTTCTTGAGATGTTCTTCCTGGTTCGTCTGCTCTAATCTGATAACGGAATGGAATATCGCAATTCTGACTTCACCATCGTGTTCAGCGTTGGAAAATCTACAAACCGAGGTGTTACTCGGCAAAAAATGGAACAAAAAATTTGTTACGTATCCAATACCTAGGTACTCTGTATTGGATACGTAACATACGTACTGTACGTATGTTGGATACGTAACTGTACGTATATTGCAGTACCAATACTACAATATACGTACATACTTGAATACCTATAATTACCCAATAAGTTTAAGATTGCCCATATTTGAATGGGATATCCCAAACATCACATTCTACATAAAATCAGTTATTTCTTCGAAAATTCGCTCTTATAGCCATGCTGCATGACTGTTTTTTTTTTTTTTTTTTTTTTTTAAAGATAGATTTACTCTGTGATGAATATTATAATTTGTTATTTTATTTTTTAAATCAACAATCAATTGCCCTAGTTATTGGGGAGAGTAACAACTAATTCTGTATCGAAACAATAATTATTGTAGGTGTTCATTCTGTTACCAGTCACCAGTGAAACGGTTCAGTATCAGTAATGTCAAGCGAGACTTTATTATTCGGTGAACAGGAGAAAGGAGTAATTATTTCAATAGATTGATAAGAAATTGGCGGTGGTGCTACTCACCGTTACAACCGATTCTAGTGCAACATTATGGCTGGTGCGATTGGACCAATTTAAGCGACAAAACGATTTAAATTTCTGGGTCTTGGATTTTTTTCCCCTTCGGACGTCAATAGCACACTGAAGCACACATTACCTCTACTTTTCTTCGAGATCGGTCAGAAACAGTGCCCTCCAGGCCAGGCAAAATGTCAAAATCGTTTTCCTAGATTTCCCAAAAAATTAGAACTTCTGCCGCTTAGTCGCCGTCCAATTAACCAAAACGACGACTGATCGACTTATCGCTCCCCATGGAAATACACTCGCTCGTGTAATTTATAACAATACTTCGCATGATTATAATAATTGGTTTTGTATATTGATGAGGATATTCCGAGAGTGTAAAAGGTGAACGGAGCCGTTAATCAACGAAAGGAACCAGTGAAAGCTCATCTCTTGGGAATTCTCGTATGTAATAGGAATGATTTCTAACCAATATGGCTGATTGTTACAGGTTTACAGTACGTACCCTGGTCTTGTTAGAAATGTTCTTCCTTAACGACTTGTTGGAATGTCTGCGTAATATGTGGTGCAATAATGAAGTGCAGATCGATCGTCTGTTGTGTGAGGTGCGATCAAAGTCCAGTGAACACTCATGAAAATTCAGCAGTTGACATTTTCGAAACACGCCTGTGGAAATTCGATAGTTGTACCCAAATTTGTTCACCGCTTTTTTGTTGACTCGCTCTCTCTTCCGTCTTGTATGTCCGGTACAAATCTTGAAATCCAGTTTTCGCCCACTCCCCGATGTCCAGTTGAGCAGGTATTTTCCTTGGATGGCACCCTGTCTTCGATGACAACACACGAGTCAGTTATTATTATTATTAATTTATTTTCATTATTGACAATACACTAGTCAATAATTATTATTTTCGGCTTTCTAGTCTTGTGATTTTTTTAAATTTTTTTATAGTAATTAATTACAAAAAAAATCACAAGACTAAAACGCCGAAAACAATAATAATTGAATAAAATTTGTTGTAAAGCCATGTTATTAAAACGAATTAGAATTTAGTTTAGAAGTAATTTCTCGCTTTGTAAGGTTTAAAACGAAAAATGTGGGGCGCGTGAAATAGACAGTGGTAAGGAGTGAGGGAACAGCTGTCCAGCTGTGCGTGCGCCCCAAGTTTCGGTTTATTATTCTGTGAATAATACACCTACCTATGTATTCGCTCAGCGAAAAATGTCTCGAA
Source organism: Leptopterna dolabrata (assembly GCA_954871275.1). Taxonomy (NCBI): domain Eukaryota; kingdom Metazoa; phylum Arthropoda; class Insecta; order Hemiptera; family Miridae; genus Leptopterna; species Leptopterna dolabrata. Next base: position 3,457,663 of record OX940981.1, on the reverse strand, counting down.
CACCTCCTCAGAACTTTTTCTTTTGCGTTTCAAGGTGCGTAGATTCCAAAAATGCAATGTCCGTCCTTCGTGTCATCCATATATATATACTTTATTTTCTCATTCTTTCGCAGACAGGCTCCATTTGGGTCCTAGTTGTGTCCCGAAACTTTGCAGCCCGATCGGAATATATCCAAGGGTTATGGGTGAAAAATGGGTGTAAAAATAGGGTTTCTTTTGTAACATGAGCTTGTGAGGTGACGTGTTTTTTTCAGCCTTAAATTTACGTTAAATTTTGGTCTAAAATGGTCTTTCTTCCGCACACAGTTTGGTTCCCTATTTTGGAACACATTTGGCTCCTAGTTGTGCTCCGAAGCTCGGCAGCCCGATTGAAATGCACCCATGTGTCTTACGGGTGAAAAAAATGGGTGTAAAAATAGGGTTTTTGAGGTTTTAGTGAACATGAGCTTGTGAGGTATCGTTTTCCACGTTTTTAGGGCGAGAAGACCGAATATGAAGTTGATTTTGACCAAAGAGTGAAGAATTGAGGCTGTAACGAAGGTTCAGCTCCCAAAATTCATTTTTTATTCGTCAAAAACCTGGGAAATTGTCTGAAATCACCATTAACTTGTATAACAACACTAGAAGTATAGTATCAGCAGGTGAGTCAAGACAGTTAAATGGCCCTATGAATGAGCAAAGATAATTTGTCAAAAATAGGAGCCTAATTATAGGGGCCAAAATTGGTGAAAAACTATAAAAAAAGCTATTTCAATTATTGCACATAAAAGAAACAATAAATGTATTTGCAGCATTTCTGAAGGTACGTCGATAGATTACCCATGTGACAGTAATAAACCCATGTGATAATAGCTTCTCGGCGTTTTTCGTTTTAAATCTTACAAGGGATTCATTGTAGTGTTTCATCGTTATTTTATACTTCTTAGTTAATTTTTATTGTTACAATCATATCCATGCACAGAAGCCCGTAATCTGTTTGACTTTAGTTCATATGTGTAAGTTGAGTTAGTGAGACGTGGAAATCAGGCTGATAGTTGGATGAATAAAGAATACACTGTTGCATTATCAACGCACACCTTACCAGGCATTTCACAAAGCTGTCATAATGTCGCACTCGCACTACGTAGGCCCTTATAGACAGGTTTAACTACAAAATTACTTTTGAGAGTGGTACTTGTCTATCGGATTTCCGTTGGGAAGTAGCCTAAACGAAATAACCTCTGCGTATATACAGGACAGTATTCCTTTGTGCATGAAGGTTAAATTTCGATTTTCAAGGGATGAATAATAAGTGTTGCGTGAAACCGTTGGGTATGAAAAGTTTGACAGCGTCACGATTGAGTCAGATCTGCACCTTGTGAATAACCAATTGAGTTCAAGTGAATTAGGGGTGTTTTTTCTTGTCCGATTGATGCTACCTTTAAAAGTGAATATTTCAAGCAGGGCCAAACAAATCAATCAATAGGCAGCACCGGGGGGATTCTCAAGGACTTCCGAACATGAAACATGAAGTGAACTATTTTAGATGGATGATTCAGATGGTCAAGTGAGAGCAGACATCAAACGTTTTCCCGATCACCACACTAACAACGTTACACGTTAACAGCTACGAACTAAATCACTCGCGAAGAAACCGTGGAAACCCATTTAAAAGAAAAACGGAGTTGTTGAAAAATAGTCTATTTCCACTAATACAGGAAAAGACGCGAAAAATACAATGTTATTGTTATTGTTTGTTACTGACGATGGTTTGATCACCGAAACTGGTATAATAGTGTATTTTTCGCGTTTTTTGGTGTATTATTGGAAATTACTATTTTTCAATAACTCCGTTTTTCTTTACATTAACATGTTTCGGTGATTATGTTCAACAGATTCCGTTCCTTCGCCACGGAAGTCTTAAACAAAATCCGATGTAAGACGAGAGAGGGGGAGCTTTCCCCCTTTATTACCGGGTTCATTCAGATATACATATTATTATAACATGCATAAGTACACAGTATACTCGTTTGATTCCAAAATATGTCAAATAACTAAGAAAGTATTAATAGCAATGTGCGCAAAAAAAGTCTTTCCAAAAAAATGGTGAAAAAGGAAACAATTCACTTCTCACACTTCTATTCCACTGTCCCTTATGAATACCACCAGTTCTTTTTACACTTGGATGTTTGTTCAGCCAACAATATTTGATTAATTAAATGAGCAACTGCGAATAATTTGAGTAGGTAATTTTATTAGAAAACTGGAGTCTACAAATAAATTATGGTGGTTTGGTTGTGGCGTGGTTACATAGGTTTGGTGTTGGTTCCCCACAGTCATTGACCAGATTCGTTTACATCAGTCCTTTGTTTATGTTCCTCCCTAAGCCCATCTGCCCTTGGTTGGATCTCAAGCGATTCGTTTTTTACAATAATCGATCTGTCCAGCCCGCTTTGTCTAAACCGAGGTCTCCCCAGTAATTTGGGTTGAATGGTTTTAAAAAACCTTCCTTTGTTTGCGGCTGAATTGTTGCCATAAATGCAAATAGGAAATTTTTTATCAATTAGGGGATAAACGGGCCAAAATTGGTGGAAACCATCAACAATGGCTGTTTCAATAATTACACATGAAAGAACCAGTAAGTGTATTTCCAAAATTTCTGTAGGTATGTCCAATGGAATAATAAACCCATGTGACAAGGACTTTGCAGCGTTTTATTAATGATAATGATAATTATTATGATATCAAGACATGGTAACGTTCCGATGATCAACGTGTTTTGAGGTGCCGTAGTGCAAAGGTGCCCAGGGATTTGGGAAAGAAACCCTTATATTCAACTTTCTTCGAGGCCAATGTTTCGGTTCATTTGTAAACCATCATCAGGGCTACAAAGGTCACCCGGAGGATATTAGGTATAGGTTATGTAGTAGTAAACTGTTATTGTTACTTATCGTCTGCCTGAAGGTAAAAGTCACCAAGTGCCTTTTTTAACAAAAATGACTTATTATCACCGGGAGGTTCATATTGTTGATTTGTATCCATGGTATGAACGCCTTAACCGCCATAATTTTCTAAACGAAGTTACACAGAAGCAAAAATCATCAAGTGCACTTAAGAAGAAAAAAATTGAGAGGTAAAACTCACCAAGTTACTTGGTGAGTGCAATGAGAAAAAAACAGTTGAAGGTAAAAGTCACCAAGTGTGAGAGTTTCTTGACAAAAATGCTTCACTCGGCTGGAAACTCTTTTTAATGATCTTCTCTAGGTCAGTAGTGTTGTTAGATCAGGTGAACTCCAACAAATCTCCTTGTTTTCAGACACTTGTTCTGGTCAAAACAGAAACCAGCAAGTTGCCTCCGCTCTCCTTTTTACTGTTGTGACATCCAACAATTTAGATGTCATTGAACATAAGTTTTTAGAGTCCGGACATTCATACATGGAGTGCGACTCTATGCACTCCACGATAGAGTCAAGAATGAAGAATCGGAGCTTCTTCATCATGGAAGATTACAAGAGGGTGTTCTCAACAGCAAGAGCCGGCAAGAGGAGTACACCATACAGAGTTCACGAGTTTAAATTTGAAGACTTTTACGATCTTGGGAAATTCAGCTCGTCAATCATAAAGAACCGAACCGAGGACGAAAATGGTGAGAAAGTGAACTGGCTGAAAATAAAGTGCTTGAAGTTCATGAAGTAAGAGCCCCAAAAAATTTTTTACAAGATAGATCATAATGATCCACATTACACGGCAATCAATATCTCTGCTAAAAAATCTCGAGGAAGACCACGAAGAGGATTGATTAATAATACCACCAGATCGGAACCTTCAAAGATTTACACCTCCCTGTTGGCAACAACGCCGGCAAAGAAAAGAGACCTCACGAGACTTTGCGACCAAGGGGTTATTCCCCAGGAGGTGCAGGAATGGTACAGAAATTTACCAGCCTCTCATCATGAAAATGCTGAATCGGATCATGAGGAAGAGGAATAGAAAAGGTCGGGTCAGCCGTGTTGCGGAGTCCAATCGTTCGTGCGTTGAACAAGATTCAGTGCAAATTTGTTGAAAAAAGGCGCTAATAATTTTTTTACTAACCAAACTTGGGGTACCTATCTATTTTGTATTCTGTTTTATCATGCATTTAGCAATATTATTGCGAAAAAAAAATTTTATTCCTTAAAAACATCTATTTCTGGATAGGTTTTGATTAAATTTATCACAAGAATTCATCACCAAGTGCCAATTTTTCAATTTAGTCAAGAGGTAAAAATCACCAAGTACTGAAATCGATTTTTTTCATGGTTACATTATGCCGAGCCCTCTTAATATTATACAAGGCTCTAATCATATGGTGAAGCAATGATTTTGTGCTTACTTAGCTTTTGTTAGTGAGATTCTGATTTTTGGCAAGTTTGCGGCTGAATTGTTGCCATAAATGCAAATAGGAAATTTTTTATCAATTAGGGGATAAACGGGCCAAAATTGGTGGAAACCATCAACAATGGCTGTTTCAATAATTACACATGAAAGAACCAGTAAGTGTATTTCCAAAATTTCTGTAGGTATGTCTAATGGAATAATAAACCCATGTGACAAGGACTTTGCAGCGTTTTATTAATGATAATGATAATTATTATGATATCAAGACATGGTAACGTTCCGATGATCAACATGTTTTGAGGTGCCGTAGTTCAAAGGTGCCCAGGGATTTGGGAAAGAAACCCTTATATTCAACTTTCTTCGAGGCCAACGTTTCAGTTCATTTGTAAACCATCATCAGGGCTACAAAGGTCACCCGGAGGATATTAGGTATAGGTTATGTAGTAGTAAACTGTTATTGTTACTTATATTTAACGACTTGAAGATTTCCTTTTATATTAGCCCGTCCAGCCAACCGATAAGAGGTTTCCAAGGAGCTCAACGTACAGCAGCACTCGTCAAAAGCTTGGGATGACAGCGCGCCACGTGATCCATTCCAACACCACCACACCTTTTGTGTTCTGCTTCCCCTCGTTCATTTTGTACGGTGCTGCACTCGATCCATCCGTGCCTTTGTATTCATTTCACTGTTCCCAGTTTGTTCAGTACGTCGCGTTAAAAATTTGTATTAAAATTATCGTAGTTTTCTCCAGTTCATTTGTGCTGTTGCGGTTTCCTCCGCTGCAGTCCTTAAAGCGCAAAGCCCTAAAAAGGCGAAAACGCAAGCTAGTGGTATCGTGAAGTGGCTACGGTCTTATTACTTTTTATTTAAGATAAATTTACAATATAACGTACAAATGTGTAGGATTACGTACTCGTAGGTTCTCACTTGCGTAGTAGGTCCCATTGAACGACCGGTTGTATCTCCATGCCCACTTTGGTGGTGAAAATAACCGTTGACAACGCGCCAGCTTTGTATTGATTGTACAGCGTCGTGATCGCGGTTTCCTTCTTCGCCTGCTGCTTGCGTATAAGTTCTTTTTCCGCGAGACATTTTGGTTTCCCCAAAACAAAAATTGATTTTTGTTTTCTCGAAACCTAAAATGACGTTTTGGTTGGAGCGCTCCCCATGTAAATCGATTCATTGGTCTCTTACGTGCGCATTTCGGACAGTTTCTGATTCTGATTCGGTTATTGGAGCTTATTTGTGCGTTTTTCGGAAACATTCCACACTGGCTTGTAGGGAATTTGTGCTTTTTTGTTTTAGCCGTTCACTCGGCCGCCATTTCAGTGGAGGAGTTCCGAGGAAAATAAAGAGATAGTCAGTCGCCTTAAGTCTAACAAAAAAACTCCTGCCATCGATTTTAAATCCATACTTGTTTTTCCCTTGATGGGAAAAACAATAGATCATGGATATGGCTAGTACCTACTTACTGCTTACAAGTACCTACTACTCAATAGTATACCTACCATGTAGTGCCTTCTTTTCACATTATTAGTTCATTATGGTTACCTAGCAATATTAGTTTATAACTTAGCGTAACAAATCAGCTTCCCTTGACACAACAATGGCTTAGGGATCATGAGATGTTGTGATATAATGAGAGCATTCCAAAAAGTGGCGAACTATTTTCGTGCTATGAAAACTAAGGTAGGTACACTTGGCTAGTAACGCATTGGTAATTCATGCACCATTTTATTCTCATCGACGGGTACATTAATCACCTGACCAATTATCCCCTTCGAACCATTTACAAATCGAAGTCTTCTAATCTGCATGAACGGAATTCTTGGTGCTATCAGCCGTTCTGCTATGATATCCCCTTTGAACCATTTACAAATCGAAGTCTTCTAATCTGCATGAACGGAATTCTTGGTGCTATCAGCCGTTCTGCTATGATATCCCCTTTGAACCATTTACAAATCGAAGTCTTCTAATCTGCATGAACGGAATTCTTGGTGCTATCAGCCGTTCTGCTATGATATCCCCTTTGAACCATTTACAAATCGAAGTCTTCTAATCTGCATGAACGGAATTCTTGGTGCTATCAGCCGTTCTGCTATGATATCCCCTTTGAACCATTTACAAATCGAAGTCTTCTAATCTGCATGAACGGAATTCTTGGTGCTATCAGCCGTTCTGCTATGATATCCCCTTTGAACCATTTACAAATCGAAGTCTTCTAATCTGCATGAACGGAATTCTTGGTGCTATCAGCCGTTCTGCTATGATATCCCCTTTGAACCATTTACAAATCGAAGTCTTCTAATCTGCATGAACGGAATTCTTGGTGCTATCAGCCGTTCTGCTATAATATCCCCTTTGAACCATTTACAAATCGAAGTCTTCTAATCTGCATGAACGGAATTCTTGGTGCTATCAGCCGTTCTGCTATGATATCCCCTTTGAACCATTTACAAATCGAAGTCTTCTAATCTGCATGAACGGAATTCTTGGTGCTATCAGCCGTTCTGCTATGATATCCCCTTTGAACCATTTACAAATCGAAGTCTTCTAATCTGCATGAACGGAATTCTTGGTGCTATCAGCCGTTCTGCTATGATATCCCCTTCGAACCATTTACAAATCGAAGTCTTCTAATCTGCATGAACGGAATTCTTGGTGCTATCAGCCGTTCTGCTATGATATCCCCTTTGAACCATTTACAAATCGAAGTCTTCTAATCTGCATGAACGGAATTCTTGGTGCTATCAGCCGTTCTGCTATGATATCCCCTTTGAACCATTTACAAATCGAAGTCTTCTAATCTGCATGAACGGAATTCTTGGTGCTATCAGCCGTTCTGCTATGATATCCCCTTTGAACCATTTACAAATCGAAGTCTTCTAATCTGCATGAACGGAATTCTTGGTGCTATCAGCCGTTCTGTTATGATATCCCCTTTGAACCATTTACAAATCGAAGTCTTCTAATCTGCATGAACGGAATTCTTGGTGCTATCAGCCGTTCTGCTATGATATCCCCTTTGAACCATTTACAAATCGAAGTCTTCTAATCTGCATGAACGGAATTCTTGGTGCTATCAGCCGTTCTGCTATGATATCCCCTTTGAACCATTTACAAATCGAAGTCTTCTAATCTGCATGAACGGAATTCTTGGTGCTATCAGCCGTTCTGCTATGATATCCCCTTTGAACCATTTACAAATCGAAGTCTTCTAATCTGCATGAACGGAATTCTTGGTGCTATCAGCCGTTCTGCTATGATATCCCCTTTGAACCATTTACAAATCGAAGTCTTCTAATCTGCATGAACGGAATTCTTGGTGCTATCAGCCGTTCTGCTATGATATCAAGAGGCGGTAAGTAAGACGGCAATTCAGGATATACAAATCCATTTGTTCGAGACAATCGAAGAATTTTCTCTTCTCCTAATGATTTGTAACATGTTTGGCATACTTTCATTTTAGATATAACTGCATTTGGAAATGTTTCAGCAACAAGGGTTATACTTTTGTTTGGAAGATTTCTAAGATCTCTTTGATACCACAATCGATCGCACACCGAACATACAGAACCAAAAGAATTTTCGCGAAAACGTTTGGGGAACCACCAATTTCTGAATTCGATACATCATCATAGTTTTTTATTGGGAAAGATACCTCCATTTGTCGCCGCTCCACCTTTGAAACTGTGCTATATATAAGCGGATGCATTTAGAATATATATCAAGTCAACACTGAACAAGTGATTGATATGGGTCTCCTGAATGAGTGGATAAACCGTAATAGATACCCTTTAATGGTGCATGGGAATTTTTGTGGACCCGGTAATGACGTTATAAGTCAGATAAAAGAAGGGATTCATCCAGTTTCAAACTTGGATTCGTACTGTAAAGAACACGATCTAGCTTACAATAAGTTTAATGACCTGAGGGCTCGGCACGAGGCTGATAAGTTACTCTCTAGCAAAGCATTTTCACGCTTCAAGGACAGTAGAGCGCCGTTTAAGGAACGGCTTGCAGCTCTAGCAGTTGGTGTAGCTATGAAGGGGAAATTGGTCGTAGGCGCGGGGTTCCGATCTTTAAAAAAGAAACGATGTGTCAAAAACAAAGAAAAAAACAAAATGCGATTGAAGCAAAACGCCAAACGGAGAATGAACGTTCGAGGAGGCTTCCTTCCAGCCTTAGTACCAATTTTAGCGGGTCTCAGCGCGATAGGAGGGATAGGGACAGGTGTATCGCAAATTATAAAAAATATCAAACATACCAAAAGAGGAGACTTGGAATTGCAAGAGCTGAAACGTCACAACGTGGCTATGGAAGGGCAGCAAAAATCAGGGATATCAGCTAGAATACTTTCAGTTACAAGTATTTTGGATACTTGTTCAATGAATTCCTGAGTAGAATCAACCTCAACGGATCTTTTACTAGCGGATTCTATATTATTATGCACACGATGTTCTCTAACCCGTTTAGCAGTTTGTTTCTTCTGATAAATTTTTTAATTTTCAATCTCTTCAGCATTTTGTTTCTTTTTCTTGTGCTCTACTTTTCTCTCCTTCTGCATTTGCTTGTATCTGAGTAATTTTTCTTCATGTGACATAGAAGATCTACCTGGCTGAGACTGAATGAACTCATTTACTTTTTGGTCCGATTGACGTTTACGATATTCTCGTGAACGCTCAGCAGACGTTCTCGTTTGTTTTCCTCTAGGCATTTTATCATTATTCACTTTTAACTATCTTATTAACTATGTTTTAGATTTACCTATCTTATAAGCTACATATATACGTGAGAAGATACCCGGCTGAAGCAGATTTGATGTTGAGGAGTCGTTGTTCTATACTTGGCTGAGACTTCTAATTGAATGGCGTTTCTGATACTCGGCTGAGACTTCCAATCGAAATCGTTCACTCTCTAATTCAAGCAACGGTTTACGTTAATATTGAACAATATTATCTACCTGTACAGACATCATAAATGTTGAATTTAAGTAGACGTTCACAGTATTCAGTAACTTAAGTAAACTGCATAAATGAAACTAGTGATGGGCAATTCGAATGAAGAATCGAATGCGGCATTCGATTATTCAATTCATTCGGATATTCGGATGTGAGATTTCAAGTATTCGAATACTTTCGCATTCGTATTGTAGCGAAACTAGCGGTATCTTCGCGAAGCTCAAGATACAGGAGGATGGAACTGCGACAAGAGAACCTGTGACCAATGCGAATGCCCAAGTACCTACTGTCACAGAACAACCATAGCTGAGACTTTCATCCGAACTCTATCCCATTCCATTGGTTATTTTTCATTCGAATACTTTAGCATCTGTTCTGCCTTTGGTTGTTTTGCATTCGGATCTGTTGGAGGTTTTCCCACTCCTTTTTCATGATGCAAACGAATCATTCGAATGAAACGAGCTTCATCCGTGTAACTAAGTAAGATCAATGAAAAATCAAGTTATATTTTACCTATATATTCCTGAATTTTCTATTCTAATGTCAGTATCAAATAGGTAATTAATTTTTTTTTATTCAATATAAATCCTATATTATTACGTTAGGTACTTATTTTCCAAGTAGGAAGTTTTATTTTATTTTATTTTTTCCAATCGGCTACTAAATTAATAATCAGGTACCTAATCTAAATAAATCATGTTTTTAACTGGCCGATAATAATAATAATCCATCCACTTACATACCTATTTGGTCATTCACATTTTGAATAGTAAAATATAGGCTTATTAATTATTAACTACATGGAAAACGAAGTTCGAAAATTTGTAAACTTTATTATGAACAAAATTAAAAACTCATGGTAATGCAACAAATTATGGTACTATATAAAAATGCTGAACATCATTATACCTAAGTTGTTTTTCAATACTTGTAGGTAGGTAGGTAGATACCTACAAGAATTTAGATCACAATACCGAGATCGTTTGTATAAAAAGAGGAAGTAAAAAATACTGAACGTCTTATAAATTTACGATAAGTATATTATATTTCGTACACCTACCTCATCATCATTTCGTTGTTTATTTATTTTTTGTTCTTCTTAAATCTGAGCATGGCAAAACACACTATTTGGTAGAAAGATTGCACTAAACTCAAGAAATACTGAACACCACTAGATACAGATTAAAATCATAATTCAAAAATTCACCAGTTCAAAATGGCGGTGGGTGTTCCCTCCACATTTGAATGAAATCATTCGAATGATCATTCGATTATCAAAATCATTCGAATACTTGGTATTCGATTATTGAAATCATTCGTTTCGCCCATCACTAAATGAAACTGAGTAAGAAATGATAACAATCAAATGTGATAAGAGCGCTAGTGTCACGTATTTCCTAGTATTAACAGCGTCATTCGGTCGTGTTGGAAATCGTTTATAGAAACCTATGCCAAACGAAAATTTTGTTTATAGTCCGATCAGGTCGTAAGGAGGGGGAAATTTGTAGCTTGAGATGTGTACATTTTTCACATAAATCAAGAGCTTTCCAACGAGTGGCGAACGATTTCTGTTCGATGAAAATTGCGGAAGTTACAACATTTACCTACCAACGGGTTGGTTGTACGTTAAAATCGACCGAAATAGAAACGTTGCATTTTTTTCGCGTTACATTTTCACATCCATGTAAAAAAAAAACAACCTATTGTTCTGCTGGGTTTGCTGATGTTTCGGAATTAACGGCTCAGGAATTTCGTGGCCCAGAGATGTTTGTTTTTGGTTTATTATTTTCAATAATGAACCATTGGAATCGAGCATGAAAAAAAACGCTGCAAATCCCTGCACAACGGTTTATTATTTTGTATAGAATACCCTCCTGTTACAGATCACAGCTCTATGTATAGATAACCCGTCTATATAATATGATATGTACTATTCTACACATATTATGTAGATCGCAGACCCTCCGTAGGTTAGTACCTAACCCCGTACTCGTTACTAGGTACCTACCTAAATCACGAGTTAAATGTTGCTAAAATAATTCTGCCGATGACAAACAGTACCTAACAAAAAGAAACACACATAATGAAGTTCTGAAAAGAAATTGTTGATGAGGAGTGAAAAAAGTTGCAAAAGTACCTACCAACAAACTCCAGCCCCTTCTACGTAGATGGTATAATGAACCGTTGTGTAATAATTTACCGTTGAGTAATGATTTACCGTAGTAATAATTTACGCATCAATAATACTTCAACGTTTGTTCAAGTTTCACTACCTACCAACAAACTCCAAAAGAGCCATCATTTTTCAAATTAAATAATATCACAGAACAACCAACTCGACTTCATACTCCGCCAATATAATCAGGTGATCCCTACCAATGATTGGCCGTATTCACAAATTCCTATTGTGGGCGCGTCTCTGGTTACGAGATTTGGTTTGGATTGTATACAATTTCATTCACACTGGAGTCGAAAATGCCTGTCGGTGCAAACTTCGGGGCCTTACTGTGAACGAACGGCTGGACGTACGATGCTCCGGATGGTCTTAAAAAACTCGCAAGTTCAAGAACTATTTAAAACCGTAAAAATATTTACGTAAAAAAAAGGTATAGGCGTTTTGAAAATTTCAACCCCTATTTTGAACCCCTTAGAGATGACTCACAGTAACGTCGAGCTTCGAGGACCAACTAGACGCCGAACGGAACCTATAACCCGAATTTCATCAATTTTTTTTCATGGTAACTAAGAAAAGTGGCCCGTACGGCGTACGGCGTACGGCGTACGGCGGACAGACAGAAATATTTTTATTGCAGTTTTGGATTCTACATACCTTGAAACGTAAACCATCAAATTTTGAGGGGGGGTAAGACTTTTTTTTTTCATGCTCGATTCCAATGGTTCATTATTGAAAATAATAAACCAAAATTCTTACCCCCCCTCAAAATTTGATGGTTTACGTTTCAAGGTATGTAGAATCCAAAACTGCAATAAAAATATTTCTGTCTGTCCGCCGTACGCCGTACGGGCCACTTTTCTTAGTTACCATGAAAAAAAATTGATGAAATTCGGGTTATAGGTTCCGTTCGGCGTCTAGTTGGTCCTCGAAGCTCGACGTTACTGTGAGTCATCTCTAAGGGGTTCAAAATAGGGGTTGAAATTTTCAAAACGCCTATACCATTTTTTTACGTAAATATTTTTACGGTTTTAAATAGTTCTTGAACTTGCGAGTTTTTTAAGACCACCCGGAGCATCGTACGTCCAGCCGTTCGTTCACAGTAAGGCCCCGAAGTTTGCACCGGCAGGCATTTTCGACTCCAGTGTGAATGAAATTGTATACAATTCAAACCAAATCTCGTAACCAGAGACGCGCCCACAATAGGAATTTGTGAATACGGCCAATCATTGGTAGGGATCACCTGATTATATTGGCGGAGTATGAAGTCGAGTTGGTTGTTCTGTGATATTATTTAATTTGAAAAATGATGGCTCTTTTGGAGTTTGTTGGTAGGTAGTGAAACTTGAACAAACGTTGAAGTATTATTGATGGGTAAATTATTACTACGGTAAATCATTACTCAACGGTAAATTATTACACAACGGTTCATTATACCATCTACGTATAAGGGGCTGGAGTTTGTTGGTAGGTACTTTTGCAACTTTTTTCACTCCTCATCAACAATTTCTTTTCAGAACTTCATTATGTGTGTTTCTTTTTGTTAGGTACTGTTTGTCATCGGCAGAATTATTTTATCAACATTTAACTCGTGATTTAGGTAGGTACCTAGTAACGAGTACGGGGTTAGGTACTAACCTACGGAGGGTCTGCGATCTACATAATATGTATAGAATAGTACATATCATATTATATAGATGGGTTATCTATACATAGACCTGTGATCTGTAACAGAAGGGTATTCTATACAAAATAATAAACCGTTGTGCAGGGATTTGCAGCGTTTTAAAATACCGTCAGGCCCCTGTGTTTTCCCACTATTCTCAAGTTTTCTCAGGCTGTACTTACTTAAGAATTAGGTACATACCCTAAAGGCAACCAGTCATGGAAATTTATCAGATTAAAATTATAAAATTCGGCAAAATAATTGTTCGTTACTGGCGCTACAAAGTAATTGTTGGTTTCAGCCAAGGGATTGATGACCGCCAGAAATATGCGTTGTGTTGGCTACTAGAATTATTGAGTTGATTGATCTTAGTGAGTTGATTGTACTCCACTGAAGGCAATAATTAATAAGTCATAGGTAGTTTCTGGTAAGTACGCGACCCCCCCCCCCCCCCCCTCCAGTACCGATCTGTCAAACTTTTCCCGATTTTCGACCTGTTTGCTCCGGCATTTTCACCACCAACCCCTGATCTGCGTGAATGTACCGTTCATTGTCTAAAGTTGAGTCAACACATGCAGTACCTACTCTGTCTGCATCCCAAACAGAATATTTTTATGGCTCTCACTAACTGATGTTGTGCAGAAACGTGTGCTGCAGAGCGCATAATAGCCCTGAAGATAAAGCTGTCGTTATCACAGCGCGGAAACACATATCCCCGGTTGTTTATGACGAGCATTCGTAGTGATTGAGGCCTGGACTTTAACGACTTGAAGTTGAACTGCTGACGTTGGCTCATATTTTAATGTTTTACCGTTATCAACTGTCTCACAATCGACTTTTAGCTGTTGTCAATTCCCATCTCCTTCTGTTTGCTCAGAGTTGGAGATTGAGGAAACGATTTGGATCCGATATCTGACCTTTCACGATCCATATTGTGATGAGGAAGATGTCGGGTGAGGAGCTAATGTCCCAGAAACGAGAAAGGTCCGGGCATTAGTTGCTGGCAGCTTTCGATTCCGCTTTAGCCCCGACACAGAACATCTCTGTGACTTTTCTTCCTTCTCAACTGATCCCTGAAACGTGAAGTCGCTTACCCGCCAATGCAAAAAATGTTTATAACACCCCCGCAAACTTTTTTCTTTCACGTTTCAAGGTGCGTTGATTCCAAAAACACTGCAAAGTCCTTGTCACATGGGTTTTACTATTCAACTGTACATACATACAGAAATGTTGGCTGTTCATTTATTGTTTCTTCTATGTGCAATAATTGAAATGGCTATTGTTGATGGTTTCCACCAATTTTCGCCCCCAAAAACACGAGTTAGGCTGATCTTTTTTTTTTAAACAGATTATTTTTCATCATTGATAGTACCTACCATTTAATTGTCTTGATTAACCTGTTGATACTACTTCTAGTGTTATTATACAATTATTGTATGGTGATTTCGGACAATTTCCCATGTTTTTGACTAATAAAAAAATGAATTTCGGGAGCTTAATCTTCGTTACAACCTCAATTCTACACTCTTCGGTCAAAATCAACCTAATATTCGGTCTTCTCGCCCTAAAAAACATGGAAAACGATACCTCACAAGCTCATGTTCACTAAAACCTCAAAAATCCCCAGAAAACCGCAATTTTTACACCCATTTTTCTTCCATAACACCCCTGGGTGTACGCCGATCGGGCTGCCGAGTTTCGACGAACAACTAGGACCCAAATGTGTTCCTAAATGGGGACCCAAACTGTGTGCGGAAGAACGAAGATTTTAGACCAAAATTTAACGTAAATTTAAGGCTGAAACTTAACGAACCTCAATTTTCCACTCTTTGGTCAAAATCGACTTCATGTTCGGTCTTCTCGTCCCAAAAAACATGGAAAACGATACCACAAAAGCTCCTGTTACTAACATGTTACTAAAACAAAAAAAGTACCTATTTTTATACACATTTACACTCATAACGCCCCTGGGTATATTCCGATCGGGCTGTAAAGTTTCGGAACACAACTAGGGCCCAAATGGAACATGTGTGCGAAAGAACGAATTCTTTAGACCGAAAATACGGCGTACGGCGGACGGACATTACATTTTTGGAATCTACGCACCTTGAAAAGTAAAAGAAAAAAATTTGAGGGGGTGTTATAAAAAATTTTGGTGAGCGATTACATAGGTGTATTATTCGCAGAATAATAAACCGAAATGCAATATGTCCGTCCGCCGTATCACGCATAACTACTTCATTTTCGGTCTAAAAAATTCGTTCTTTCGCACACATGCTCCATTTGGGCCCTAGTTGTGTCTCGAAACTTCAGCCCGATCGGAATATACCCAGGGGTGTTATGAGTGAAAATGTGTGTAAAAATAGGTACTTTTTGCGTTTTAGCAACATGTTGGTAACATGAGCTTCTGAGATATCGTTTTCCATGTTTTTGGGGACGAGAAGACCGAATATGAAGTCGATTTTGACCGAAGAGTGGAAAGTTGAGTTCTACCAAATGTTCAGCTCCCAAAATTGATTTTTTATGAGTGAAAAACCTGGGAAATCGTCTGAAATCACCATCCAGTTTGTATAATAATAATAACACTGGAAAAAATGTCAACACGTGGATCAAGGCGATTAAATGGCACTACCAATGATCAAAGATAGTTTAAAAAAAAGAAGAGAAAAAAGGAGCGTACCTAATTCGTGTTTTAGGGGCCAAAATTAATGGAAACCATCATAAATAGCTATTTCGATTATTACGCAAGAAAGAAACTATAAATGAACAGCCAACATTTCTGTAGGTGTGCCCAATAGAATAATAAACCCATGTGACAAGGACTTTGCAGCGTTTTTGCTTATTACTCGCTGTACCCTGCAGACACCGCATTATTATTATTTTTATTTTTATTTTATTTATTTTTTCCAGGCAGTTTTTACTGTCAAGTGTTGTTTATGTCGTACGTCGCAGAAAGCCGGGATTTCGGGATCGTTCGTTGGCCTCCTCAGTCGCATCGTCGGAACACCTTCCGGGAGCGGACGTGGCGAGAAACATAAATCCGGGCGGACTGGGTGCCTTTCTCGAAGACCGGTTGTGGAAGTCCTCGGGCAAACCGTTGGGTCTCCTCAAGCAGCTCGAGTTGGAAGTCGACCTCACCTCAAAGAGTCCTCCTCCCCTCGCGTGGATTTCGCTTATCCAATACCAACATCAACGGACCCCCTCGCGCACACTTCACTCGAGTAGAAGAAGGAGTTTTCTTGCTTCATCACAGATTTATGTAAATGGCTCAACCGGCGGACGGTGGTTTGAAGCCTTGGTAAACACTATCGATCGAGATACCGTTAGGTGTGAAGTGTTATTACATACCTAATACCACACTCGTCGATCCGTCTGAATGACAACGCACGTCTGCCTTACGACTGAGCCTATTCACGTGCATTAACACGAATCATGACTGTTATAACAGGAAGGTACAGGCTCGAAAAGGGGGTGTAGTTCACAAGTGAAGAGCCCTAAACGGAATGAACTGAATTAGTTACCCAAGCCGACCTGCCTATAATATGCTGCCTATAAGAACTGTTCTGTGACGTCAGATATCACGCCAAACCAGTAGCGGATGGTGCACAAAAACCTCTCTAATAATAACTGTTCACTAATCTAAAGGGAATTGTGTCACCTGCAAATTTTCATAAATTGTCGGCGTCAGAGGTACCTGTATTCTCGTATTTATTTATTGATTTATTTATTTTATGTATTTATTTATTTATTCATTTTTAAATGAAAGTAGATTCCATCCTGAGAATTTTGACACCAACCGCACTGTCCTACGATGAGTAGTTCTTCTTCTATGATTTTTCATTTTTTTTCTATATTTCATTTCTTTTATTATGATTTTTAATTTCATTTTTTCTATGATTTTTTCATTTCTTTTTATATGACTTTCCATTTCTTTTTCTGTGATTTGTCATTTCCTTCTTTTTTCCCTATGATTTTGCATTTCTTTTCTGTGGATTTTCATGATTTTTCTATGATTTTTCATTTCTTTGTCTATGGGTTTTTCATTTCTTTTTCTATGATTTTATTTCCTTTTTTCTAAGATTTTTCATTTATTCTTCTATGATTTGTCATTTCATTTTCTATGATTCGTCATTTCCTCCTTTTTTCCCCCTGTGATTTGTCATTTCTTTTCTATGGGTTTTCATGATTTTTCTATGATTTTTCATCTCTTTGTCTATGGGTTTTCATTTATTTTTCTATTATTTTTTATTTCCTTTTCTATGATTTTTCACAGTTTCAGAACTTTGAAAAAATCATAGAAAAAATAATTACTTATCGTGGGAAAGCGCGGTTGGTGACAAAGTTCTCAGAATGGAATCCGTATTTTTATTTTTATTTTTTTATTCCTCAACTTTTTTGGTTTAATTATTCTGTGAGAGAACATTTTTCGAACCCCCGCTCAAACTTTGTTCTTTTACGTTTCAAGGTGCACGCATATTCCAAAAATGCAATGTCCGTCCGCCGTATCATCGATATCTAATTTATTTTCTGTCTAAAAATTCATTATTTCGCACATTTGGCTCCATTTGGGCCCAAGTTGTGTCCAGACACTTTACAGCCCGATCGGAATATACCCAGGGGTGTTATGGGTGAAAAATTGGTGTAAAAATAGGGTTTTTTGGTGTTTTAGTAGCGTGATCTTGCGAGGTATCGTTTTCCATGTTTTTTAGGGCGAGAGGACCGAATAATTATGAAGTCGATTTTGTCCAACGAGCGAAGAATTGAGGTTCTAACAAAGTTTCTGCATTAATTGTATCTTAAATTTTGGGCTAAAATCGTCGTTCTTTCACACACAGGCTCCATTTGGGTTCTAGTTGTGCTCCGAAGCTCGGCAGCCCGATCGGAATACACCAAGGGGTGTTATGGCTGAAAAATGGGTGTAAAAATAGGGTTTTTCGAGGTTCTGTTTGAGGTTTTTGTGAACAGCCATGAGCTTGTGAGGTATTAGAGTTTCCGTTTTTTCACTTGGTCTTTGAATGGATCTGTGGTGAAGAACTAAGCTACCTGATATGAAAGTAGATGCAAGTTTGTTGTACTTGTATTGGTACCTGCCCGAGATTTGAACTCAGGTCACCGGTGACCCTTATCTCGTGAGAGATAAGGTTGGTCTAATGGACTATTATTACTTGTAATAGACTTATTTGATGCCAAATTCAAGGAGCTCGGCACATTGCTTTCAACATTGATTGCGTTAGATAAGTCGTTTGATGACTTACGGATATCATGTGTCGTATCCTGAACTTTAACAGGTTCTGATAATGTCGGTGATTTCAAAGTGATTAAATTTGTGGTGTAGCTCTCAACATCCTCCAACTACAAGGTGGGAAATCGGAGTAGAGTTTGTTATTTTTTGATTTTGATTTATTTATTTGGCAAAAGACAGAGAAAAATAGTATACAGAAATACAGAAAAGTACAGTGCGATGATAGAAAAAGTAGTAACTGAACTCAACTTCTAACTTAAAATATGTATAGAGAATTGCAATGATAAAGATGAACACAACAATGAAAAGTAACTGACATTATTTTGGGGTGAGGGATTCTGTCATTGCCCACCATGAGAATAAGTTCATCAGAACTTGTGCTCTCATGTGGAGTTCATTCAGACCTCTACGATTCCATCATTTGTATAGAAAACGTCTAGAAAGGTCCTTCAGATGACTACGATTTTTACCTAATAACTTACTATTATGTATCAGAAAAAAAGGGCAAGATTGTTTCTTTAAAGAACTTCAGGCATTTGAATTCGGAGATGTTTATCCTTCTGCCATGAAAGAAAAATAGTGCTGTTATAGGAAATACGTTTAAAGAGCTCAGTGCTGCATTTTGGTAGTTTGATGGTCAACGAAGCCATTCGCGTATTGGATACAATAGACAGATCGTTTTCATCAATGCCAGTCTTGAATATATGGACACACGGTTCTAAAAGGAACATTTGCCTCAGTCTCAAAACTGCAAATTCTTTGAACAAATGGGAAGTTGGGTACCTGGATGGAGAGAGAGAAGAAGAAGAAGGAGAAAATATTCACGAAACAAACAAAAGAAAAAAACAAAATTTTACTAGCTTCAAAATATTTTGCAGGAATATTATTGTCTGGCATTAGGCAGAGCCCGTGTCGCCAGACAACAGTAGAGCTTACTAATAAACATATATGCTTGCAGTAAAATCAAATACGAAAATACAAGAATAATGCACTATCGATTAAACTAGAAAATTGCCTACATCGGTTAATGTTGCTATTGAAACTAATATAAAGTAAATAAAATAGTAATTTGTATAAGACGACAGAACTGTGACATTTTAGGTTACATAAACTCTGCGCAGTAGGCTGCAACAGTTTTCCAAGCCTAGATGGATGAGCCAAGAATATATTCGTTGTTTATACATAGATCGAGAATATAAACTGCGTCATTTCATATGAATGGGAAGAGAATTAATTATAGATAAGGTAAATCAAATAATGAGAACTTCTGGTGGTGAGAGTTGTTAAAGCGGGGCGTGGATTTACGATTCTGTTCAAGAGTAAACCTAGTTGGGTACTGATGGGAGGTTAAAAGGGAAATAATATCGGGTTTTCTATGAATAACAGAGTTGCTATGTACTTGCTTACTTGCACGCTGATTGTGTACGAACTACTCTCCGTCAACCTCTTCGCGTAACTGTTGTCTCAAACACGTATCTGCTACGATTATCTGTGATTTGACAAACAGCACATTCCCCTCAGTTCGGGCCATATCGGTGTAAGCCTTGTTCATAACCCGGAGTGGTTGTATAAATGTGCGTGTTGTCAAGCAATCTGCGTTCGATTGATTGAACTAAATGAAGATCATTAAGTTGAAACGGTGATTAGGGCCGTTCAGGGACCGACGTACACATAACAGCACCTCAGGGCTTTGGGCTTTCCTGTTAGCCTTCTATCACGCCAACATCCAGTCTCCAAATTGTGCAACTTGATCACAGAATACAGCTGTAGATAGGCAATTTTTATATGATACGAATTGGTCGATTTTTGTTTTGGTTTATTATTTAAAATAATGAACCATTGGAATCGAGCATGGAAAAAAAAATCAAAATTTGATGGTTTACGTTTCAAGGTATGTAGAATCCGAAAATGCAATAAAAATATTTCTGTCTGTACGCCGTACGCCGTACTGGCCACTTTTCTTAGTTACCATGAACAAAAATTAACGAAATTCGGTTCATTCGTCCCATTGGGGTCTAGTTAGTTCTCATATTTCGGCGTTAATGTCAGTGATTACTAGGGGTTGAAATTTTCACAAAGATGTAGCTCGAAAACTTTCGATAGAAGGGTATGGTTTTTGACGTTATTAAATTTGTCTTGAGCTAAACATTTTTTTGAGACCACCCGGAGCATTCCAGCCGTTCGTTTGCACCAAAAAGCTTCGTCAACACGATCGTGAATCAAACGGTATAAATCCGGCTCGGATAATCATCACTACGGAGCACCTGATTATAATCAAGGATGGCTGTATGAAGTCGAGTTGGTTGTTCTGCGATATTATGTCATTTGATAAGTGATGGACTATTGGATTTTGTTGGTAGGTACTTGTGAAACTTGAAAAAACGTTGAAGTATTGTTGATGGGTAAATTATTACACAATGGCAAGTTATTAAAAAACGCCAAATTATTACACAGCGGTAAATTATTACATACCGGTAAATTATTACACAACGGTAATTATTACAGAACGTTAAATTATTACACAACGGTTCATCTACCAAGAAGGGGCTGGATTTTGTTGATATGTACTTTTGCAACTTGGAACAAACGTGGAAGTATTGTTGATAGGCAACTTATTACACAACGGTTCATTATACTTGACCACGAGGGTAGGTCTACCCTCAGACCACAGAACACAGTGATCTACGCAGAAGGGGCATCTATTTCACTCCGCATCAACAATTTTCCTTCAGAACTTCATTATTTGCGTTTCTTTTTGCCATTTTAGTTACTGTTCGTCATCGACAGAATTATTTTAACAAAATTTAACTCGTGATTTAGATAGGTACCTAGTAACGAGTACGGGGTTAGGTACTCACCTATGGAGGGTCTGCGATCTACATAATATGTATAGAATAGTGCATATATTATATAGACGGGTTATCTATACAGAGATCTGTGATCTGTAACAGAAGGGTTTTCTGTACAAAATAATAAACCGTTGTGCTGGGATTTGCAGCGTTTTTTTATTTATTTTGAATTTCTGAATGTTCCAAACGTTTGTTTTAAATAATTTTGTAATAGATATAATCAATGATATTGGCGAAAGGCGTGGTCCCATACGTGGTTCGTATAGTAAAGGAGTCGAATTTCAAAGGCTCCGAATATCTTTTCGGATAGAAAATATCTCACTAGGTACCCGACATAGTAAGGAATTCCACAACATGTCCGTAGCCTCCCTCCTCGTAAATAACGCCCTAAATGAGTTGAATTTGAACACCACTTACATATTTTTATGAAACTAAGTACGGAAAACACAGACAAACACAGTGGAAATTATGGAAGAATCATACTTAGCCCACAGTGGTACTAATTATTATGTGGAAATTTGTCCATACTATGGTCCGCTAATAAGTCTCCGTGTTCAGCATTGTGGGTGTCCACTTCGTCTGCGCTCCAGGTTAGTGATAACTAACCTGCGTCGTGGTTTGTGATAATTAGTGGTAACTGTCCCACTGAGAGTCCATTAGAAAATGACTCTTAATAAGAAACGACAAATTAATTATCTATCAATTAGGTAACTGGTCGTTGGAACTCCCAGAGATTATTTTTCATTTTATTACGACACTATCCCGTCTCTCCAATCTCCCTAGAACTTGATCGCAACTGTAATAATCAACCTCGAATTTGAATCTTGCAAATCCTTTGATGGCGATGGTACCTAATAAATTTTACACGCAGTGTCTGGTTAGCCTCCTCATGATTGTAATCAGTTACTCACAATGGGCTTGAAAAAACCCATTGGTTCCGATGATATTATCATCTCCGGCTCGTCGTGCAACGAGAACAAGGGAATATGCAAAAACTGCGAGAATCGATACGCTACGCTTCGGCTTCATCTTTTCCCATGATCGCGTCACCTGTCAATTTCTCGAGTAATGGTTTTGAGTAACGGGTTCAGTTTAACGGAGAATTTAAAAAATGTCGGTGCTTCAGTATCCTTTCGTGTTTACAATACCATTAGAATAATTTGTAAGTGGTAGTTCGTTGTTGTTGCACGAATTATGATTATCAAGTAGTTATAATAATTATCAGTTTGGTTATAAATACTTCAACTGAATTTACTATTAAAGAATGTATTTTAGCGTGTTTTATAATAATACTGATTGATAAGATGAACGATAACAAGTTCTGTAGCTGGCGACTTCATGACGGACATTGGTTGTTGCTGCGGAGTGGAGGCTAACCTTGTGACATCCCCCTTTCTTTCTTCAAAGATCCAAACGAACTGGTGGCTTGGTCACTCGTGAACTTGTTCTTCGTGAAGAAACTCTGGCATCAACTTGTGTAGCATTATTAGGACTGCTGTTATCTGCACTAGTCGGTGATGGTGAGGTATTGGTCCTTGAGGGGCGCAAGAACCATGAATTTCGCCTGTATGAGGCACCATCTTCAGTCCGGATTACATACGAGCGGGGCTCTTGGCATACTCTTACGATTGTTGCTGGTATCCATAGTTTGTGTTGTTTCCTCCACATCACTCTATCGCCTTCTTTAAATGTAGTTGCTTCTGCTTTGTTCTTGTCTGATTGAGTCTTGTCTATCATTCTTTGTTTCTTCAACTTCAATGGAACTCCAGATACTAATGCTGGTAGCAACATGTGATGAGTGGTCGGTAGCAATGTCCTAGTTCTTCTTCCCATTAATCGTTGTACAGGTGATCCAAGGTTTCCTCGCGGTGTGTTTCTCTGATGCAGTAGAGCTAAAAATATGTCTGAACCCTCGTCTAAACATTTATTTATCAAGTTCTTGGCTTCCTGTACGTAACGCTCTGATAAACCGTTTGAACGAGGAAATTGTGGTGATGAGACTCGAAGACGAAAATTCCAGTCTGTCGAGAAGTTTTTAAACTCCAATGAACTGAAACAAGGTCCTCCATCTGTTCTCACTTCCTCTGGAATACCGTGATCAGCAAACCATTTTCTGAAAGACTTTATAACCGCTGCTCCACTCATTGATCTAAGCTCCTCAAAGTCATAAAAGCCTGAGTAACTATCTGCTATTACTATATAATGCCTTCCTTTGAGTTCAAACAAATCCGCTGCAACATACATCCACGGTCTTTTTGGTGGTGCGTGGATAAGTATGTCGTCGATGGCACATTCCACGTTCGTAATGTCGCGTAGGAGATCCTTCATTACTGACTGAAATATCTCAGGAGCAGAAACTAATCCAAATGGGATGCGAAGACATGAATATCTCCCCCATGGAGTCGAAAATGTTAAATATTTGCTCGTTCTTTCAGTTACTTCTATCTGCCAGAAACCCCTTTTGCAATCTAGTAGTGTGAACCACTTTGAGCCGCTCAAGCGAGCTGCAATGTCTTCTAATGTCGCTAAAGGAAAATGCCTTCTCTTCACGTTTTTATTCAAGTCAGTGGGGTCCAAACAGATTCTTATCTTTCCGTTTTGTTTCACTACTACCATCGGTGATACGCAAGGTGTAGGTTCATTAGTTGGTTTTATTATCTTATTAGTAACCATTTGATCTAATTCTTGTTTTACTGACTCGCGAAGGGAATGTGCTACCTTCCGCGGAGGATGAACTTTGAACGTGGGATTTTGTACTAGATCCAACTCGTATTGATAATTTTTTAGACAACCAATACCCTTAAATAGAGTAGGATCATTCAAGTTCGTAACTGTCAATATTCGTTTGACAAAACCCAGGTTTTCACAAGTAGATTTTCCAAGAATAGATTGGTGGCCTTCTTTTATGATTAGAAATTTCAGGTGTGTTTGTAGGTTTTTTCTCGTTATTATCTCTGCAGTGGTTTCTCCCAACACCGGAATGGATTTATTATCAAAGCAAACTAGAGATTTGACTGACGACTGTCTAATTGTCAAATCAGATTTTTCAGCAATGATTATTGGTATCACATTGCACTGAGCACCAGTATCCAGCTTGAAAACGACTCTATTCCCTTTAGGTAAGTCAATTGGTTCGAACCAGTCATTGTCAGAATCTGAAGTTATCGAGTCAATCTTTAAAGTCTGGTCAGGTCCTTCTGGTGTCACTGTGTTAATGTTCTTCGTAGTTAGACACATTTTAGCAAAATGACCAAGCTTACTACAAGCAGAGCACTGTTGCTGAAAGGCTGGGCATGAACGCCATGCATGCTTAGTCCCACATCGAGAGC
Source organism: Leptopterna dolabrata (assembly GCA_954871275.1). Lineage (NCBI taxonomy): Eukaryota > Metazoa > Arthropoda > Insecta > Hemiptera > Miridae > Leptopterna > Leptopterna dolabrata. The sequence goes on along the minus strand of OX940981.1, from coordinate 3,433,086 downwards.
AGTCATATAATTTCGTGGGTTTGTCATTTCGCTTGTGTGAGGGTGTTGTACTATTTTTAATAATGTGTACGTCTTTTTCATCCTGGTTAAGCAGTTTAAGATTTTGATGAGCCGATTCGTGTGCTTTACATATTTTGATGGCTTGGGTTAACGTCAAATCATCTTCAATCAACAGTTTCTCGCGTGTTTTATCATTGTGTATCCCTATTACGATCTTGTCTCTGATGAGACTGCCCCTCAAGTTCTTAAAATCGCGTAGGTTCGCTTGATTTTTTATTTTTGTACAAAAATCATCAAATGATTGACAATCGGACTGAGTCATTTTGTTGAATAGATATCGTTCGTACGTGATGTTTGTTCTCCCGACGAAATATTCTCCAAATTTGTTTTTAATGAACTCCAGGTCGCAAGATTCTTCGTCATCCAGGTTAAAACTGTTAAAAATATCAATCACGTCGGGCCCTAATGCTGACATGAACGTAGCGACTTGTATTTCCTTTCGTTTAATGTTAAGACGTGAAGCAATGACATACCAATCCCATTGCTGGATCCATTTTCGCCACAATGGAGCCATACCCGAATCCACAACATCAATCGGTTTAGGTGGTTTGATATTCATAGGTTTGTCTTCACTCACCTCGCCCTCGTCTCTACCCTGTCGGGCCTTCGTCGTCACATCCTCATCATGGTCTTCATATCGTCGGCCCCTCGTCTTCTTGTCCTTCTTCGGCACCATATCAGTTTGGTTATAAATACTTCAACTGAATTTACTATTAAAGAATGTATTTTAGATTAATATTTCAACAGAGCTCCGACAGCGTGTTTTATAATAATACTGATTGATAAGATGAACGATTTCTGTAGCTGGCGACTTCATGACGGACATTGGTTGTTGCTGCGGAGTGGAGGCTAACCTTGTGACAATAATATTTTATATATGAACCATAATTATTATGTGCACAATTCACAACAGTACAACCTAATATTATTATAATTCTGTTTATATACTACGGCATCACGAAAATCAGTAGATCGATGCTGCACGGAAATACATAGGAACGATTAATGTGTCTTATGGCACCGAATATGGAAGCATATCCACATTCTTACGTACATCTGTACTTCCGTGCAGCGGAGGTACAAACATATTTGAGAGAGGGTTTATCCCATGTTTACAAACAAACTTTTGGAACACATGTTCTAATGGAGCAGTGGGTCGAGAAGGGTATTTTGGCAGCGTGAGATTTTCTGAGATAAATTGAGAGCTTTTCAACGAGTGGTTAACAATTTTCTTGCAATAAAAACTAACGGAGTAACATTTACAAAATCATATAAATTTCGTGACATTTTATATTCGTGGCGGACGGGCAAAAGTTCAGATTGAGCCCATAGACCATCCATTTCAAACAGCTTTATCAATGATTATCGGTGAAGTATCTCATTTCAGATGACCCTGGCAAACTGCAAAATTTCGCAATTTACCTGCCACGTCCCGGCGTACAACGTGCGACGTACGTCTTCTGTACCTAGGACCGTACAAAAGTAGTGAGGTTTTTGATATTGCATCAAAATGGGAATGAGTCACATGGCAGTAGTCACTGGTATTAAGCTGTGGCTCACATTGTAAAACGCGCAAAACTCGAACGCGTAATTGAATTTGGTGGCCTAGCAGGTTTACGCTCTTTAGGCGTTTGAACCACATTGTCCAAGATCAAAAAATGCAGATATTTACGTGCTTTACGGATCTGCGCGTGGGTTCTGAGCAGGCGGAGGCTGGAGCACGGGGTGTGTCTCGACGATTACGAGCTTTACGTCCATAACTAGCGTTGTCCATGTGAACGGTTTGTTGTTTTTACGCGTTTTACGTCGCTTACGCTTCAGTGTGAACCCAGCTTTAATAGTGGTCTTCACAAAATGAAACGTTTGGAAAAGAGTGAATGAGTCAGTTTCATTTCCAATTAATCATTATGGCTCAGTTTGATTAGTGAATTTACGATAAATAACGAAAATAATTAGAGCGAAGAAAGTTCATCACGATGATGATAGATCATATAACTTCGAATCTCTTAAGTTTAGAGGGTCAAGCCGTCTTGCATTTTGCAGGAAGTGTGAAACTTGAGTGATTGATGGATTGGCGGCCCAGCTGCTTTATTAATATTTGGTGGACGCATCCCCCCACTTCCTAACCATCATCTTAATTTCTTGGGGCCTTCGTCAAACCGCCAACCTTCACTTCCGCTCTTCTACAAGATTCACCGCCGGCGTTCAGTCTGGAGAAACTGCGAATGAACGCTGATTCATCATTCCATCAACTACCAGTTCCGTACTCCTCCAAGGCGAAGAACCTTGGGATCTGTTTAGATAGTTGTTTGTCATGGGAACACCAAATTGTTCAAATATGCCAGCCAGTGTATGGCTCACTGCATACAGTGGGGAGGATGACCAATTTTACTCAAGTGATATGAAGAAAAAACTAGTTACAGCTCTTGTGCTTCCTCATTTTTGGTTTATTATTCTGTGAATGATACACCTATGTAATCGCTCAGCAAAAAAATTTTATAACACCCCCTCAAAATGTTTTCAAGGTGCGTTGATTCCAAAAATGCAATGTCCGTCCGCCGTACGCCGTACGCCGTCCGCCGAATCACGTGTACCGTCTTCATTTTCGGTCTAAAAAATTCGTTCTTTCGCACACATGCTTTTGAGATATCGTTTTCCCTGTTTTGGGGACGAGAAGACCGGATATGAAGTCAATTTTGACCAGAGTGGAACGTTGAGGTTTTAACGAAGTTTCAGCCTTAAATTTACGTTAAATTTTGGTCTAAAATCGTCGTTATTCCGCACACAGTTTGGTCCCCGCTTGGAAACACATTTGTGTCCTAGTTGTGCTCTGAAACACGGCAGCCCGATCGGAATACACCCAGGGATGTTATGGGAGAAAAATGGGTGTAAAAATAGGGGTCTTCGAGGAATTTGAGGTTTTTGTGAACATGAGCTTGTGAGGTATCGTTTTCCATGAAAACTGTCTGAAATGACCATCAATTTGTATAAAACACTAGAAAAAGTTTCAGCAGGCGAATCAAGACAATTAAATGGCACTACCAATGATCAAAGAATTAAAAAAAGAGCGTGATTTGTGTTTTTGGGGGCCAAAATTGGTGAAAACCATGACAAATAGCTATTTGAATTATTGCCCATGAAAGAAACAATAAATGGACTGCAACATTTCCGTCCAGTAGAATAATAAACCCATGTAACACTTTGCAGCGTTTTTTAAATGGCTCGTCGCTGTTCTCTTATGCCCTGTCATCAGTCCTATTTCGCAAACCATGTGTCGCCTTCAACGCCTGCAGTAGATACGCTTTCAACATCAAGGCTTGCCACCCTGTAGGAGACAATACCTTACTAGGTCTACCCCTAGATAAGCAGTATCAATTCAAACACCTAAAGCTCATCTTCCAAATTCTCAAATGTTCTCAACCAACCTGCCTCAACTCTCTCCTCACCCTTCCATCTTCATCTAGATCCCATGCTCTAATGGTTTCTACTCATCGTACCCGAATATTCTCGAGATCATTTTGAGTGTCTGGTGCAATACTCTGGAACACACTACCGGCTGCTACTCGATCCTCATCCACTCTGGGGTGATTCTTGACGGCAATAAGGAAGCACCTTAGTGACTCTTTTTCTTTTCTTGTCTTTTACTTTTTTTTCATACCTGCATATTTGATATTATCCATTTCCTCACTTTTTCCCCTCTCTTCCTGATTGATATTTACAAAATATGTGAATTACTCACATAGGCCATTTTATACTGATGTTTAACATGTTTTCAAGTTGCTCTTGTATGCACTATAGACTACCAAGTCTCAAGCACAAGAAAAGTTAAATAAAAAATAAATAAACTACCGAAGGCCGCCTGACGGAGCGTTGGAGTTGACCTGTTGGAGCATCTGGTCGCTGAACCTTCCGCGTAGGTCCAACCTCTGCGTTGGTCAAGACCTGTAATTTCCCAGATCTTCCGCCTGACGGACGTGTCATTCCTTGATTACCTACCACTGAAGCCGCAGCTTCTTTGTCTTCGTTGTGCTCTCACGTGTAGAAGCGACCGATCTGCTTATTTCTTTCTTACGCAGCTTCCATCACGTAGCAGTACTTTTGCTCGTGTCGGTCATACCGGTCGAAACAAGTGGTCGTCCGTACACTAAAATTGATCGTTCCAATAATTGTAAAACCAAATTCGATTCATCAGCGCTTACCAAGAATTTCGCAGTTAGCTCGGTCTATTAATTTGGGAACTTTTAGCAATTCCTGCTCTGAAACTGGAGTTTCCATATCCTTTGTGTTCCACTGGTCCCTGAAAGGTCGTCGGGAAAAGCGGCGTCCCAGAGTTACCTACAGAGGACTTGTTCACCTCAGTCGGACGGCTAAACCAGGAAGACCTTCAGTCGCAGGACAGTTCTTGCCGTCAGACGATAAGGCCCCCTCCCACGTCAGAGTAATCGGACGTCACCCAACTGTTACTGGGGTCCTCCGAATTATAAAGAGATCATTGAATAAGTGGTTGGGATTATAAAAACGCTACAAATTATTACTCAACGGTTTATTATTTACCTGTATAGATGCCCTGTCCGCGTGGATCACTCTTTCCTGTGGTCAGTACCCTCTAGCCCCCTCCAGGAAACCCCTAAATCGAGTGCTCGAGCCGGCCCGAGAACGACAGTTACATAAAAATGCGCGGAATTCAATAATTCATTAATTAATTATTTGTTTTTATTCACGAAGCATAGCGTTTGTTCCAGTTACAAAAGTACCTAGCAACAAAATCCAAAAGATCCATAATTTTTCAAATGGAATAATATCGCAGAACAACCAACTCGACTTCATACAGCCATCCTTGATAATAATCAGATGCTCCCTAGCAATTATATCGGGGCCGGATTTATACAGTTTGATTCACGATCATGTTGACGAAGCTTTTCGGTGCAAACGAACGTCTGGTCGTACTCGTACAATGCTCCGGGTGGTCTCAACCAAATCTCTAGTTTAGGTCAATTGAAATTCCATTAAAAAACGTTAAAAAACCATACCATTCTATTGAGTTTTTGACCTACGGCGTTCTGAAAACTTCAACCCATATTTTTCACCCCTCAGAGATGACTGACAGTAACGCCGAGCTTTGCCAAATCGGACTTACAAACCAAATTTCATTAATAATTTTGGTTCATGGTAACTAACAAAAGTGCGAAGTACGGCGTACGGACAGAAATTTTTTTATTCCATTTTCCGATTCTACATACCTTGAAACGGAAACCGTCAAATTTTTAGTTTTTTTTTCATGCTTCATTCATGCTTCTTTCATTATTTCATTGAAAATAATAAACCAAAATTTCTGTCCGCACGCCGTACTTCGCACATTCCTGAGTTACCATGAACAAAAAATTAATGAAATTTGGTTTGTAGGTCCCATTTGTGGTCTAGATCGTCCGCGAAGCTCGGCGTTACTGTCAGTCATCTCTAAGGGGTGAAAAATAGGGGTTGAAATTTTCAGAACGCCGTAGGTCAAAAACTCAATAGAATGGTATGGTTTTTTTTTAACGTTTTTAAAGTGATCACGAACTTAAAAAAATTTGAGACCACCCGGAGCATTGTACGTTCAACCGGTCTTTTGCATCGAAAAGCTTCGTCTACGTGATTGGAAGTGTTATTGTTGGGTAAATAAATTATTACACAACGGTAAGTTATTAAATAACGGTAAATTACTACACAACGGTTCACTGTACCATCTATGTAGAAGGGGCTGGATTTTGTTGATAGGTACTTTCGCAACTTGAACAACCGTTGAAGTATTATTGATAGGCGAATTATTACACAACGGTAAATTATTACTCAACCGTTTAGTATAGTATCTTCTACGTAGAAGGGGCACCTATAAGGTAAACTATTGCAGAACGGTTCATTATTTGCCTTATGCTTCATGAATAACCACCTACAAATAATTAATGTATGGGTTATTGAATCCCGCGCAATTATATGAAATGAAAAATGAAATGAAATGAAATGAACTTTATTCTCATATAATACACGACAAAAATACAAAATTACATGGATAACGTGTAGAAATAGTCCCCTAGAGGGCTACGCCCGTGTTAGGGAGACGAGTTGGTGGAGACGTTGATGATTTTACAATATCGGTGCATTATGGTGCAGTGGATATTTCAAATTATTAGGTAGGTAGTATTTAAAAGGGAAAAAAGCAAATTATTGGATGTGCGATCATACATTGATTAAATATTTTCTGTCATTGTTAGAAAGTGTTTTTTTTAAACAAGATTAATTTTATCTGAGCGGTGTAACTTAAGCAGCAAATCTTGACGAAGCGCTGGTGGAAAACTGTTGAATGTTCTTAAACCTATTGAAAAATACGATTGAAGGGCAGCTGATGCGTGAAACTGAGGAAGGGACATACATTTTTGAATTTGGAAACGCGTCTGCACAACGTGTTCCGGGAAATTAAAACTTTGTTCCTTCAAAATTTGCTTCACACTGCTATCTTTGACGCACTTTGGACGGATGGAACTCGGAACAATATGGAATTTTAGCTCCGAGGCCGGCTCCAGTACTCGATTTAGGGCTTTCCTGGAGGGAGCTCGAAGGTATTGACCACACAAAACAGTGATCTGTGCAGAAGGGGCATCTATACAGGTAAATAATAAACTGTCGTGTAATTGTTTGCAACGCTTTTAATTCCATTTTAACATTATACGTACCTTGAAATGGAAACCACCAAATTTTAGTTGTGGCGAGGGGTTTGAGGGTGTGTGTGTGTTAAAATTGGTTTTTCCATGCTCGATTCCAAAGGTTCATTACTGAAAATAATTAACCAATAGTTCACGTTACATTGTAATTTGCTCTCCGCCAGCTTCGTTATTGTGCCACGTAAAATCCCCTTGCATAGTTATTGTCCAAACTCTTACGGTAGTTGCTTAATAATCATATTGTCGAAGGATTCTCGCTACGTCGACCCCGGTCTCACCTTGCCAAAAGGTATTTCGCCTTTCACAACAATCTTATCTTTCGGATGTCCGCTCGAACCAGTAACTAGAATAAATTATTACCTGCAAGCGTATTCAAATTACAATTACCCGATATTACTGGTGAGATCTTGTTAGTTCGTTCATCAAGATAAATACATGTTGCTTCTCGCTCATCTGATGGTTTTCTGCAACTGGTACAGTTGAATTACTGCTAAGTTTCTGGAATGTACGAGCGTTTACTGGGTTTGGCGGGTTACCTCGTTCGCCTGAGATGTATTTTGCCGAGGCAGATGGGCGGAACAATCAAAACTTGGAAGTTGTTGTGTTCAGGATCGTCCACTGTGAGTTTTGCAGAACGGATTCAAAGCAGTCCTGCCCTGTAAATTAAATCTGAGTTAAATTTTGTGTTTGGTAACACCATCTGCGTTGTAGGAGCTCTCAAAAATTGTTTTATAAAACTCTGATACAAGAAGATTGATATTTTATTCTAGGCCCCTGGTCTACTAATGAGATTGGCACGTTAGCCTGCTAATTAATTTGTTATTCTGGTAATGAGATCAGCAGGACATGGAGAATATTGGGAAAACCTCTACCAAACCAACTTTCCAACGGGTTGTTTATCTTATTTTTGCAATGATAATTGTGATGAATTTAAATTGGCGTATTTCATCACGAGCGGTGTGAGGATATGCCCAGGGGGGTTATGAGCGAATCACCACCTCAACACCTGGGATCTTTTTGGTTTGGTTTGGTTTGGCTGGGGATTATGTGCGAATCACCACCTCAACACAGCATCTTTTTGGATATGCCCAGGGGGGTTATGAGCGAATCACCACCTCAACACCTGGGATCTTTTAGGTTGGTTTGGCTGGGGGTTATGAGCGAATCACCACCTCAACACCTGGGATCTTTTAGGTTGGTTTGGCTAGGGGTTATGAGCGAATCACCACCTCAACACAGCATCTTTTAGGAGAGGAGAGAGATGAGGTAAGGAGAGAGAGAGAGAGTAGCCAGCGGCTAGAGGAAGCGTAGAATGGAGAAAAAGAGGCAGGCGCCGGGGTTTTATAGACCCCAGTGGCTGTCTCCCACCATCCCCTAGTTTGTAGGGGATGGTGGGGAATCAGGCTGGGCCTCTGCCTCCTGCGTCTTTCGTCCCCACTTCTGCGTGTTTATTTGCGAGATCTAAAGTTGGCGAATACAATGGTTGTGGTTCTGGGAGGAATCACGACATACGTCCCCCCAGATTGAGCAAGGAAACAAAGTAGCGAGGCTGAGGGCACGGTAGCAGATTGACGTGGCTGAGGGCCTGATGGCAAACAAAGTGAGCTGAAGGCATGGAGTGAGGCTTAAAACTAGGTAACAATTGGTTTCTTAAACTAGGTAATGGCAGTGGTTGACAGTAGTGCTGAAGGCGGTTGACTTAACTAGGTAACAGATGTGGCGAAGATTGGCGAGAGTTTACAGGAGTGCTGAAGGCGGTTGACTTAAAACTAGGTAACAAGTAGAAGGTGGGCGACAAAAGAGATAGTAACAATATGAAGAACAGAGGGGCTTAGAGCTAGAGAGGCTGGTGTGAAAATATTTACAAATGTATGGTACAATGAGTATGGTACAATGAGAGTAAAAATTTAAAACGTAGAGAATAAGTGAATGTACAAAAAGAGCGACTTAGAGCTAGGATATAGGGTTGCAGGAGGAGGTGATAGCGATTATTTACAATGAGGGGTAATTTAGGGCTATGAGTAACATATAGAATAAGTAATATATATAGTCCTATGAGGAGAGATTATGTACAAAGAGAAGCGACTTACAGCTAGTATACAGGTGAATGAATATCTACAGTGATGGGTGAATTATTGAATGATGGAAATTATGTACAGTGATGGGCGAAGGAAACATTGACAAAAACATAGTGGCATACTAGAATGATATTTACAGATATTTACAGGTGCTGGGTCCCCCCACTGAGTCGTGGGGGGGGGGGGGGTTGTGGACGCATGAGTCCCCTATAGGCGTGGGCGGAGGGGTGGGGGGTTTGAGGCTTGGGCACACCTGGAGGGGTGAAGGTGGCGGGGCCGTCCGACGTCGGGGAGACGCGGGCGTTGGAGGCCTTCCATGTGTGACGAGTGGGGGGGGGGGGGGGGGGGGCTGGCGAAGGGGGAGTAATTAACGCTGGCTGTTGAGGCGAGCGTTGGAGGCCTTCCGTGTGTGGTTGAAGGGGGGGCTGGTGAGGGGGAAGAGCGGTCAGCCCCCAGTGAATCGTGGGGCTGAAAGAGAGGGCCCCTGAGCGTGTGGAGGGGTTGGGCGGTGGGGTCCTCATGTGAGTGGTGGGTCGTGAGGGTCGGTGCGGCCTCGGCGGCGTTTGCCACGGGCGCAGAGGCGTCGAGGGGGGTGGCGGCGAGGGGTAGGTGGCGGCGGCGTTCGCCGTGGTCGCAGGTGCGTTGAGGGGTTGGGGGCGGCGGCGTTCGCCGTGGTCGCAGGTGTGTTGAGGGGTTGGAGGGTGAGGGGCTGGTGGTGGCGCCGTGGTCGCAGGTGCGATGAGGGGGTGGGGGCGGCAGTGTTCGCCGTGGAAGCAGGTGCGATGAGGGGCTGGAGGGCTGAGTAGGAGCACCTCTGTGTGGGAAGGGGAAAGGGGTGGCCCTCCCTGAGGGGGGGGGGGGGGTTAAGAAAAACGCTTGAGGTATGGGCGAGCTGTAAGAATATGGGGGGGTGGATACGCTTGCAATACTGTCGAGCGGAAAAAAGGGGTTGGGCGTAAGGCCTTCCATGACGTTGGGCGATGGTGGGGGGGGGGGGGGGGGGTGGATGATTCCAAGATCTCTTCCAGCCGCCGACTTATTGGTAAAAGGGTGGAAGGGCGAGTGGGGTTGCAGAGGGGGCAGTGATAAAAAGTGAAAGAAGTGGAAAGGGGTCAGGGGAGTGGCAGTGTAGTTGAGAGGGGAGCAATCGAAAGTGACAGTGATGGTCCGCCGAAAACATAAAAAAATGACAAGAGGGGTTGGGAGAAGTTTGAGGGAGATTCCATAATATGAGAAGGAAGCGTGAACTTCGGATTCATCACCTGTGTGATGAATTTAAAGGATCAGAAGGCTGTGTGAGGTTCGGGAGATCGAGAAGGATGCGTGAATGTTGAGGGAGCAGAATGAATGAATTTAAATTTGCGTCAGGCAAATTTTGAATTTAAAATTGGTCGGGCGAATTTTTAATTTAAAATTTAAAATTGCGGGACTGTGATGAGTTGAAAGGGATCAGAAGGTTGTGTGAACGTCGGGTTCACAATTGTGATGAATTTAAAATTGTAAATGAATTTCAGGAATCAGAAGGTGATGAATTCAAGGGATCAGAAGGTTGTGTGAACGTCGGGTTCACCACTGTGATGAATTTAAATGGGCGTATTTCATCACGAGCGGTGTGAGGATATGCCCAGGGGGGTTATGAGCGAATCACCACCTCAACACCTGGGATCTTTTTGGTTTGGTTTGGTTTGGCTGGGGGTTATGAGCGAATCACCACCTCAACACAGCATCTTTTTGGATATGCCCAGGGGGGTTATGAGCGAATCACCACCTCAACACCTGGGATCTTTTAGGTTGGTTTGGCTAGGGGTTATGAGCGAATCACCACCTCAACACAGCATCTTTTAGGAGAGGAGAGAGATGAGGTAAGGAGAGAGAGAGAGAGTAGCCAGCGGCTAGAGGAAGCGTAGAATGGAGAAAAAGAGGCAGGCGCCGGGGTTTTATAGACCCCAGTGGCTGTCTCCCACCATCCCCTAGTTTGTAGGGGATGGTGGGGAATCAGGCTGGGCCTCTGCCTCCTGCGTCTTTCGTCCCCACTTCTGCGTGTTTATTTGCGAGATCTAAAGTTGGCGAATACAATGGTTGTGGTTCTGGGAGGAATCACGACAATAATCATACGAGATGAAAAAAATTTCGAGTGGCGCAAGAAGTAGGTAGGTAACTATTCGCAAGAAGTAGGTAACTATTCGGCAATTTCGAGTGGTACGGATCACGACAATAAGGCCGAAATCTGACCCTCCCGAGCTCCCCTCCATGTAAAAACTGGTTTCAGATACCTACCCATTCATGCGTACCATACTGAAAATTAGACTTCGATACCCGTCAGTACCCCAACTGCTAATAATATGGTGCCTGTGATGGATGGATATGAGCGCACATCCACCACAACAGGTGTAGGGGGGGATGTGCCCGGTTTGGTTATGGGCGGACCTCCACCATGCCCGTAATCTCATCGGGTTCGTTGCCTGGTTTGGTTATGAGCGGATCACCACCATGCCCAAGATCTTTTAGGATGAATTTGCTTGGTTTGGTTATGAGCGACTCACCACCATGCCCAAGATCTTTTAGGTGAGGAGAGTGACGAGGTGAGGAGGAGAGAGAGTAGTCAGTGACTAGAGGAGAGCGTAGAATGGCTAGAAAGGCGAGGGAGGCGAGTTTTTATAGGCTTGGGAGCCGTCTCCCTCAATCCTCCAGCTAGTGGAGGATGGTGGGGATCCCCAGGCTGGCCCTCGGCTCTCCTGCGTCTTCCGTCCCCACTTCTAAGTTTATTTGGCGAGATCTTAATTTCACATAGTAAAGTTGTGGTTCTGGGAGGACACCACGACAGTGCCGTTGAAAAGCGCACAGCCCTCCTTAATGCCCATTGAAAAGCGCACACCCACCTGAACCCCAAACCCACCTGAACCCCAATTGAATCAAGGGAATCAGGAATGTTACAAGAAGAATGTTGCATTACATTATTTCTTTATTTTACACAGGTAAAAAAGTCGTATCTAGGTTCCATGCAGTTTGTCAACAAACATTATTTACTTACAATAGCTTGTCTTTTCATCGCCACTTTGCTTACGTAGTCAACTCTAGACAAAGACCCAGCTTGGTATTAACTGTACAGCTTCATGAGCTCAGCATCCTTCTTCTCCTACTTCTTGCGTTTCGGCACTCCTTCCGTATTGTTCGTTTTTATGTAAGTCTCACTTTGGAACTTGGCAAGACAGTCAATAACTTCATGAATGGAGCAGTGCGGGAAATGAAAATTGTCCTTGATGTGTCTGTGGAAGGACTGCGGGCCATTAGTCGTCCGAGGATATTATATAAAGCAAGGAGCAATTGGCGCCAACAGTTCGATTCTAAACCTGTGCGCTTTTCAATACATTGCCACGAAATAATCAACCTCCTCGTGTGCGCTTATTTGTGCGTTTTTCAAACACAATCCAAACCATATTAATGCTAGTGCGAGCAAATCAATTATTGTAGCCCTGATAAACTGATCACTGTAGTGTTTCCGAAACGCCTTCCCTTAGGTGTCTGACTGAGTGAATCTTCCATGTCCATTCCGAATTTGATGAGCACAGCAGTTCGTTCGCAACCTTCAGGCCGACTAACCTGAGAGACAGCTGATGTGATTTTGGAAGAGTTCTGTTATAGGCCTGAAATGTTGGGGAATTTATTGATATCTGGCAATGAGTCGCTGAACACAAATAACTGATGAAAATGCCTGCTCGTAGCCCCACCACTGTAACCCTTGAGTCGGTTTGCGGGGAGGTAGATCGACCTAACCTTTACGTAAAACAGCTAAAGGTCCCTTGACTAAGTTTGTTTTCTCAATTAAACGTGTTCTCTCAGGCTTAATTGAATAAGCGGTTTTTGCATAAGTTTGCGTGAAAGGCAACTATGGAAGATATAGGACGGTTGTGTCCCCGTTACCTATCTCAAACTCAGTACACTTTACTCAACCTTTACGACGCCTCCTGTTTTAGATTCAAGCTGACAACCATCTTATTTCACGTCCCCTTTTATATTCTTCCTTTTCTTCTCCTCCCGTCGCGTCGTCTGTCTTTAGTGTCGCTGTCGCTGTATTACGAGTGTTCTCTCTGGTCTGAGTCCGGTGGTTTGCCATTCAGGTTGCTTTGTTGCAGTATTGCTGGCGTTTCAGATTCCTTAGCTGCAGAGCGCCTTTTAGCGAATTTTCAAAGAAAATGAAGCTATTGCAATGGCTTCGAAATTTAAATAATATAAATTTTTGGAAATTTTCTTCATAGAAATCCGTTTCAGACCATTCTAAAACGATTCCTGAAATTTAACACTTTTTTATATGTATATATATATATATATGTGTCACTCCAGACGATAACTCTCGATAGAATTGAGATAAACAGCTCAAATTTGCACAAAAAATCTATCTTGGCAATCGAAAGGCTAAGTTCGAAGATGGGCGAAATTGGCCTACTCTAAGGAGGGTTTTGGCGCATTTAAAGTGCGCGAAAATTACCCAAAAATCCCCAAAATGTTATTTTCTAACAAGTGACCCCTCATTTTAAAGGTTTTTGTACGCTGAACACGATGGTGGAATCGGATTTTAGATATCTTGATCCGTTCTCAAATTAGAGCATTTAAAGTGCGCAAAAATTACCCAAAAATCCCCAAAATGTTATTTTCTAACAAGTGACCCCTCATTTTAAAGGTTTTTGTACGCTGAACACGATGGTGAAATCAGAATTGCGATATCTCATTCCGTTCTCAAACTGGAGCACTTTGAAGATTAAGGAACGTCGTTATTTCTTCGAAAATTCGCTCTTATAGCCATGCTGCATGACTGTGGTTTTTACCTATAATTTCGTCTTTCCCTTCGTAATACTCGGGTTTCTTTAGTGTAAAAACCCTGGCAACATACCTACATAACTGCGTTTTGGGTTATAATGAGACATGAAAATTTGAATTGTGATACTCAAATCATTCAGATTCGTGCCTGAAACTGAAAACGCGAGCCAAAATTTAGATTTTTTAAAAAAAATATCAAGGCAAAAGACACCTCTACCGTCGCCCAGTGGTCCAAAATCGTCAAAAAGCGCTCAAAAACTTGATTTTTCAAGTATTTTCTCCAAACATTTCGGCCTTAAATATGTGTTCGATACCTCCTGAAAGGGCCATTTCTTGAGTTTCAGGCCCCCACAGTTGATTGCAGGACCGTGATTAATAATTAAAGTACCAAAAATGAAGAAAATTTCCAAAATCCTCATGTAACAAAATTGTTCCTTCAATTTTAGTTTTTCAGACAGACAAGGTTGACGATTTTCGAAACGTCATTAAGGATGGAGTTACTGAAAAAGTAAAAAAAATACACGTATCAGATTTACTTTTGTCCCACAGCTTTTGCGTCTCTGATTTTGGGCTTAAATATTCCGTACAGTTGTATACAAAGACCCCAGACCGAAAATAGCTACATCCACCTGCCACCTTAGGCGCTAGAAGACCTCATACACAAATTCTACGTGATCCTGTAGGTGCTTACCAGTGGTGAAACTATCGGAATATCCTAAATTCGAAAAATACACTCTCGAAACCTACGAGCTATTCGTCCGCCTTTATAAGTGGTATTATATGCCATCATCCGTGCATATGATACTACTACATGGGCGAATTTTGATGGAGTCTGTTATCATGCCAATTGGGTGGTTGTCAGAGGAAGCCCAAGAGGCAAGAAATGAAGATTTCAGGAGGTTTCGGCTGAGTAATTCGAGAAAATGCTCTCGTCTCTCGACCAATGAGGACATCATTCATGACCTGTTGGTGTCGTCTGACCCTCTACTCCCTTCTTTCCGGCCTCAGTGGCAGTCACAACTGGTTTTAGAACTGGAAGCTGAAGCCAAACTTCTCCTCGAAGCACCAGCATCAGAAGTTGGGAATGCTGCTGTCGACAATTATAGACAATCAAGTGATGGTGAAACATGTGACACCTTGGACGTTGAAGAACCAGCTGCCCTTGATGTCATGGAGGTTGATTAGGTGAAGAAAAGGCGATCATTTCATAAAACCACGTTTCACCAGAATATTTCAAGAATTGTTGTCTTTAGGAATTAATTTTTAAGGCATTTCATTTTATGGTCACTCTATTTTAAAAGTATACTCTATTTTACCACAGCAGAACGCAAATCTAGAAGTAATTTGATTTTTTTAGTAGTTTTTAATTTTTCAATTTTTCTTATTTGTCATTGGTACCTTAATAAAAATGTTCAACTTTCATAACATTTGATTGATGTGTCAGTACCTTTATTCTGGTTATAAGACTGGTAAGAGTGCAAAATTTCAGGTTTCTAGCTCAACTGCTTAAAAGTTATTGAGTTTTGAGCGCTTTTTGACGATTTTGGACCACACTGTGCATCGGTACAATTGCTTCAGTCTGTGGTGACCCCCCCCCCCCCCCGCTCCAATCATGATATTATTGAATAAGCAGTTTTTACATAAAGCTTCATGGTATCTTGATCTTGCAGAGTTACATTTCTTGTTTTTCCGTATTTGTCAAAGACCCTTCCTTGGAGATCTATCCGTTAGAATAAAAACACATCTCAGGAGACTTCCAAGGTTTTTTATCGCGAACGACACTTGCGAGGACAGTTCAGCTCTGGTTCGATAGGTTAACAGCTTTTTTCTGTGCTTACCAGTTTCAATCAGAACCGCATCCTTGAGCGCCCGTCGTGCAAAATCAGCTAACCGTAACGAAGTAACGCATCAAGTTTTCATGATCAAAACCTTTCTCCACGAAAACTAAACTCCGTATTGACCCGCGTATCATCACACAATCTGGATTTCACTGAAGATCGTTCCTTGTGTTGCTGAAATGTGAAGAGCGTTTCAGCTCAGAATGGAAAACAATCTGATCTAATAAGATCTCCGTGAGATCGTGTGGTGGAACATCGAAATTAGAAAGCCCATGCTCAGTAGAAAGTTGCGTGGGCATCACATTTCGACATCGATAGACATCTGTGTGTCGGCTCCAACTATAAAACGGCTGTCGCCATCGAAATACCAATAATTGTACTACATTTTGTACCTATCTATAATACTCTCAAATGGGCATTGTGCTCTGAATTTTGGAATCATTGTCCTATCGCAGTCACACAGCTATCACATCGCATACATATAATTAGGGACTGGAATTATGTGCACAAAATCTGGCCAAAATATGCACTCGAAATGGGCAAAATACGCACCCCAAGCAAAATTACGTAAAATAATAAACCAAAAATTTCAAGTATTTCTAAAAATCCTTCCGCGTCCTTAAAAAATTATAGAAAAGGGTCAAGGAAGAAAATGGAATGAAATTGTACACACCTTTTTTCTCGACTGTACATAATTTACATTTATACAAAAAAAGTCACTCGGTATCACAATTACAGCACTGGATCGCAATTGATTTTTCCAAATTGTCAACCGTAAATCTCCTACGGTTGTAGCTGAGGAGCAGCTTTAAGGCAGAAAACGACCTCCTGACATCACAGGACACGGTGGGTAAAAATTTCAATGCTGAGAGTTCTCCTGGGGTAAGGCCAGATGAGAGGTCGGAGAGCTGCATTTTCGGCTGATTCTTCCGGTCATCCAACACCTTGTCCTGATGCCCTCTGGTTTTTTTGTGCTAAGCCCTACCAGGTACACGGATACGGTGATTGGCCTAAGAATATCCGTGACTTCTTTTCAGAAACACATATCTCGGAGGATGTTGCGATTTGAATGTCGAAAAATAGGAAAATTCCCCAATTTTGATTAAAAATGGAGAAATATGCACAAAACGGCCAAAATATGCAAAAATCTCCGAAATTGAACAAAATATTCAAAATATGCTATTTAAATTTCAATTTAACACGCTAAACGCTTCGGATTCCCTCAAACGGAAAAATAGAACGATATACACGATAAAAAACGCATATGCAAAACATGGAAATTCCAGTCCCTGCATATAATACATTATGTAGGTACTCGACATAACGGTAAAATAATATTACTGTTTCATTTCCGTTGACGTGAACCCGCAGCGGGCTTCCCCGCATGTCAAGGCTCCATAGTAATGGGTGTACGCTGGAAACTCGTTTGACCAAACCATTAGCAGCTCTTATCTTGTCATTCCATTTCCGAGCTACAGTCGGTAGGAAACAACAACAATAAATTTAAAAAAATTAGTTTACGCGCCGAACTGTTTATCTTTACTGACGACAACTCAATTAGCAGCCTTTTAACCGGTGGTCTGAGCTCAACGTATATCAAAACGAAGTATGCCACGAGAGCTTCTAGAAGCCCTGTTGAAGCGTGATAGGAATTCTGTGTTTGTAACAAAATGCTAAAGGCTTATTGTTTTCATATCACGTTGACAATGTTTCAGTCATAAAACCTTGTCCAAGAATCCTTCGATCGTGGTTCTATTTTTGTTCATAAAAGCCTGTTTTCCTAGCGACCAGGTTTTTACGCCGAGGGTGACGTGATACGCTCAGCGTGTTGCACCACCCACTCCCATGAATTTCACTTGGGTGTTTTCCTAGAGGGCGTAAAAAGTTCCGCGTCAGCGTATTACGACCGGCGCAATAGAGTTACTGCTTCTGTAGGAATCTTTGAGTCGCAATTTTGGTTTATTATTTTGTGAATAATACACCTTTGTAACCTTTCAGGAAAAATCTTTTATAACACCCCCTCAAAAATTTTTTTGACGAGAAGACCGAATATGAAGTAGATTTTGACCAAAGAGTGGAAAATCGAGGTTCTACCAAATGTTCAGCTCCCAAAATTGATTTTTAATGAGTCAAAAACCTGGGAAAACGTCTGAAATCACCATCAATTTGTATAATAATACTGGAAGTAGTATCAGCACGTCTAAATGGCACTGCCAATGATCAAAGATAAATTGAAAAAAAAAGGAGCGTACCTAATTCGTGTTTTAAGGGCCAAAAATGGAGGAAACCATCAGAAATAGCCATTTCAATTATTTCGCATGAAATAAACAATAAATGAACAGCCAACATTTCTGTAGGTGTCTCCAATAGAATAATAAACCCATGTGACAAGGGCTTTGCAGAGTTTGTTCTTTTACGTTTCAAGGTGCGTAGATTCCAAAGATGCAATCCGTCCGGTGTACGCCATCCGCCGTATCATCCGTATCCTAGTTGTGTCCCGAAACTTTGCAGCTCGATCGGAACATACCCGGGGGTGTTATGGGCGAAAAATGGGTGTAAAAATAGTGATTTTCGAGTGATTTTTGAGGTTTTAGTGAACATGAGCTTGTGAGGTATCGTTTTCCATGTTTTTTAGGACGATGAGACCGAATATGAATTCGATTTTGACCAAGAAGTGGAAAATTGAGGTTTTAACGAAGTTTCAGCCTTAAATTTACGTTAAAAATCGTCGTTCATCCGCACACAGTTTGGGTCCCCATTTGAGAGCACCTTTGGGTCCTAGTTGTGCTCCGAAACACGCCAGTCCTATCGGCATACACCCAGGGATGGTATGGGAGAACAATGGGTGTAAAAATAGGGGTTTTCGAGTGATTTTTGAGGTTTTAGTGAACACGAGCTTGTGAGGTATCGTTTTCCATGTTTTTTTGGGCGAGAAGACCTAATATTAGGTTGATTTTGACCGAAGAGTGAAGAACTGAGGTTGTAACGAAGGTTAAGCTCCCGAAATTAATTTTTTATAAGTCAAAAAAATGGGAAATCGTCTTACCATAAAATTGTATAATAACACTAGAAGTAGTATCAACAGGTGAATCAAGACGATTAAATGGTACTATCAATGATCAACAATACTCTGATAAAAAAAAGCCGATTCTAATTCGTTTTTTTGGGGTCCAAAATTGGTGGAAACCATCAAAAATAGCAATTTCAATAATTGCGCATGAAGGAAATAGTAAATGAACACCCAAAATTTCTGTACGTATGTCCAATAGAATAATAAACCCATGTGACAAGGACTTCGCGGCGTTTTTAGAATCTACGCACCTTGATGAAACGTAGAAGAAAAAATGTTGAGGGGGTGTTATAAAAATTTTTTTGCTGAGCGAATACAAAGGTGTATTATTCGCGGAATAATAAACCAAAATGGGCACGTTATGCGTCTCAGGCGCTAATTTTCGCACCATATGCCGTCGATAATTCGTGGCTATTTCGATCCAACAATCCAAACTTCTGTCCGGGCCTGCCGGGGGGGATCTCAGATTCTGATAGAACTAACGCACTGTGAGCGAAACGATGCCTGTTCTTCCACTCGCCATATTGCTCGGCCCATTAGCGACTCAGAACGCGTCGTTTCCTCTTCAGATCCTCGTAACGAGGACTCCAGCCCGTGAATACCTTCAGATATCCACACTGAGTTCCTGGCTCCCTCCAGTCCTTTCACGTTGAGTTGTCGTTCCAACACTTTTCCCCACCAAATTATCTTGGAATTGGCTAACGAGACACGTTGTATTGTGGTACCGTTTCTGTGTTCGTTCAGTGGCCCGGCTCACTCATTCGACAATGTCTTCACGTAGATAATTGCATTCCAAGCAAACTCACCTCCTTTTGGTTTATTATTCTGTGAATAATACACCTATGTATTCGCACAGCAAAAAATGTTACAACACCTCCTCAAAATTTATTCTTCTACGTTTCAAGGTGCGTAGATTCAGAAAATGCGATGTCCGCCCGCCGTATCGTGCATAGCGGCTTCATTTTTGGTCTAAAAAATTCGTTCTTTCGCACACATGCTCCATTTGGGCCCTAGTTGTGTCCCGAAATTTTGCAGCCCGATCGGAATATACCCAGGGGTGGTATGGGCGAAAAATGAGTACAAAAGTAGGTATTTTTTTGTATTTTAGTAGTTTTTTAGGACGAGAAGGCCGAATATGAAGTCAATTTTGACTAGTGAATGAAAATTGAGGTTCTAACGAATTTTGAGCTTCAAATTTTCAAAGTTTTGGTATAAAATCGTCGTTGTTCCGCGTACACAGTTTGGATCAAAATTTTGGAGCTCATTTGGGTCCTAGTTGTGCTCCAAAACTCGGCGGTCCGCTCGGAATTCACCCAGGAGTGTTGTGGCGGGAAAACGGGTGTAAAAATTGGGGTTTTCCTAGTTTTTTTGAGGTTTTAGTGAACACGAGCTTGTGATGCATCGTTTTCCATATTTTTTAGGGCGAGAAGACCGAATATGAAGTCGATTTTGAACAGAGCGAAGAATTGTGGTTGAAACTACGGTTAAGCTTCCGAAATTCATTTTTTATGAGTCAAAACCTGGGAAATTATCTGAAATCTCCACAAATTTGTATAATAACACTAGACGTAGTATTAGCAGGTGAATCAAAACCATTAAATGGCATATCAATGTTCAAAGATAATCTGGGGGGAAAAAAGAAGCCGAGCTCGTGTTTTTCGGGGCCAAAATTGGTGGAAACCATCTAAAATAACTGTTTCAATGATTGCGCATGAAATAAACAATAAGTGAACAGCAGCGTTTTATTGAAATTTTTTTATTAACTGGCTCTCTTGTCTGTCCAATAAAAATCTTGTAATCAATTTTTCCGCCCTCTTCCCGACGTGCAGTTGAGCTGAAATTTTGCACAATCGTCTGTTATCGCTGACAATACATGAATCAATCATAAAATCACGCGTGAATTAATTTCTTCTACCGTGTACTCTGTTCGTAACGGTCAAAAATCTTGTTAATAAAAAAGCCATAAATATAAAAATGTGGGGGCATGCAACAGATAACAGAGGATAGCTGCTCCCCACACTCCTTACCATCAATTCCTTATTACTAGTCTATTACACGCGGTCTATACCCATATGACACATACAGTCTATTACGTTTTAGTTTTATCATTCTGTGAGTAATACACCTATGTACCAGCGAATATTTCTTCAACACCCCCGTCAAAATTTTTTCTTTTACTTTTCAAGGTGCGCGGATGATTCCAAAAATGGTAGGTATGCCGTATAATCCATATCTACTTTATTTTCGGTCTAAAAAATTCTTTCTTTCGCACACAGGCTCCATTTGGGTCCTAGTTGTGTCCCGAAATTTTGAAGCCCGATCGGAATATACCCAGGGGTGGTATGGGTGAAAAATGGGTGTAAAAACGCTGCAAAGCCCTTGTCCCATGGGTTTATTCTCGATTGAATGCGGCACGATTGGGACCTCAGTGACGAGACCTGTGACTGAATGAACTCGAGTTAGTTGTTCTGTGATATTATTTCATTCGAAGAACGATGGTTATTTTGGATTTGGTTGATAGGTAATTTTGTAATTTGAACAAACTTTATGCTTCATGAATAACAACAATGATATCAGTTATAGTTGAATCCAACCAATATTTATATGCAACTGTCATTCCCCGGCCAGCTCCAATACTTGATTTTGGACTTCCCTTGAGGAAGCATGAGGGTAGGTATTAACCACATAAAATCGTGATCTGCACAGAAGGAGCATCTATAGGTAAATAATAAACAGTTATGTAATAATTTGGAGGGTTTTTCTGAAATTATTTTATGGCTACGAGAAATTATTTTATAGTTACTAGTCCATTTTAAAAATGTGGTTTTTAAGAATGTTTTTTATTTATTTAAATAATATCATGTAACTCGTTAACGACTCATCATCGGCTCATTAGCACATGATAACAATTGAAGTTCCAGTAGCGCAACACAACATGGAAATCTAGCTGCGTGAAAAGAAGTTTCATTTGATAGGAAAGTGCTATGGGTACCTTTGGTTGGGTAGAATATAGAAATGGATTCAGAATGCGCTAAAACGGATCTGTATAGAAAATTCTTCGGAAATTTCCTGTATCTATTGCAGTAGCGTATTTTCGAGCTTGAGACGACGAAAGGAAAATGAGCGAAAATCTTGATGCACAGATGGCCCCAAAAATATAATGTACATATTATAATATGTACTTATTTCCAAAATTTCTAGATACGCCTAACCATTTGATTTAAATACATAAAGAATTATGTTGAGGAAGTGTGTGCTGTCACAAAGTATTACGAGAGCTGATAGTTGGTTAGTTAAGATGCCGTTTAGGCTGACAAGTAGCGGACAAAGTAGTTATGACATTACAGGAGCAAAACTATTTAACGCTCTACCAGTGGAACTTAGAAATTCCGGGAAAAAGGAAAATTTAAGTGCAAAATTAAAAAATTATATGCCAAGAAAGAAAATTAAGTTAATGGTGTACGAAAATACCTAGGGAAGACAATAAACATAGAAACATAGAAGGAGTAAGAAAAGCTATGCTTAAAAGTTAGTCCTGTTATAAATAATGA
Source organism: Leptopterna dolabrata (assembly GCA_954871275.1). NCBI lineage: Eukaryota > Metazoa > Arthropoda > Insecta > Hemiptera > Miridae > Leptopterna > Leptopterna dolabrata. The sequence continues at coordinate 3,410,976 of OX940981.1, read as the reverse complement.
ACATTAATTTATCAGTATGAGTAACATTATAAGAAAATGTAAGTTAATAATACGATGTATCGATACACGCGGCTCCACTTCTCGGCGCAAGTGTATAACTTGAAGAGGGGTGAAGCATTATAAAGAATATTACTTCCTAATTACCGAAGGTAGGGAAGCCTTGGATTCGTGATTGAGTAAAAAAATTGATGTCCTCCAAAATGAAAACTTCCACTACCATTTTGCGTTTCAGACATCGAGGAACATTTTTGGTTCCGTGTCTGTCTGTGGTAGGTAATTCCTTGTAACGCCCAGAACTACCCGAAATAATGGTCGAAATGGGCTGCAATTTGGAGGGTAGGTGCGGGTTGGGTGACAGATGGTCCCATACCAAAATCATTGAAGAAGTACCGTAACTTTCGTCTGCGCATGCGCAAACGTGAAATACTTGAAACGCCCATAACTACCTTTTAAATATTGTTAAAATGAGTTCAGATTTGGAGGGTCGATCAGGAATTATACTTCGATAGTTCCTTATGAATTTCATTGGAATCGTAATGTAAATTTCGTCTGCGCATGCGCTAACATGAAGTGTTGACCATTTCTTTTGAACGTTTCTAACAACGCGAAAAATAGTCGTAGAGAGCTGAAATTTTGATTACACGCGGGTTGGATCGCGGATCGTCCCGTATCAAAACGAACCTACCCAACTATTCTATACGTTCATGCGACTGAAGTGAGGAAGCTGTACTGCCTACTCGAATTGGCAGTCTTTTTTGTTTGTTTTGTAAATCCTTGAAAATATTACCAAATAAATGCAGTGTTAAAAAAAAATAAATAAATAAACGGAATGTTTTATCACGAAATTTGCTGTTCAAACCTTTCTTTGTGTTATAAATCTCCATGTGTAGCAACTCTGTGGTTTGGTGACTTGACGCATTTAGTGGTAAAATATAGCTCCTGGAATGTTCGTGATGTGAAAGAAATTCGACAAGTTGTAAAGTGGTTGGATGAGGATGGATTTTAGTAGTTTTCGACACTCACATGACGAGCTCAAATCTCCCGAAGTCGCCAGCCTTGACACGGCGGGTCCACAGTTAGCCCCGTTCTGAACTCGTACGAATCACTGTGAATTAGCCTGGTTGGAAGGTCAGTATGAGAATAACATCGCATCGTCTCCTCCATGAGGACCGTCCCGAAATGTGCTGTTGTCTGTCCAGATGTGCTGGTTTGCTGCAAGGTGAATAATTATTGTGGAGAAAAAGTTATTGTTTTCACCTGTTGAACGAGAAGTCAAATTCTTGAATCCGCCAAGCATAATGTTGGGCTCCACATTTGGTACCGAACGGTTATTAGTACAAAAAAAGTGATTTTTTTTTTGCTCGTAGAGTTTGAAGTAGAAGAACGATGTTCATGGTCTCTATTCATGCTCTCTAATTCTTATCCCATGTAATATTGGTAACTAGACTTTGGTTTATTATTCTGTGAATAATACACCTATGTATTCGCTCAGCAAAAATTGTTTATAACACCCCCTCAATTTTTGTTTTGTTTACGTTGCAAGGTGCGTAGATTAAAAAAATGCCATATCCGTTCGCCGTCCGCCTACATAAATACTTCATTTTCGATATAAAAATTACGTTCTTTCGCACACAAGCTCCATTTGGGCCCTCGTTGTGTCCCGAAACTTTGCAGCTTGTGAGGTATCGTTTTTCATATTTTTTAGGACGAAGAGACCGAATATGAAGCCGATTTTGACCGATGAGTGGAAAATTGAATTGCTAACGAAGTTTCAGCCTTAAATTTACCGCACACAGTTAGGGTCCAAATTTTGGAACACATTTGGGTCCTAGATGTGCTCCGAAGCTCGGCCGCCCGGTCGGAATACACCCAGGGGAGTTGAGGGGGGAGGGGGGGGGAGGGGGGAATTATTGGTGTAAAAATAGGGGTTTTCGAGTTTTTTTGTTGTTGATGTTTTAGTGATCGTGAGGTATCGTTTTCCATGTTTTTTAGTGCAAGAAGACCGAATATGTTGATTCTGACCAAAGAGGGAAGAATTGAGGTTGCAAAGAAGGTCCAGCTCCCAATAATAATTTTTTTTTTGGTGGGTCAAAAGCCTGGGTAATTGTCTTAATCACTATAAATTTTTATAATAGCACTAGAAGTAGTATCAATAGGTGCATCGAGACGATTAAGCGGCACTACCAATGATCAACGATAATTTGTAAGTAATTAAAAAAGAAAAATCGCAGCGTTTTTTTTCCAAATTATCTTTGATCATTGATAGTGCCAATTAATCGTCTTGATCCACGTGTTAACACTTTTTCTAGTATTATTATACAAATTGATGGTGATTTCAGACGATTTCCCAGGTTTTTGACTCATAAAAAATCAATTTTGGGAGCTGAACATTTGGTAGAACTCAATTTTCCACTCTTTGGTCAAAATCGACTTTATATTCGTTCTTCTCGTCTCCAAAAACATGGAAAACAATACCTCAAAATCTCATGTTACTACCATGTTACTAAAACACAAAAAGTACCTATTTTTATACACATTTTCACTCATAACATCCCTGGGTATATTCCGATCGGGCTGCAAAGTTTCGGGACACAACTAGAGCCCAAATGGAGCATGTGTGCGAAAGAATGACTTTTTTAGACCGAAAATGAAGCCTGTACACGTGATACGGCGGACGGCGTACGGTGTACGGCGTACGGTGGACGGCGGACGGACATTGCATTTTTGGAGTCTACGTACCTTGAAACGGAAAAGAAACAATTTTGATGGGGTGTTATAAAAATTTTTTGCTGAGCATAGGTGTATTATTCACAGAATAATAAACCTAAATGCAATGTCCGTCCGCCGTACGCCGTCCGCCGTATCACGTGTACCGACTTCATTTTCGGTCTAAAAAATTCGTTCTTTCTCACACATGCTCCATTTAGGCCCTAGTTATGTCCCGAAACTTTGCAGCCCGATGGGAATATACCGAAGGGTGTTATGAGTGAAAATGGGTATACAAATATGTACTTTTTGCGTTTTAGTAACATGTTAGTAACATCAGCGTTTGAGGTATCGTTTTCCATGTTTTTTGGGACAAGAAAACCGAATTTGAAGTCAATTTTGACCAACGGGTGGAAAGAAATAGGAGCCCAATTTGTGTTTTTGAGAAACAATATAAATGAACAGCCAACATTTCTGTAGGTATGTCCAGTAGAGTAATAAACCCATGTGACAAGGACTTTTCAGCGTTTTTGTTGACTCATCGTTCAGTACACAGCTAAAATCCACCGGTACATTCTGTGGAGTGCTCTTAAAATCCCTACAATTTGGAGAGGACTTTTCACGCCCCACACCTTTTTATGACGGCCAACGTCAAGTTGAATTTCCAGTATTTTCTCAATTTGAGATGATCATGTCCAATGTGTGATAAGTATGTCCGGTCTCTAATCGGCCGATCGCAATATAATTGACAGTTTTTGGACTTCCCGTCATCTTTACATGTCCAACCGAGGAAACGTTGATAGGGAAGACGAACCAGTGAGCTTGAAGCTCTTCCAGTAACGTGTAGTTCTTCGCGTGCACGTAGATACGCGTGTACGTGTAGATAGTGCTTGAAGCTCGCTGGTCCGTCTCCCCATATCATCTTGGCGTATCAGTCCCACGTTTGAACGTGTAAAGATGACGGGAAGTACAAAAACTGTCTGTTCTTCGGCTGCAAGATGTATAGTACTACCTAACATTCTGTGTACACCGTCTTATCTGTTGTACTTAGTCGCAATAACAATATTCAATCTTCATGTTCACAGGAGCCAGAGGCCTAGTGATGGTTGGTCAGTGGAGGGGTTGGGAGGCAGCGGGCCTATGGACGACGGTCGAGCCGGCGAACCTTCCAGAAGGATCCTCCTCGACATCGGGTCTCTCCCTCCATCCTTCGTAGCACCCTCCACAAATACACTAGGTGAGTTCACATCCATGTTTCACCTGCGTTATCTTCTAATCTGTACGTCGGTGGAGGTCGGATGCGATCCCCAGGTGTCACGTCGTCAGAAATGACAAATATACAAATCCTCGTGATTCCCTCGTAATCACTGCTGTAATATTTGAGATTTTAACCAAATAAATACGACGAACGTTGAGCTGAGGCGACCGCAAGGGAAAGTAGGTGAAGGGTCCCTTCCAGGCAAACAACCGCCCAACGCCAAAACGGTCGTAACCGCCAATCCTGAACGGGAGACGGGTGGAATGGTCCCTTTATAAGCAGCCCTTCTGGCCCAGCTTAGCATTCGGCGATCCGACCCCGGACCTGCGACTTCTCCCTCGAACCTCTCTCCCCCTCGAATCCCTCTCTCTTGTCCCCCTTCTCTCTCCTACCCTTCCTGATGCTTGCTGTTGGTCAAAACCGCGGGGCGTATCCCTTCCTGGTTTCTGCTGTAGGTGAAAACCGTGGGATACCTTCCTCTCCCCTAACACCTCTAGTACCCCGCGGTTTTCACCTACAGCAGTTACTAGGTGAGAAGGATGTGTCCGGCGGTTTTCACCTACAGCAGACACAAGAAAGATGGAGGCTAACACCCCGCTGTTTTCACCAACAGCAGGTGTTAACCATGGGGTGTTAGCCTCCATCTTTCTTGTGTCTGCTGTAGGTGAAAACCGCGGGGTACTAGCCATCCTTCCAACTACACTGCCACCGGACTTGACTTGACTTGACTTGACTTGACTTGACTTGACCGGAGCCACTGGACTGGTGACCCGAGAGGAGTGCAACACTGCCACCCGACTTGACTTGACCGGAGTCACCGGACTCCAACCAGTCCAGTTTGTTCTTAGACGTCACAAGAGTATGTCCTCCGAAATGGAAGCCGTTCTTTGTGATTTAGAATCAGAATCCGATTCTGATGAAGAACTAGAACTAGTGACAAGTTTTCTTTCTTTGAATAAGTCGTGGATGTCACCATATTATGTTTCCGAACGAGCACAATACGGTGAATTTCTCACCCTATTCGTAAGTTGAACGATGTTCAATTTCAAAGCTATTTTAGGATGGGAGGAGAGCAATGGGGGTTGCGTTGGATGGCTCGTTGGTGTGGGAGGGGTGGAAAATCGCGGTAGAGGGGGGACCGGAGTCAGAGGTCTCAACCCATGCAGACCGGATCAGAACGGATTCCGGTGAGTGGCTCAAGTCAAGTCAAATCAGGTCCGGTCGCAGTCTCGCGGGTGGGTTCAGACAGGCACGCAAGTGAGGTCAATTCAAGTCCAGTGGCAATGTCGCCGCACCTTAACTCCTGCTGTTGGTGAAAACCGCGGGGAGTTAGTCAAAAGACTCCATAGGAGCGCATCCTACCACCTCTCACTTCTCATTTCCATCTTTCTTCCGCTCCTATCCGAATATCGTGATTCACTCTCGACTTCCTGGTGTTCCTTTTTCTCCATCCGACCGCTCGTGAGCACCGCACACCCGCTCAGAACACAAATGATTCAGTAATTGATACAAGTAATTGAACTATAGATCTAATGTGTACATCAGCTCTGTGATGATGGTCGATCGAGCTCACGAACCCAGCGCAGTAGGATTTGTTCGCGATTTTGGCGGAAAACCCAAAATTTGAGATGATCTTGGGTTGGATTTGGGTAGGTAGTGTCAGGTTTAGGAGAAAGGTAGGCGATGTCACCCCTACTGAAATACCACGAACTGGCCTAAGCCTAACATCGAGTAAGAGCAAAAGGGCGATGGCAAATACCGCGAACGTAATCCTCATGACCTGGGGAACCCATCCAGGACTCAGGGCCTCGGATCCGATGCAAATACCGCTAACGTGGAGTTTGACCGTTGGTGATGTAAATACCGCTGAGGCGGGGAAGCTATTTTTTCTTGATGATAAAACCAGCGGTAACGTGCGTAGATTCAGAAAACGCGATGTCCGTCCGCCGTATCAGGCATATCTACTTCAGTTTCGGTATGAAAAATTCTCTTTTTTGCACACACGCTCCATTTGGGCCCTAGTTGTGTCCCGAAACTTTGCAGCCCGATCGGAATAAACCCAGGGGTGTTATGGGTGAAAAATGGTTTTTTTCCTAAATGATTCAGTAACATGAGCTTGTTAGGTATCGTTTTCCATGTTTTTTGGGACGAGAAGACCGAATGATGAAGTCGATTTTGACCGAATAGTGGAAAATTGAGGTTCTAACGAAGTTGCATTCTTAAATTTACGTTAAAATCGTCGTTCTTCCGCACACAGTTTGGGTCCCCATTTGGGTCCTAGTTGTGCTCCAAAGCTCGGCAGTCCGATAAAAATTCACGGAGGGGTGTTATGGGAGAAAAATGGTGTTAAAATAGTGGTTTTCGAGGTTTTTAGCGAATTTTCAAAGAAAATGAAGCTATTGCAATGGCTTCGAAATTTAAATAATATAAATTTTTGGAAATTTTCTTCATAGAAATCCGTTTCAGACCATTCTAAAACGATTCCTGAAATTTAACACTTTTTTATATGTATATATATATATATGTGTCACTCCAGACGATAACTCTCGATAGAATTGAGATAAACAGCTCAAATTTGCACAAAAAATCTATCTTGGCAATCGAAAGGCTAATTTCGAAGATGGGCGAAATTGGCCTACTCTAAGGAGGGTTTTGGCGCATTTAAAGTGCGCAAAAATTACCCAAAAATCCCCAAAATGTTATTTTCCAACAAGTGACCCCTCATTTTAAAGGTTTTTGCACGCTGAACACGATGGTGGAATCGGATTTTAGATATCTTGATCCGTTCTCAAATTAGAGCATTTAAAGTGCGCAAAAATTACCCAAAAATCCCCAAAATGTTATTTTCTAACAAGTGACCCCTCATTTTAAAGGTTTTTGCACGCTGAACACGATGGTGAAATCGGATTTTAGATATCTAAATCCGTTCTTAAATTAGAGCATTTAAAGTGCGCAAAAATTACCCAAAACTAGGATAATCTTTAAACTCTTACCCCCCCCCCCCACCCCCCACCCCCTTAGAGTGGTCAGATTGAAAAATGTGAGAAGTATTAATTGAAGACGAGAGTTCGAAGCAAAACAAAACCATAGCCATTAATTCGAATATTTCTTTGAAAATTCGCTCATTAAGTCATGCTGCATGACTGTTTGTTGATTATTTGAAGTTTTAGTGAGCTTGTGAGGTATCGTTTTCCATGTTTTTTTTTTGTTTTTTTTTTAGGGCGAGAAGACCGAATATTAGGTTGATTTTGACCTAAGAGTGAAAAATTGAGGTTGTAACGAAGATTCAGCTCCCAAAATTCATTTTTTATGAGTTAAAAACCTGGGAAATTGTCTGAAATCACCTTAAACTGGTGTAATAACACTAGAAGTAGTTTCAATATGTGAATCAAGACCATCAAATGGCGCTATCAATGATCAAAGATAATTTATCAAAAATAGTAGCCTAATTCGTGGTTTTGGGGGCCAAAATTGGTGGAAACCACCAGCAGTAGGTATTTCAATAATTGCACACGAAAGAAGCAATAAATGCATTTCCAGCATTTCTGTAGGTATGTCCAATAGAATAATAAACCCATGTGACAAAGACTTTGCAGCGTGTTTTACATTGGATTCCCAACTGCTAACGAGGAGATTAGCGGAATTTGCATCCGCCCGGAGCAAAGCAGGACTCAGCCTTTGCAGTAGGTACAAATTGTAATTAATTTCGTATATTTGTTACTCTATATTATTACATCAACAATGTTAGGTCTTGTTGTTGACCGGAAACGCGGGTTCAGCTTAGCCAATCTAAGGATCGGTCTCCGTATTCTGTTTTGAGTGACAACCCTCGCAAATCTTTCTCCAGTTTAATCCCGTGAGCTAATAACTTCGGGAAAGTTTCGGGGCCCGATCTAAATCACCTTTCCCTTCTTCCCTGACAGCCAGTAATTATGGAACCTTTCCGTCTGCATCCTGGTGCCACGCGCCGATGAACGTTGAATAAACGCTTGCTTGGCCGTAACCACGCAGAAAAGTATTTTGGAGTCCAATTACACATCCCTTCATTATAAGCAAAAATTTACTCTTTCTGTACGACGTTGATGAACCTTCAGAGGTTTGAACCTTTCCGATATCTCGTTGTGGGTCCTCACGCGGAATCGACACGCAACGCGATGTTGATCGCCCGCATTAAATTTTACCAATACGGGTCAGCAACATGACACTGTGTAATAGAATGCATTGTTGCTGCCCCGTATTGGTTAAATGTGGGCCCGTTGGTGTATGTGGGCGGTTTTTTTTGGTTTATTATCCCGTTAATAATAAACCTATGTAATCGCTCAGCAAAAAAATTTCATAACACCCCCTCAACATTTTTTCTTTTACGTTTCAAGGTGCGTAGATTCCAAAAATGCAATGTCCGTCCGCCGTCCACCGTATCATCCAAATCTACTTCATTTTCGGTCTGAAAAAGTCGTTCTTTCGCACACATGCTCCATTTGGGCCCTAGTTGTGTCCCGAAACTTTGCAGCCCGATCGGAATATACCCAGGGGCGTTATGAGTGAAAATGTATATACAAATAGGTACTTTCTGTGTTTTAGTCACATGTTAGTAACGTGAGCTTCTGAGGTATCGGTTCCCATGTTTTCGGGACGAGAAGACCTAATATGAAGTCGATTTTGACCAGAGTGGAAAATTGAGGTTCTAACGAACTTTCAGTCTTAAATTTGAGTTGAATTTTGGTCTAAAATCGTCGTGCGCAACTCATTTGTGCGCAGTTGTCCTCCTAAACTTGGCAGCCCGATCGGCATACACCCAGGGGTGTTATGGGAGAAAAATTGGTGTAAAAATAGGGGTTTTCGAGGGATGTTGGAGGTTTTAGTTAACATGAGCTTGTGAAGTATCGTTTTCCATGTTTTATAGGGCGAGAATACCGAATATTAAGTTGATTTTGACCGATGAGTGAAGAATTGAGGTTGTAACGAAGGTTAAGCTCCCAAAATTAATTTTTTATAAGTCAAAAACATGGGAAATTGTCTGAAATCGCCGTACATTTGTATAATAACACTAGAGGTAGTATCAGCAGGTGAATCAAGACAATTAAATGGTACTATCAATGGTCAAAGATAATCTTAAAAAAAAGCCGAGCCTAATTCGTGCTTTTGGGGGCCAAAATTTGTGGAAACCAACTAAAATAACTATTTCAATAATTGCGCATGAACGAATAATAAATAAACTGCCAACATTTCTCTACTACGTCCAGTAGAATAATAAACCCATGTGACAAGGACTTTGCAGTCTTTTTATGAAATGGCTCCAATACTCCATTTAGGGCTTTCCTAGGGTAGCACGAGGATAGGTATTTACCACAGAAAACAGGGGCATCTATAATGGTTAATTATTACACAACGGTTTATTATTTACCTTATGCTTCATGAATTAAAAAAATTTAATGATTGAATTATTTAATCCCACGGATTTTTATGAAACTATAATTCCTGGGCCGGCTCCACTACTCTGTTTAGGGCTTTCCTTGGGGTGGGGGGGGGGGGGGGGGAGCTCGAGTATTGACCACAGAAAACAGTGATCTACGCAGAAGGGGCATCAATACAGGTAAATAATAAACCGTTGTGTAATAATTTGCACCGTATTTTTAGCGAATTTTCAAAGAAAATGAAGCTATTGCAATGGCTTCGAAATTTAAATAATATAAATTTTTGGAAATTTTCTTCATAGAAATCCGTTTCAGACCATTCTAAAACGATTCCTGAATTTTAACACTTTTTTATATGTATATATATATATATATATATATATGTGTCACTCCAGACGATAACTCTCGATAGAATTGAGATAAACAGCTCAAATTTGCACAAAAAATCTATCTTGGCAATCGAAAGGCTAAGTTCGAAGATGGGCGAAATTGGCCTACTCTAAGGAGGGTTTTGGCTCATTTAAAGTGCGCAAAAATTACCCAAAAATCCCCAAAATGTTATTTTCCAACAAGTGACCCCTCATTTTAAAGGTTTTTGCACGCTGAACACGATGGTGGAATCGGATTTTAGATATCTTGATCCGTTCTCAAATTAGAGCATTTAAAGTGCGCAAAAATTACCCAAAAATCCCCAAAATGTTATTTTCTAACAAGTGACCCCTCATTTTAAAGGTTTTTGCACGCTGAACACGATGGTGAAATCGGATTTTAGATATCTAAATCCGTTCTTAAATTAGAGCATTTAAAGTGCGCAAAAATTACTCAAAACTAGGATAATCTTTAAACTCTTACCCCCCCCCCCCTCCCCCACCCCCTTAGAGTGGTCAGATTGAAAAATGTGAGAAGTATTAATTGAAGACGAGAGTTCGAAGCAAAAAAGGGGGAGGCAAACGATTAGTACAACTCCTTGAATTTCCCATTTGACATATAATTGTTATGATACCTTCATAGATAGACAAGTACCGGCCCACGTATTACTAGAAGGAAGACGAAAGAAAAAATCTATTTCAAATTATTCAATTTAGGTACTAACAGTAGGAGGAAGAAGGTTAGGTAGGTATCTTATCAATTTATTATCAGTATCATACGAATATTTGATATTCAAAGGTAGGTAGGTACTTAACATGATAAAAATAATATCAATGAAGAAGGAAGGATCTACCTACCTAGTAGAGCAAATCTTGAACTGGTTTTAGATACCAGGCCTGAAATCGTAGTCAAGAGGAAAGGCCATTCAGAAGGAACAAGGAATCTACTCATAACAAACGGTAGAATCAGGATGGACAAAACGTACAAATTAAAATAAATACGAAGAGAATATACATAGAAAACCAATTTTTAGACCGACGTTTTCCTTTATTCAAAACCATAGCCATTAATTCGAATATTTCTTTGAAAATTCGCTCATTAAGTCATGCTGCATGACTGGGTTTTTTTTCGTTTAATTTGACTTGACAAAGTAGCGTGACGGATAAAATTAATTGTCATCGATGGATTTAAGGCCTTCTTTTTGTCGTACAAATGTGTCGTAATCATTATATCAGTCAGATCCGCTCGTTAAGATGATTTAATTTAGTATTTGGCTCATAATCACGTCGAACACGTGACAATAATAATGCGTCCTGAAAGTGGCCCAGAAGTTGTTTGGCTACCCGAGGCCTTGGGTATACCTACCTTGAGATGCATTAATCTCTGTTCGGAAAAGGGAATTCAACGGCAATCGTTATAAACCATCAGTAACCCATTAGACGGGATGACGCGGGGAGATTGACGTGACTCAACACGGGGAACCTGCAAATCGTGGTTTCATCCTGTTATTGCGTTGTTCATTAGTTTTGACACGGCTACAGTTACAGGCTGCAGATCCGTGTGAACTTGTATCTACGTTATTTTAATCGAAATTTGAATTTTTGCGGTTTGAAATTGTGCTCATTCCCTTTTCCAGATTGCAAAAAATGGGTTGAGTATGAGATTGAACGGTCTTCCTCACACCTAAATGCAAGATAAAATAGCGGAACAACTAAATTAGTCAGGCCACTTACATTCTTATTATTCATTTTCTCGTGCATTCTTTAATTAATACTTAACATTTGAATGGCTGCGGCAAAAAACGATCAGAGTCAGTTTTTCTCAAATTTCCAGAAAAGCTGATTCAAAGTTTCAAGTCTCAGGGCTTGTATCAGGGTTGAGTTAAATGAAAAATTTTGGTATGAGAACAAAGAACAATTGTTAATTTAACAGATTAAAAATTTTGAAGTTTTTTTGATACAAAAATGAATGTAGCATATTTTTGGCAAACTATAATGTGGCTACAGATAATACTCGAACCCACTTCTGAGTATCTATTACCTGAATTCCACTGATGTATGAGTATCGCGACTGGAATGTTCATTTGACGTGTGATAGTTAGCAGTGATTGTGGGCGCCTCGACTACACTAATATCCATTAAATTGATTGTGGCTGCATGATCCGCCTCGGCAGGACTGTTTCGATCCATCTCCCCCAGTCCTCTTTACATCGACCCAGATAACTCGAATTTGTTTTCCTTCCGTCGACTCGGACTGTTGGCAGTCGAAACCTCCTGCGCTATTCCGGTACACCGGTGCCCCGTCCTTGGTTTGTTCCAGCTCCAGTTCGGCCCAGTGCGCTGCGGAGCTGTCGTATTCTTAGCGATCGAAAGGGCGTTAGCGTTGGCCGCGGCTTTCACACGAGTCGTCCGTTTTTGGTGCTGGGCCAGCTCCAGGGATGATCGCCTTCCATTCTGAAGTCTGCCGGTTTGAAGTTCTTTCCTGTTCGAAGTTCTCAAGTCCTACAAATATACAGTGTGGAATAAACAAAAATTAAATAAACCTTTAGCTTACTACTAATTAATTCAGTACAAAGCTTTTCACTCAACTTCTGAGCATCATCATGATAGCTAAAGCATCAAGCTAACAATATGTCCTAATTGGGACGTCATCGTACGACCGTGCGTTCAGCGATGGTCGCGCGTGTCGTGTGGTGATCGTCCGATCGAAATTTGTGTCCTAATTCGCGCAACCTATTCGCACGACCATGCGTTGTGCTGCCCGATCGTACGACCAGTTCGTGCGTTCCTGCGGTAGTTTATAGCGGGATTCGTTCGGCGGTTTATTTTTTCTTTTAAAAAACGCTGCAAAGTCCTTGTCACATGGGTTTATTATTCTACTGGACATACCTACCTTCTTTAATGTGAAATAATTGAAATAGCTGCCTAGGTATTTCTGATGGTTTCCACCAATTTTGGCCCCCCAAAACACGCATTAGGTACGCTCCTTTTTTTTCTCTCCAGTTATCTTTGTACATTGATAGTGCCATTTAATCGTCTTGATCTCCACTTTTTCTAGTGTTATTATACAAATTGATGGTGATTTCGGACGATTTCCCATGTTCTTGACTCATAAAAAATCAATTTTGGGAGCTGAACATTTGGTAGAATCTCAATTTTCCACTCTTTGGTCAAAATCGACTTCATATTAGGTCTTCTCGTCCCAAAAACATGGAAAACGATACCTCAAAAGCTCATGTTACTAACATGTTACTGAAACACAAAACGCTGCAAAGTCCTTGTCACATGGGTTTATTATTCTATTGGACATACCTACAGAGATGTTGGCTGTTTATTTATTGTTTCTTTCATAATATAAAATAATTGAAATAACTATCTCTGGTGGTGTCCACCAATTTTGGCCCCCAAAACACGAATAAGGTACGCTTTTTTTTTTTTTTTTTAAATATAAATTATCTCTGATCATTGGTAGTGCCATTTAATCGTCTTGATCCACCTGTTGACACTTTTTCCAGTGTTATTCTACAAATTGATGGTGATTTCAGACGATTTCCCAGGTTTTTGACTCATAAAAAATCAATTTCGGGAGCTGAACATCTGGTAGAACCTCAATTTTCTATTCTTTGGTCAAAATCGACTTCATATTCGGTCTTCTCGTCCCCAAAAACATGGAAAACGATACCTCAAAAGCTCACGTTACTAACATGTGACTAAAACACAAAAAGTACCTATTTTTATACACATTTTCACTCATAACGCCCCTGGGTATATTCCGATCGGGCTGAAAAGTTTCGGGACATAACTAGGGCCCAAATGGAGCATGTGTGCGAAAGAACGACTTTTTTAGACCTAATATGAAGCCGGTATGCGTGATACGGCGGACGGTGGACGGACATTGCATTTATAGAACGTTTGCTAGTTTATTCCACGATCGTACGAGCAGCCAGCCATCGCACGTCGCACGGTCGTACGGTGACGTCCCAATTAGGACATAGTGTAAAGGTTTATTTAATTTTGTTTATTCCACATTGCAAGATGGCTTACCCACATAAGGTGTAAAACGAAAATCGATGAATTGATGGACTACAAATATACGCCATCTACTTTTAGTTGAATTAATTACTGTTTGAAGCAGCAAAAAGTAACAAAAACTGTAGGGAACAGGAAGGCATTTTGGATACTTTTTTCCTGCTCTCCAAGTTTTCCTTGTACACGTTTGTTGAAGTCTTATTATGGACTACTTACAGTGCTCTAGCTATTTTAGTACCTCGTCATAACGTCATAAAATATCAATCCTAAATTTAATATAACTTCCCTAGAAAACCGTAGAGTAACAGCTGACCTAGTTTTTCTTTATAAAATAATCTATTCCGTTTTAGATACCCCTGAACTTCTTTCTCTTATCAGTTTTCATGTACCAAGTCATAACATTCGTAACCCATTGCCATTTGCTATTCCATATTCAAAAACCAGTTATTTGAACAACTCCCCACTCATACCTGTGTATACATAGAACCGGACCAGCCTTCCCCAGCTTGAGTATTCCTCATCCCTCCGTACTTTTAAATGCGTGGTCGCACAACATAATAAATAAATAGTTTCTGTCCAATTTTGTATTCCTTAATTTAAAAACATTCAATTTATTACTTAGTAAGTTGATTACTTGAGGTACTTATTGAATACTAATGTAAAATTTGATTTCCAATGTTTACTTCATGTTAGTTGACATTATTTCACCAGATGATTAGTATTTTATTAGTTTAATCTCATCTAGCCTTTTGTAACGCGCTCCTATAACTTGGTCCTCTTTTGTCTTTGATACCCACCATCTCCATTTGTACCTATGACTTAATCAAATATTTGTGTATTTTTTTATTTGTAAATATGCCTGTTCAATTGGGTTCGTCCGTATGAGCTATAAAAAATAAAATAAAAATAAAAATAACGTCCAATAATCACACGTTGCCGCCTTCCTTTCATTATTAATTACAATACTGTCATTGAAAAGGTGAAGAGGTGAGTATAATTGATAAAAAATCACGCAGGATTTTTTTAAATTCAACTGAATCATTTTGTCTCAGATGCAAGCGATTTGCTCAGCTTTTCCGGTTAAATTTTGCTTCCTCACTAGCAAAGGTAGGGAATCCTTGGATTCGTGATTGAGTTTAAAAAAAACGTGTCCTCCAAAATGAAAATTTCCACTACCATTTTGCGTTTCAGGTATCAAGAAACATTTCTGGTTCTGTGCCTGTCTGTGTGTGGTCAATTCCTTGTAACGCCCATAACTACCCGAAATAATCGTTTAAATGGGCTGAAATTAAGAGGGTAGGTGCGGGTTGGGTCGTAGATGTTCCCGTACAAAAATCATTGAAAAAGTACTGTAACTTTGGTCTGCGCATGAGCAAACTTGAAATATTTGAAACTCCCATAACTACCCTAAATATCGTTGAAATGAGTTCAAACTAAGATGTTCTATTAGGAATAAAACGTTTATAGTTCCACCTGAATTTCATTGTAATCGTACTGCAACTTTCGTCTGCGCATGCGCGAACATTAAATGTTGACCATTTTCTTGTACCGCTTCTAACTACGGGAAAGAAAGTCGCAGAGAGCTGAAATTTTGAGGGTACACGCGGGACGAATCGCAGATAATCCATTTTGAAAATCATGGAAATCGTTTGTCTGCGCATGCGCAAACGTGAAATACTTGAAACGGTCATAACTACTCGTTCCTTAAATATCGTTGAAATGAGTTCAGATTTGGAGGCTTGATCATGAATAATAATGCATTTCATTGGAATTGTACTGTAAGTTCCGTCTGCGCACGCGCGAATATTAAATTTGACCGTTTCCTCGTAACGCTTCTAACTACGGGGAAAATAGTCGTAGAGAGTTGAAATTTTGAGGGTGCACGCGGGTTGGATCGCAGGTGGTTCCGTATCAAAACGAACCTACCCAACTATTCTATACACGTTCATGTGATTCAAGTGAGGAAGCAGTACCGCCTACTCGAATTGGCAGACGTTTTGTAAACGTTCTTCTGGGAGGTGCTGCGAATAGAATGAGAATAACTGATGAATCTCAGCTACTGCTTACTGCATGGAGGTCCGCTCCCATGTTTCTGTCAAAACAAAAATGACAACTCATCATAAACTATTGGAAATTTAAACCATGCTAAAATCTAGATTTGGGGTACATGGGTATGACGATATTTAGACTCGCCGTCTCGTATAGTGGGAATGTAAGTACCTACCAGTACCTCGTCGGGATGTGCATACCTCTAGCTCTATAGTTGGTGTTACTCAACCGTAGATCATCGGATACACACTCAGTTACTAATCATACTGCTTGCAAATTGGTATGTGGTCTTATTATTATCTTCTGCTAAGTCTTCGTAGTTCTCTTGCATGTTGCGTGTTGAAAGGAATTCGCTCCGCAGCCAATCTACGGCAGCACAATACTTGTATTACCTTCTAAACTGCTTTACTTTCCCACAGTGTTGTGGGAAAAACCGTTTTCAGCGTGGAGCTCAATGCATACAAGAGAAAATTTTGCAGTTGTTAGAAGGTTATTTGTCGATCAGATTTGCACCTCAGCAACTACGTACCTACCATTAAGAACTATTTGTGACTAATTTTAGATTCAGATTTAAACAGGTAATGGAGTATTGTTAAGTAGTAGAAAACAAATTGGAGCGTCACAAAACAAGCTTCATGCCTTGGAAATTATGTTGGACTTATCCCCGTTCTAGCTTGCAAACTACATTCCTTGATAAAGTAGATTTATGATGAGTGTGACGTGTCCTACGAGACCCAGCACTAGGCAACCTTGGCCATGCAGTGAACGCTACCTTATACTCGTACTTGCAACAACTATTGGTTTATTATTCTGTGAATAATACACCTGTTTATTCGCTCAGCAGAAAATTCTTATAAAACCCCCATACAATTTTTTCTTTTACATTTCAAGGTTCGTAGAGTCCAAAAATGCACTGTCCGTCCGCCGTACGCCCTCCGCCGTCCGCCGTCCGCCGTATCACGCATAACTACTTCATTTTCGGTCTACAACATCCATTATTTCGCACACGAGCTCCATTTGGGCCCTAGTTGTGTCCGGAAACTTTGCAGCCCGATCGGAATATACCCAGGGGTGTTATGAGTGAAAAATGTGGGTACAAATGGTTTTAGCGAATTTTCGAAGAAAAGGAAGCTATTGTTCTCGGTCCAAAATTTTTAAAACTCGAATTTCCGAAAGATTTTTATACCAAAATCCGTTTCAGACCATCCTGAATTCCCTGCCGAAAGACACCAAAAATTATATGTATATATATATATATATATATTTATATTTATATTTATATATTTATATATTTATATATTTATATATATATTTATATATGTATGTGTCATTCCAGACGATAACTCTCGAAAGAATTGAGATAAAAAGTTCAAATTTGCACGAAAAATCTGTCTTGGCAATCGACAGGCTAAGTTCGAAGATGGGCAGAATCGGGTCACCCTAAGGGGGAGTTTTGGGGAGTTTTAAGGGGGGAAAATTACCCATAAATTCCCAAAATGAAAAAGTCTGACAAGTGATACCTCATTTTAAAGGTTTTTGTACGCTGAACACGATGGTGAAATCAGAATTGCGATATCTCATTCCATTCTCAAACTGGAGCACTTTGAAGATGAAGGAATGTGGTTATTTCTTGAGATGCTCTTCCTGGTTCGTCTGCTCTAATCTGATAACGGAATGGGATATCGCAATTCTGACTTCACCATCGTGTTCAGCGTTGGAAAATCTACAAACCGAGGTGTTACTCGGCAAAAAATGGAACAAAAAATTTGTTACGTACCCAATAGGTACCTACCTACTCTTCTGGTATTCAAAACATTTTTGATTTCCCCCTCCCCCTCCTTCCGCCCCAAATTTTACTTTGCGTAAAACTACTCCTGTTTTAATTTTGTATGGTATCAAGTTGGGAAAACATTGGCCGAAAATTAATTTTCAGAAAATTTTAGGCGGAGGAGGAAGATGCCGAAAACTTCGAAAATTCGCTCTTATAGCCATGCTGCATGACTGTGGTTTTTTTTTTGTGTTTTAGTAACACGATATTGTGAGGTATCGTTTTCCATGTTCCTTAGGATGAGAAGACCGAATGTGAAGTCGATTTTGACCAAGGAGTGGAAAATTGAGGTTCTAACGAAGTTTCAGCCTTAAATTTACGTTACATTTTGGTCTAAAATTGTCATTTTTCCGCACATAGTTTGGGTCCGAATCTTGGAACACATTTGTGCACAGTTGTGCTCCGAAGGTCGGCCGCCCAATCGTAATACACCGAGGGGTGTTATAGGGGAAAAAATGGGTGTAAAAATAGGGTTTTTCGAGTTTTTTTTTTGAGGTTTTAGTGAACGTGAGGTTGTTAAGTATCGTTTTCTATGTTTTTTAGGGCGAGAAGACCGAATATGAAGTTGATTTTGACCAAAGAGTGAAGAACTGAGGTTGTAACGAAGGTTCAGCTCCCAATATTAATTTTTTATGGGTCAAAAACCTGGGGAATTGAAATCACCGTCAATTTATAAGTAGCACTAGAAGTAGGATCAACAGGTGAATCAAGGCAATTAAATGGCACTATCAATGATCAAAGATGAGTTGTAATTTAAATACCCTTCTGTTACAGATCACAGCTCTATGTATAGATAACCCGTCTATATAATATAATATGTACTATTCTATGCATATTTATGTAGATCGCAGACCCTCCGTAGGTTAGTACCTAACCCCGTACTCGTTACTAGGTACCTACCTAAATCACGAGTTAAATGTTGCTAAAATAATTCTGCCGATGACAAACAGTACCTAACAAAAAGAAACACACATAATGAAGTTCTGAAAAGAAATTGTTGATGAGGAGTGAAAAAAGTTGCAAAAGTACCTACCAACAAACTCCAGCCCCTTCTACGTAGATGGTATAATGAACCGTTGTGTAATAATTTACCGTTGAGTAATGATTTACCGTAGTAATAATTTACCCATCAATAATACTTCAACGTTTGTTCAAGTTTCACTACCTACCAACAAACTCCAAAAGAGCCATCATTTTTCAAGCGAAATAATATCACAGAACAACCAACTCGACTTCATACTCCGCCAATATAATCAGGTGATCCCTACCAATGATTGGCCGTATTCACAAATTCCTATTGTGGGCGCGTCTCTGGTTACGAGATTTGGTTTGAATTGTATACAATTTCATTCACACTGGAGTCGAAAATGCCTGTCGGTGCAAACTTCGGGGCCTTACTGTGAACGAACGGCTGGACGTACGATGCTCCGGATGGTCTTAAAAAACTCGCAAGTTCAAGAACTATTTAAAACCGTAAAAATATTTACGTAAAAAAATGGTATAGGCGTTTTGAAAATTTCAACCCCTATTTTGAACCCCTTAGAGATGACTCACAGTAACGTCGAGCTTCGAGGACCAACTAGACGCCGAACGGAACCTATAACCCGAATTTCATCAATTTTTTTTCATGGTAACTAAGAAAAGTGGCCCGTACGGCGTACGGCGTACGGCGGACAGACAGAAATATTTTTATTGCAGTTTTGGATTCTACATACCTTGAAACGTAAACCATCAAATTTTGAGGGGGGGGTAAGAATTTTTTTTTTCATGCTCGATTCCAATGGTTCATTATTGAAAATAATAAACCAAAAAAATAGGAGCGTAATTCTTGTTTTTGAGAAACAATCAATAAATGAACAGCCAACATTTCTGTAGGTAAGTCCAGTAGAAAAGAAACCCACGTGACAAGGACTTTGCAGCGTTTCTTGACATTGAACCGTCTTTCTTAGGTTTCATCTCCCTTATTCTTCATCCTTGATGGATGAGACTCGAACAGGAATGTTTTCATATGCATAAAAATGATGTTGGATTCATATTAATGAGTCAAACAGCCAACAAACCGTTAGGTTCCGCGTTCGACGTGTCATCTCAGGTGATTCATTGCTAAGCGTTCTACCTGTACCTACGAGTACCTTGACATCAGGTTGCATTATAAACGACCTTTTATCTGTCGCCTTCTGTATTTCCTCTCTTAAAACGAAAGGAGCGGGGGCAGCGATGGAAGACGGCATAATAATTTTTTTCAGCTTCTGTTTTCCTAACAGTACTTGATGAACAACGCTTCAAGGGCGAATGAAATTGTATGTAACTGCAACAATCGGGAATTGGCTCGAGATCATCATTGCTAGGGAGCACCTGATTCACGGAGTATGAAGTCGAGATGGTTGTTCTGTGATATTATTTCATTTGAATAATGATGGCTCTTTTGGATTTTGTTGAACTTGAACAAGCTGTTGAGTATTATTGATGAGTAAATTAATACCAACGGTAAATTATTCCACACAACGGTTCATTATACCGTCTACGTAGAAGGGGCTGGAGTTTGTTGATAGGTACTTTTGCAACTTGAACAACCGTTTAAGTATTATTGATGGGCAAATTATTACACAACGGTAAATTATTACTCAAAGGTAAATTATTGCACAACGGTCATTATACTACGTATCTGCGTAGAGGGGGCACCCATCCAGGTAAATTATTACACAGCGGTTTATTATTTGCCTTATGGTTCATGAATAATTACAAAATAATTAATGATTGAATTATTGAATCCAGCGCATTTATAGGAAACTTTAATTTCGGAGCCGGCTCCAGTACTCGATTTAGGGCTCTCCTGGGGGGGAGCACAAGGGTATTGACCACAGAAAACAGTGATCTACGCAGAAGGGGCATCTATACACGTAAATAAAAAATTTTTTGTAATAATTTGCTTGAGTTTTATTCATTTTAGCGAATTTTCAAAGAAAATGAAGCTATTGCAATGGCTTCGAAATTTAAATAATATAAATTTTTGGAAATTTTCTTCATAGAAATCCGTTTCAGACCATTCTAAAACGATTCCTGAAATTTAACACTTTTTTATATGTATATATATATTTATATAATATATATGTGTCACTCCAGACGATAACTCTCGATAGAATTGAGATAAACAGCTCAAATTTGCACAAAAAATCTATCTTGGCAATCGAAAGGCTAAGTTCGAAGATGGGCGAAATTGGCCTACTCTAAGGAGGGTTTTGGCGCATTTAAAGTGCGCAAAAATTACCCAAAAATCCCCAAAATGTTATTTTCCAACAAGTGACCCCTCATTTTAAAGGTTTTTGCACGCTGAACACGATGGTGAAATCGGATTTTAGATATCTAAATCCGTTCTTAAATTAGAGCATTTAAAGTGCGCAAAAATTACCCAAAACTAGGATAATCTTTAAACCCTTACCCCCCCCCCTCCCCCTTAGAGTGGTCAGATTGAAAAATGTGAGAAGTATTAATTGAAGACGAGAGTTCGAAGCAAAAAAGGGGGAGGCAAACGATTAGTACAACTCCTTGAATTTCCCATTTGACATATAATTGTATTATTGATATATAATTGACATACAATTGACACAATTGACATATATAATAAAACAAAAAATTCAAAACCATAGCCATTAATTCGAATATTTCTTTGAAAATTCGCTCATTAAGTCATGCTGCTTGACTGGTTTTTTTCCGTTATTGTGAGGACGGACGTGGTGGAGCCGAACAGTGAAATGCCAAAGGGATGGGACGGGGACTCAGATGAATTGTTTGTGGTGGGCCGAACGAGACAAGTATTTGTCTTCTCAAAGAGACGTTTGTACCTGTATAACATGGAAATACTTACATAATGCAAATCCGAACCCCCACTGTGTGTTTGTAAAATCTACGTTCTGTCAGTCCCTCTCGCCAGCCTCGGATCAACCAGCTCGTCCAGCTGGATCTGGTGTAAATGGCTTCTGGCTGTGCAGGAGGGCGTGTTATTTTGCCTTTGTCTCTTTACTGTGGGTTTCCAGGCGGAGTTTGGCAAAGGATGTTTCCTGAACCTACAAGCCACATCAAAGTGAAGCCTGCAGGGCCAACATAATCGTTTTCGTCCGGTGCTGCAGCGAGAATCTTGTCATTGGAAACTAACACTTTTCGGTATTAAATCTAAAGGGTTAGTTCCGCTAGTGTAAGAAGTAATATTACCATACCTTCCTGAGGTTATGGTAATACACTACTGGTTGAGTTCTGGAGGCGAGCGCTTTCGATGTAAGGACATCATCATCAGGCCGTCGAGAGAATACGATTATTCTCTCGAGAATACATGTGTCCTTACATCGAAAGCGCTCGCCTCCAGTACTCAACCAGCTAGTAACGACGGACTCCTCCGGAAGGTATGGTAATATTAACACTTTTCGTTTCGTAAGTCGGATGGTGTGGAAACTTTCAAGACAACTGACTCATATTAGCTGGCTTATAATTATTATTCAATTTATACGTACGGTGGTTTAAAACACTAACAAATTTTTTCTTTTTCAGATTTTATTTGCCTTTGTAAAAAACTATATACATAACTGCCATAACGTATTATTATAGTCGATTAAATTAATTACTGTAATAAATAGCAAAATAACACATATTGCGTCAATTAATTATCTTGGAAGCCTGTTTTTAATAAGAATTTTACAGGGAGCCGTATATATTTCATTATTTCCGTAAGCTGTGAGCGAGTCCAGGTTCAGGGGATGTGTCGTATGATCCTCCTCCTTTAGAATCCGAAGTTCTAACTCCTTTAGACAGTTGCGGAAACATATTTCCTTAACGCCAGCATATAAACGAAAATTTAGCGAAAAATGGCTGGAATTTGTAAGTGTTCGTGTGGGTTCGCGTCTATCTGGACACTGGAATTGAACCGTTGCATTCGTATGCGTATTCGTAAATGTGGTTCCCTTGGCATGTATGTAACTACCCGAAAACTGACTAGAATTTTTCGGTGCGGGTTGATACTTAGTCGATCCTTTATGAATTTAATCAAAATCAGTCTGCCAACTTCATCTCCGAATGCCTAACGGGTTTTGGTTTATTTTCTGTGAATAATATACCTGTTTATTCGCTCAGCGAAAAAATTGTATAACACCCCCCTCAAAATTTTTTCTTTTCCGTTTCAAGGTGCGTAGATTCCAAAAATGCAATGTCCGTCCGCCGTCCGCAGTATCACGTGTACCGGCTTCATTTTTGGTCTGAAAAAGTCGTTCTTTCGCACACATGCTCTATTTGAGTGGTAATGTGCACAAAAATAGGTACTTTTGTGTTTTAGTAACATGAGCTTTTGAGGTATATCGTTTTCTATGTTTTTGGGGACGAGAAGACGGAATATGAAGTCGATTTTAACCAAAGAGTGGAAAATTGAGGTTCTACCAAATGTTCAGCTCCCAAAATTTTATATGAGTGAAAAACCTGGGAAATCGTCTGAAATCACCATCAGTTTGTATGATAACACTAGAAAAAGTGTCAAGACGTGGATCAAGACGATTAAATGACACTACCAATGATCAAAGATAGTTTGAAAAAAAAAAAAAAAATCGTACCTAATTCGTGTTTTGGGGGAAAAGTTGGTGGAAACCATCAGAAATAGCTATTTCAATTATTTCACATGAAAGAAACAATTAATGAACAGCCAGCATTTCTCTAGGTATGTCCAATAGATTGATAAACCCATGTGACAAGGACTTCGCAGCGTTTTTTCTAACTACCCAGGTAAAGAGCCTGAATTCAGGCTGGGTCAAGTAGGTAATCCATGGATTCCTTACTTATTAGAACACTTAACAACCCGGAAAGTGAGATGAGAAACTTGAATGGGAACAAAGAATGGACGAAGCCCGCGAACACATTTTTTTTTTCTTCTCATCAGGCGATCAAAACAGCGGAAACGTGAAGGAGTCAGAGATGAACTCGGTCGTTTGTGGCAACTAAGCAAATTACTTCACGGAAACATGTTTTTAACGATTGCCAGAGCGATCGCCGTTAACAAGGCAGTCAAGAGGACGATCAGAGCGTTCTCACGGAGGGCGATCGCTCTCGTCACAAACGGGATCTGCGAGAAGCGATTTAAGATTACGCAGTGGATACCGAAGTGAATGAAGTCGTCGGGTCATCGCATCTCGAACATCTCAAGGATGCACAAGGACGGGCCAACGGATCGTGCTCCCAACTCGGGCCACGGGGGAGGATCACGAATCGCCATCCACGACTTTGATGGGTTATTACGAAAAACCAATGAATAAAAACTATAATTAAACAACATAACCTTGAGCGTAGCTCGAACCAAGTGCATCTGGGTGAACAGAATCATATGAAATACTAATTCAGCCCTGGTAAACGCATCGTTTAATTTCCTGTTTTGTACTGCAGTCCAGGGTTGTCTCTTAGTACAAAGGTGGTTAAAGGAATAAGTCGGATATGAGGATAGAAACATTCAGGTCGGCTGTATGTAAACACACAGTGAATTGGCCTGTCACAGTGATCAAAAGGTCGGTTATAGTGATTAGTTTTCTAGTTTTTGGATGTTAAAAGTCGGCGAAATAGGCAAAAAGGGCTGATATCTCCTGAAAATGGTATATATTCACCAAAAGTGGTACCTATTGAACGATGATCCGAAACAGAAGATAACTAACTGCCTATAGGTTTTAATGAAGATTCCTAAAAAAAAAAAATTAATCAAAATTAGGTCAGTTCTGGGGTGTCACATTCGCCAATCTCGGTAAAAATGGCTAAAATCACCACAAAGTAGAAGTCGCTTATAGAGATTGGTCGCTTATAGTGATTGTTTCCAGTCGGTCCCAATTCGATCACTGTAAGCGACTTCTACTGTATTAGGGTACCTCAGTAGACGGTCATGACGAGAGTTCGGATTTTGTATATCAGGTTTTTTCAATAGAAAGTGTCAACTTATCCGAATTAAGGTATTTGGAGATGTTTTGGACATTTAAAATTGAATTTAAAGTTGCATATTCGTGCATATTTTGCGTTTTTTGTGCATATTATATGCATTTGAATATGTTACAGAATTTTGCATATAAATGGCATATTTCTTAGAAATTATTTTTTTTTCTTCATGCTCGATTCCAAAGGTTCATTATTGAAAATGATAAACCGAAATCACTTCATTTCGGGAATTTCGTTTCCCGAAAAACAACATTTTTGTCAGTTGAAGAATTCGTGAATTTATTGCTGACTGTTTGAATTTAATTGTTGAAGTTGCTGAAATCGTTGAATTTCAACTGAACTGCTGAAATTGTTGAAGATGAATTTGAACGTCATTGTTAAATTGTTTATTTCATAGTCGCATGAGGTACTGCTTGTTGAGTTGGGGCCATTCACCAACTGCTTCTCATGTATTTGCTTGTCAGCGCAGAGTTGTGCAGTAGTTAAAATTCACTATAGGGCAGATTGTAGAAGGCATTTTGAAGAATTGGGAGTTTTTAGACGTTGCCGAGTCAATATATTTTACTGTGTGGGGAAGCAACCACAGTACCTATTTAAAAAAAAAAACCAAATCATGCACATAATACTCGTAGTGCACGACTCCTTGCCCAACCACCCTGAAGATTGAAGACGGCCCGAAATTCAGTTGGCTGGCGGTGCCAGAAATGTTTTAATGCTTTCCCTGAAGAGGTTCAAGATCTCAGCAATACAAATTTTAAATCATATTGTAATACATGTAAGAGAATCCTTGTAAAATTTGCACCGTATAATTTTGGTGAGTATTTCATGATTGGCACTGGACCCTCAGTTATTGACTACTATATAGGATGAGTTTTAAAAAATCATTTAAATAATTTATTGTTTTGAATTTTAATATTTTATCCATTAGTTTTAGGTGTTTAATATGGCAGCAGAGGAAATGTATGGTTATTACGAGCGTGTAAGAATAGACGAAGAATTCTGATTAGAAGAACTCAGGTTCGGTTACTGTTATGAGCGAATAACCAGAGGAATGAACGGCCTTGATGAAATTAAATATTGGGTATGTGAGGTTTAAATTAGAAGTTCACAGGTCAGTTGCTTATGGCCATCATGATCTTACACTACCCAAAAGCCTTTGGAAAAGCTGTATAGGGAACATAGCATACGAGACATAGGTTTTCAAAATCGTGATTTATCGTGAATTCTTCAAAATCACTCATGCATTCGTTGGATCAGTTATCTTCTCACGGCTGGTCACCAGTGACGTAGGCCTGAAGCCTCGGGTGCTATCGTGCAGAGAAAATACGATAAAGAAATTCACACTTCCCAAGGTATTCTTAATGAGAAAGAAGCCTTTTTTAAAATCTCGATTCTGATAATTAATGGACAAATCTTGATTATACCAGGTTTGATGATTGAATTATCAAAATTTCTAATCTGTTGTTATTAGGTAGGTACATTGTGAATGTTTGGTGGTTCTAGTATACCTACTTACATGTTGGTCAGATAGTCGAAAACCTGTAGAATTGTTTTGCTCTGATGTCACTTTTGGCGAGCTTGAGGATTTTTTGAGACCACCCGGAGCATAGTACGTTCAGCCGTTCGTTCTCAGTAAGGCCCAGAAGGAGTACATAAATCCAGTCCAGATATCGTTGCTGGCATAATGACGCGTGACTGTACATTATAATGAAATCGAGTTGGATGTTCCGTCATAATTATTATGACTTCATTGTGACGGATTTGGAAAATTTTATTTTGAGGTGTGATTTTTCTCGCATTTTTAAATAGTTCTATTTTTTTCTGCTTTTATGAGACCATCCGGAGCATTCTACGATGTTGCCATAAAATTTGCAATACAACTTGCCGTAAAGAGCAGCGTGTGTGCAGGGATCAAGCTGTGTTGAGAGCGCACATCACTTGTCTCTCTCGGCCATGTGGCCTTCGTGGCGGAGTGGTCTAGGCATCCGACTTCTACGCATCAGAGGTTCAAATCTCGGTTCCGGGACTGAATATTTTTCACTCCACATCGACGATTTCCCTTCAGAACTTCAGCTGCTGTTTGTCATTTTTACCAACATTTAACAGTCCCAACATTCAACAACCCCCTTTAACAACCCCTACATTTAACAATCCGTACATTTAACAACCTCTACATTTAACTCAGCTTAAATGTTGCTTTAAAAATCCCTACATTTAACTCAGCTTAAATGTTGCTTTAACAATCCCTACATTTAACAATCTCCCTTCAGAACTTTAACAACCTCTACTTTAACAACCCCTACGTTTAACAACCCCTAAATTTAACAATCCCTACATTTAAAAACCTCTACATTTAACAACCTCTACATTTAACTCAGCTTAAATGTTGCTTTAAAAATCCCTACATTTAACTCAGCTTAAATGTTGTTTTAACAATCCCTACATTTAACTCAGCTTAAATGTTGCTTTAACAATCCCTACATTTAACAATCTCCCTTCAGAACTTTAACAACCTCTACTTTAACAACCCCTACGTTTAACAACCCCTAAATTTAACAATCCCTACATTTAACAACCTCTACATTTAACAACCTCTACATTTAACTCAGCTTAAATGTTGCTTTAAAAATCCCTACATTTAACTCAGCTTAAATGTTGCTTTAAAAATCCCTACATTTAACCCAGCTTAAATGTTGCTTTAACAATCCCTACATTTAACAATCTCCCTTCAGAACTTTAACAACCTCTACTTTAACAACCCCTACGTTTAACAACCCCTAAATTTAACAATCCCTACTTCAGCAACCCCTAACTTTAACAATCCCTACATTTAAGAATCTCCCTTCAGAACTTTAGCAATATTTAAAAATCCCTACATTTAACTCAGCTTCATTGTTGCTTTAAAAATCCCTACATTTAACTCAGCTTAAATGTTGCTTTAAAAATCCCTACATTTAACTCAGCTTAAATGTTGCTTTAAAAATCCCTACATTTAACTCAGCTTAAATGTTGTTTTAACAATCCCTACATTTAACTCAGCTTAAATGTTGCTTTAACAATCCCTACATTTAACAATCTCCCTTCAGAACTTTAACAACCTCTACTTTAACAACCCCTACGTTTAACAACCCCTAAATTTAACAATCCCTACATTTAACAACCTCTACATTTAACAACCTCTACATTTAACTCAGCTTAAATGTTGCTTTAAAAATCCCTACATTTAACTCAGCTTAAATGTTGTTTTAACAATCCCTACATTTAACCCAGCTTAAATGTTGCTTTAACAATCCCTACATTTAACAATCTCCCTTCAGAACTTTAACAACCTCTACTTTAACAACCCCTACGTTTAACAACCCCTAAATTTAACGATCCCTACTTCAGCAACCCCTAACTTTAACAACCCCTACATTTAAGAATCTCCCTTCAGAACTTTAGCAATATTTAAAAATCCCTACATTTAACTCAGCTTCATTGTTGCTTTAACAATCCCTACGTTTAACAATCTTCCTGCAGAACTTCAACAACCCCTACTTTAATAACCCCTACATTTAAACCCCTACTTTAACAACTCCTACATTTAACAATCTCCCTTCAGAACTTCAACAATCCCTGCATTAACTCATCGTAAATGTTGCTTTAAAAATCCCGAAATTAAACAATTTCCCTTCAGAGCTTCAGGTACTGCGTTTGTCATTGATAGAATTATTTTAGCAACATTTAACAATCCTTACATTTCAATCATCTTAAATTTTCCTTTAACAAGCAACGTTTTACTCCACATCAACATTTAACAAGCAACTTTAACAACTTTAACAGCTTTAGCAACTTTAACAAGCAACTTTAACTAGCAACATTTAACATCAACATCAAATTCTAACATCAACATCAACATTCAACAAGCAACATTTAACTCCACATCAACAATTTCCCCTCAGAGCTTCAGCTACTGTTTGTCATTGATAGAATTATTTTAGATTCAGAGAAGTTCGATCTGTAACAGAAGGATGTTCTATACAAAATAATAAACCGTTGTGCAGGTAATAATTGCAGCGTTTCTTCTTATTCCAGACAATTTTTTCCGGAGGGGTTTGACCGAGCTCATTCCTCTGTCCACAAGCCGTCTGTGGTGAAGTTGGAAATGTGAGATTCTGGCATTTTTCTGTTTCTGTGCGCATGAAAGCCAGGCTTCCTGCTCGGGGTTGTTAGGAAAATGAAAAGAACCGTTAGCCCCACGCGTGTCTAAATTGAGCAGTCAGACCAATTATTTGATGTGTGATTCGTATTACAACCTGAGGAACGTTCAGAGCTGGGAATTCGTAACTGTGGGAAGTTCGCATGAGGACGACGGGTAGTGACCTCGCCATGTTTTGGTTTATTATTCTGCGAATAATACACCTTTGTAATAGCTCAGCAAACAAATTTTATAAAACCCCCTAAAAATGTGTTCTTTTATGTTTCAAGGTTCATAGATTCCAAAAATGTCCGTCCGCCGTATCACGTATAACTACTTCATTTTCGGTCTAAACAATTCGTTCTTTCGCACACATGTTCCATTTGGGCCCTAGTTGTGTCCCGAAACTTTGCAGGCCGATCGGAATATACCCAGGGGTGTTATGAGTGAAAATGGGTATAAAAATAGGTATTTATTGTGTTTGAGTAACTTGAGCTTGTGAGGTATCGTTTTCCATGTTTTTGGGACGAGAAGACCGAATATGAAGTCGATTTTGACCAAAGAATGGAAAATTGAGGTTCTAACGAAGTTTCAGCCTTAAATTTACGTTAAAATTTGGTCTAAAATCCTCGTTCTTCCGCACACAGTTTGGGTCTCCATTTGGGAACACATTTGGGTCCTAGTTGTGCTCCAAAACACGCCAGCCCGATCGCCGTGCACCCAGGGGTGTTATGGCAGAAAAATGAGTGTAAAAATAGCAGTTTTTGAGGTTTTAGTGAAGATGAGCTTGTGGAGTATCGTTTTCCATGTTTTTTTAGGGCGAGAAGACCGAATATTAGGTTGATTTTGACCGAAGAGTGAAGTAAGGATGGTTAATCCCGCTAAATTCATTTTTTTATTAGTCAAAAACATGGGAAATTGTCTGAAATCACCATAAATTTGTATAATAACGCTAGAAGTAGTATCAACAGGTGAATCAAGACTGTTAAGTGGTACTATCAATCATCAAAAATAATCTGTTAAAAAAAGCCGAGCCTAATTCGTGTTTTTGGGGGCCAAAGTTGGAGGAAACCATCACGGCTATTTAAATGATTGCACATGAAAGAAACAAAAAAAAACCACAGTCATGCAGCATGGCTATAAGAGCGAATTTTCGAAGTTTTCGGCATCTTCCTCCTCCGCCTAAAATTTTCTGAAAATTAATTTTCGGCCAATGTTTTCCCAACTTGATACCATACAAAATTAAAACAGGAGTAGTTTTTCGCAAAGTAAAATTTGGGGTGGAAGGAGGGGGAGGGGGAAATCAAAAATGTTTTGAATACCAGAAGAGTAGGTAGGTACTATTGGGTACGTAACAAATTTTTTGTTCCATTTTTTGCCGAGTAACACCTCGGTTTGTAGATTTTCCAACGCTGAACACGATGGTGAAGTCAGAATTGCGATATCCCATTCCGTTATCAGATTAGAGCAGACGAACCAGGAAGAACATCTCAAGAAATAACCACGTTCCTTCATCTTCAAAGTGCTCCAGTTTGAGAATGGAATGAGATATCGCAATTCTGATTTCACCATCGTGTTCAGCGTACAAAAACCTTTAAAATGAGGTGTCACTTGTCAGACTTTTTCATTTTGGGAATTTATGGGTAATTTTCCCCCCCTAAAACTCCCCAAAACTCCCCTTTAGGGTGACCCGATTCTGCCCATCTTCGAACTTAGCCTGTCGATTGCCAAGACAGATTTTTCGTGCAAATTTGAACTTTTTATCTCAATTCTTTCGAGAGTTATCGTCTGGAATGACACATACATATATAAATATATAAATATATAAATATATAAATATATATATATATACATATAATTTTTGGTGTCTTTCGGCAGGGAATTCAGGATGGTCTGAAACGGATTTTGGTATAAAAATCTTTCGGAAATTCGAGTTTTAAAAATTTTGGACCGAGAACAATAGCTTCCTTTTCTTCGAAAATTCGCTAAAAATGAACAGCCAACATTTCTGTAGGTATGTCCAATAGAATAATAAACCCATGTGACAAGGACTTAGTAGCGTTTTTCCCCTCAACGCGTGTAATCAGCCGCCACTTCTGATGAGTTCCCCACCAGCTCAGTGCCTGGCGATCGCGTTGAACTCGGTTCAGTGATCCTAAAAAAACCCACCTTCTTCCAGAGGGAACTGATGGCGTTTATATGCAGATCGCTAGAACGGGAAACGCTATAAAAGATGGCCTGTGAGGATCCCAGCAAACCGGAAAGTGTTGGTCTGCAGGTTCATTAAAGGTCAAAGCTACCGGTCATCAGCTAACGGTTCATATACTCATAAGCCCTGAGGAATGCGTCCCGACAACAGTACTGGGGGAGCTGGTATCGGAATGGGAGCCCGAATCGCTGCAGGTTGGGCCAATCTAGCGGGACGAACGGCCAAAAAGGGATTCGGGGGAAACAAACAGACAAACTGGTTTAGAAATCTAGAAACTTCCTACCAGAATTTGCTACTAATCAAAAATCGTTCTTTGTGAGAGGTAAATTCCACGCAATCAATAAATCGAACATCGATATCGAACGTCTTTCCTGGTAGTTCGATCTGCCCCTCATTGTGCGTCTCCGCCGCAAATAGGCACACAGTTGGTAAACACGTTAAAAAACCTTGATGATGTTTATTACAGTGCATACCTTACTTTCACACATTCTTTACGATGTTTGCAGTAGATTCCACTCGTACGTTCACGCAGAAAAACGTTGTCACTTGGGTTTATTATTCTACTGGACTTACCTGCAGAAATGTTGGCTGTTCATTTATTGTTTCTTCCATGTGCAATCATTTAAATAGCTGTTCCTGATGGTTTCCACCAATTTTGGCCACCAAAAACACAAATTACAGAATCGATCTTTGAAAATCGGTCTTCGATAACTGAAATAAAAACGCTGCAAATCCCTGCACAACGGTTTATTATTTTGTATAGAATACCCTTCTGTTACAGATCACAGCTCTATGTATAGATAACCCTTCTATATAATATGATATGTACTATTCTATTATTATACATATTATGTAGATCGCAGACCCTCCGTAGGTTAGTACCTAACCCCGTACTCGTTACTAGGTACCTACCTAAATCACGAGTTAAATGTTGCTAAAATAATTCTGCCGATGACAAACAGTACCTAACAAAAAGAAACACACATAATGAAGTTCTGAAAAGAAATTGTTGATGAGGAGTGAAAAAAGTTGCAAAAGTACCTACCAACAAACTCCAGCCCCTTCTACGTAGATGGTATACTGAACCGTTGTGTAATAATTTACCGTTGAGTAATGATTTACCGTAGTAATAATTTACCCATCAATAATACTTCAACGTTTGTTCAAGTTTCACTACCTACCAACAAACTCCAAAAGAGCCATCATTTTTCAAGCGAAATAATATCACAGAACAACCAACTCGACTTCATACTCCGCCAATATAATCAGGTGATCCCTACCAATGATTGGCCGTATTCACAAATTCCTATTGTGGGCGCGTCTCTGGTTACGAGATTTGATTTGAATTGTATACAATTTCATTCACACTGGAGTCGAAAATGCCTGTCGGTGCAAACTTCGGGGCCTTACTGCGAACGAACGGCTGGACGTACGATGCTCCGGATGGTCTTAAAAAACTCGCAAGTTCAAGAACTATTTAAAACCGTAAAAATATTTACGTAAAAAAATGGTATAGGCGTTTTGAAAATTTCAACCCCTATTTTGAACCCCTTAGAGATGACTCACAGTAACGTCGAGCTTCGAGGACCAACTAGACGCCGAACGGAACCTATAACCCGAATTTCATCAATTTTTTTTCATGGTAACTAAGAAAAGAGGCCCGTACGGCGTACGGCGTACGGCGGACAGACAGAAATATTTTTATTACAGTTTTGGTTTCTACATACCTTGAAAGGTAAACCATCAAATTTTGAGGGGGGGTAAGAATTTTTTTTTTCATGCTCGATTCCAATGGTTCATTATTGAAAATAATAAACCAAAATTCGGTCTTTCGCACACATGCTCCATTTGGGCCCTAGTTGTGTCGTAAACTTTGCAGCCTGATCGGAATATACCCAGGGGTGTTATGAGTGAAAAATGGGGGTAGGTCGAAGAGACCGAATATGAAGTCGATTTTGACCAAAGAGTGGAAAATTGAGGCTCTATCGAAGTTTCAGCCTTAAATTTACGTTAATTGGTTTATTATTTTCAATAATGAACCATTGGAATCGAGCATGAAAAAAAAAAAAATTCTTACCCCCCCTCAAAATTTGATGGTTTACGTTTCAAGGTATGTAGAATCCAAAACTGCAATAAAAATATTTCTGTCTGTCCGCCGTACGCCGTACGCCGTACGGGCCACTTTTCTTCGTTACCATGAAAAAAAATTGATGAAATTCGGGTTATAGGTTCCGTTCGGCGTCTAGTTGGTCCTCGAAGCTCGACGTGACTGTGAGTCATCTCTAAGGGGTTCAAAATAGGGGTTGAAATTTTCAAAACGCCTATACCATTTTTTTACGTAAATATTTTTACGGTTTTAAATAGTTCTTGAACTTGCGAGTTTTTTAAGACCATCCGGAGCATCGTACGTCCAGCCGTTCGTTCACAGTAAGGCCCCGAAGTTTGCACCGACAGGCATTTTGGACTCCAGTGTGATCCAAACCAAATCTCGTAACCAGAGACGCGCCCACAATAGGAATTTGTGAATACGGCCAATCATTGGTAGGGATCACCTGATTATATTGGCGGAGTATGAAGTCGAGTTGGTTGTTCTGTGATATTATTTCATTTGAAAAATGATGGCTCTTTTGGAGTTTGTTGGTAGGTAGTGAAACTTGAACAAACGTTGAAGTATTATTGATGGGTAAATTATTACTACGGTAAATCATTACTCAACGGTAAATGATTACACAACGGTTCATTATACCATCTACGTAGAAGGGGCTGGAGTTTGTTGGTAGGTACTTTCGCAACTTTTTTCACTCCTCATCAACAATTTCTTTTCAGAACTTCATTATGTGTGTTACTTTTTGTTAGGTACTGTTTGTCATCGGCAGAATTATTTTAGCAACATTTAACTCGTGATTTAGGTAGGTACCTAGTAACGAGTACGGGGTTAGGTACTAACCTACGGAGGGTCTGCGATCTACATAATATGAATAGAATAGTACATATTATATTATATAGACGGGTTATCTTTACATAGAGCTGTGATCTGTAACAGAAGGGTATTCTATACAAAATAATAAACCGTTGTGCAGGGATTTGCAGCGTTTTTTGTCTAAAATCGTCGTTCTTCCGCTCACAGTTTGGGTCCCCATTTGGGAACACATTTGGGTCCTAGTTGTGCTCCGAAGCTCGGCAGCCCGATCGGAATACACTCAGAGGTGTTATGGGGGAAAATTGGTGTAAAAATAGTGTTTTTCGAGGTTTTTTGAGGTGTTAGTGAACATGAGCTTGTGAGGTAGTTTTCCATGTATTAAGGGCGAGAAAACCGAATATGAAGTCGACTTTGACCAGAGTGGAAAATTGAGGTTCTAAAGAAGTTTTAGCCTTAAATTCACGTTAAATTTTTGTCTAAAATCTTCATTTTTCCGCACACAGTTTGGGTCCGAATCTTGGAACACATTTTCATCCTAGTTGTGCTCGAAGCTCGGCAGCCCGTTCAAAATGAACTCAGGGAGAAAAATGGGTGTAAAATTAGCGTTTTTGAGGTTTTAGTTAACATGAGCTTGTGAGGTGTCGTTTTCCATGTTTTTAAGGGTGGGATGACCGAATATGAAGTCTACTTTGACCAAAGAGTGAAGAATTGAGGTTGTAACGAAGGTTCAGCTCCTAAAATTCATTTTTCATGCATAAAGAAACTGGGAAATTGTCTGAAATCACCATAAATTTGTATAAGAACACTAGAAGTAGTATCAACAGGTGAATCAAGACAATTAAGTGGCACTATAAAGATAATTTGTCAGAAATAGGACCCTAGTTCGAGTTTTGGGGGCCAAAATTGGTGGAAACCATCAGAAATAGCTATTCGAATTATTTCACGTGAAAGAAACAATAAATAAACGGTGGCAATTCAACTGGGGGAATCGGGAAAAGGGAGGGCTTGAGAAAGACAGCGGAACTGGGGGAAGGCAGACGAAAGCGGTACAATCTAACTGGGCAAATAGTAAACAACCACCTGTGCAATCATGTTCGGCCAATTCTGTTATATCATTTAGTTGTTGTGAGCGTTTCTCAGTGTTCGGAGGTATGGATGTGACTATCGGCTCCAAATTTCTTTCACAACGCGGAAAAAATATTATCATGGTTGAAGGGCATAAATTTACCGAGTATCGAGAAATGAAGGACGGTTGTATCAGTTTTAGGTGTTACAATAGGAAGTGTGCAGTGAGTTTGTGTACGGACTCAAATGTCTCCAAAGTGATTTCAATGAAGAACGAGCACAACCACCAACCACCTTGTGAAAATGCAGTTGAAAGACAAATTTTATGCTCATCACTTAAACGAAAAGCGGTTGATGAATTACACACTAGGCCAAATAAACTGATTCGGAGTGAATTGAGAGCTTCACAGACAAGTAGTCTTGAATTCAGTGACGTGAAGCTGATACGCCAATGTATGTATAACTCTAGAAGGAAGCTTTTGCCTCCCCTCCCAAAATCCCTCGACGAATCAGTTGATCAGTTGAAAGCCACACAAGGAAGCCTGATGTTTCGAGACGAAAAATTTTGTTATATTAGTGAGAATGACAACATTCCGATTTTCACAACTCCAACTCATCTATGTTTACTTGCCAAAGCTGAATGCATTTTAGCGGATGGTACATTTTCTGTCTGGTTCCCCCAGTTACGTCGCGTTTTAGCGAATTTTCAAAGAAAATGAAGCTATTGCAATGGCTTCGAAATTTAAATAATATAAATTTTTGGAAATTTTCTTCATAGAAATCCGTTTCAGACCATTCTAAAACGATTCCTGAAATTTAACACTTTTTTATATGTATATATATATTTATATATATATGTGTCACTCCAGACGATAACTCTCGATAGAATTGAGATAAACAGCTCAAATTTGCACAAAAAATCTATCTTGGCAATCGAAAGGCTAAGTTCGAAGATGGGCGAAATTGGCCTACTCTAAGGAGGGTTTTGGCGCATTTAAAGTGCGCAAAAATTACCCAAAAATCCCCAAAATGTTATTTTCCAACAAGTGACCCCTCATTTTAAAGGTTTGTGCACGCTGAACACGATGGTGGAATCGGATTTTAGATATCTTGATCCGTTCTCAAATTAGAGCATTTAAAGTGCGCAAAAATTACCCAAAAATCCCCAAAATGTTATTTTCTAACAAGTGACCCCTCATTTTAAAGGTTTTTGCACGCTGAACACGATGGTGAAATCGGATTTTAGATATCTAAATCCGTTCTAAAATTAGAGCATTTAAAGTGCGCAAAAATTACCCAAAACTAGGATAATCTTTAAACTCTTACCCCCCACCCCCCCCACCCCCTTAGAGTGGTCAGATTGAAAAATGTGAGAAG
The DNA here is from genome assembly GCA_954871275.1 of Leptopterna dolabrata. Taxonomy (NCBI): domain Eukaryota; kingdom Metazoa; phylum Arthropoda; class Insecta; order Hemiptera; family Miridae; genus Leptopterna; species Leptopterna dolabrata. The sequence continues at coordinate 3,374,628 of OX940981.1, read as the reverse complement.
TATTAATTGAAGACGAGAGTTCGAAGCAAAAAAGGGGGAGGCAAACGATTAGTACAACTCCTTGAATTTCCCATTTGACATATAATTGTTATGATACCTTCATAGATAGACAAGTACCGGCCCACGTATTACTAGAAGGAAGACGAAAGAAAAAATCTATTTCAAATATTATTCAATTTAGGTACTAACAGTAGGAGGAAGAAGGTTAGGTAGGTATCTTATCAATTTATTATCAGTATCATACGAATATTTGATATTCAAAGGTAGGTAGGTACTTAACATGATAAAAATAATATCAATGAAGAAGGAAGGATCTACCTACCTAGTAGAGCAAATCTTGAACTGGTTTTAGATACCAGGCCTGAAATCGTAGTCAAGAGGAAAGGCCATTCAGAAGGAACAAGGAATCTACTCATAACAAACGGTAGAATCAGGATGGACAAAACGTACAAATTAAAATAAATACGAAGAGAATATACATAGAAAACCAAATTTTAGACCGAAGTTTTCCTTTATTCAAAACCAAAGCCATTAATTCGAATATTTCTTTGAAAATTCGCTCATTAAGTCATGCTGCATGACTGGTTTTTTAACTCTTACCTTCCCCCAGTTAGATTCCCGAAATTCCCCCAGTGAGATTGCGTTTCGGCCACTTTTCCCCCAGTTGAAACGCTACCAAATAAACAGCCAACATTTCTGTAGGTTTGTCCAATAGAATAATAAACCCACGTGACAAGGACTTTGTAGCGTTTTTCGGTTTCTAAATCGAATTAGGTGCGTGTACCTCGCTCTGCTGCGTTAGCCGGAGCTTTCCTCAGCGAAACCTCAACGGATGTCGTTCTCCGGTGAGTTCTGGACCAGTTGAAGAGAGCGTGGACCGGGATGCGAGCTGAAAGCGAAAATATGACCGATAAACTGGCTCAAAAGAGAGTTGGCGCTGCGATGGCTGCCTCAAAATGCAGGGCTGCTCGACTTCGCAGGGCATTCGCGACGCTGGTACTGGTTGAACTCTCACCAGCCGCAGCCCCTCGGGCCTTGACGTTTCCTTTCATTTGCATTAATTCGTTATTAAAAACACCTCAACGTGCGGATGCCGGGCGCCTTTTTTTTTCCTTGGCAGTTTTTCGGGAAAGAAAAATATCGTTGCAGCTCTCCTCTTGAGACTCAGTCCAAACTTGTTCATAATGAACAAACGTGAAGAACTTCATGGCAAGGTTTCCCTTAACAACTGGGGCAGTGGGTAATGTCATCACTAGGGACTGGAATTATATGCCCAAAATTTTGCCCAAGTATGCACTCGAAATGGGCAAAATGTGCAAAATATGCACCCCAAGCAAAATTAAGTTTAAGAACATTTAAAATATTTTTTAAATGAACTAAATCATGTTCCAGTTATTATCGCATCCTTAAAAATATTATAGAAAATGATCAAGGAAGAAAATGGGATGAAAATGTACTCACTTATTTTTCTGGGCTGTACAATATTTACATTTATACAAAAAAAAGTCACTCGCTATCACAATTTTTCCAAATTGTCAACCGTAAATCTCCTAAGTTTGTCGCAGAGGAGCAACTTTAAGGCAGAAAAAGTCCTCTGGATATCACAGGACAGAATGGGTCAAAATATGACGTATTTATAGCCCGAAAGTTAAAGGCAATCCCATTCCGGGATAAATGGTAAGGGTCGCGCCTAAGCCCTACCAGGTACACGGATTAAACGGTGAATGGCCTAAGAATATCCCTGACCCCTTTTCAGAAACAGATATCTTCTGAATATTTGGCGATTGGAGTGTCGAAAAATATGGAAATTCCCCAAAATGCAGAAATATGCACAAAATGGCCAAAATATGCAAACATCTCCAAACCGAGCATATGCTATTTAAATGTCAATTTAACGCACGCTAAACGCTTCAGATACCCTCAAAACAGAAAAGTAGAACGGTATACACGATAAAAAACACATAATGCAAAATATGCAAATTCCAGTCCCTAGTCGTCACTAAAGACACATGAAAACGCTGCAAAGTCACATGGGTTTATTATTTATTCTACTGGACGACATACGTGCTGTTCATTTTTTTGTTTCTTTCATGTGCAATAATTGAAATAGCTATTTCCACCAATTTCTGCCCCAAAAACACGAATTAAGCTCAAATTTTTCTTTAAACAAATTATCTTTGATCATTGATAGTACCATTTAATTGTCTTGATTCACCTGTTGATACTACTTCTTGTGTTATTATACAAATGTATGGCAATTTCAATTTCCCACGTTATTGATTCATAAAAAATGAATTTTGGGAGCTGGACCTTCGTTATAACCTCAGATGTTTGGTCAAAATCAACTTCATATTCGGTCTTCTCGCCCTAAAAAAAAAAAAAAAATAAATAAAAAAAACCGGTACCTCACAAGCCCATGTTCACTATAACCTCAAAAAACCCTCATAAACCCCTATTTTTACACCAGTTTTTCCCCCAAACACCCCTCGATGTATTCCAATCGAGCTGCTGAGGACCCAAGTTGTGTGCGGAAGAACGACGAGTGATTTCAGACAATCAATTGTCCAGGTTTTTGACTCATAAAAAAATTGAATTTTTGGAGCAGGACCTTCTTTACAACCTCAATTCTTCACTCTTTTGTCAAAAGCAACTTCATATTCGGTCTTCTCGCCCTAAAAAAACATGGAAAACGATACCTCACAAGCTCATGTTCACAAAAACCCTCGAAAACCCCTATTTTCACACCCATTTTTCTCCCATAACACCACTGGGAGTATTCCGATCGGGCTGCCGAGCTTCGGAGGACAACTGAGATCCAGTTGTGTTTCCAATTGGGGACCCAAACTTTGTGTGGAAGAACGACGATTGTTGACCGAATTTCAACTTAAATTTAAGGCTGAAACTTTGTTACAACCTTAATTTTCCACTCTTCGGTCAAAATCGACTTCAGATTCGGTCTCCTCGTCCTAAAAAACATGGAAAACGATACCTCACAAGCTCATGTTACTAAAACACCAAGAAACCCCATTTTTACCCCCATTTTTCACCCATAACACCCTTGGGTGTATTCGGGTGTATTTCCGGTCCGGGCTTGTGTGCGAAAGATCGAATTTTTTAGACCGAAAGTAAAGAAGATAATATGGATGATACGGCTGACGGACATTGACTTTTGGTTTATTATTCTGTGAATAATACACCTATGTATTCGCTCTGGAAACATTTTTTATAACACCCCCACAACAGTTTTGGTTTATTATTTTCAATAATGAACCATTGGAATCGAGCATGAAAAAAAAATTCTTACCCCCCCTCAAAATTTGATGGTTTACGTTTCAAGGTATGTAGAAACCAAAACTGCAATAAAAATATTTCTGTCTGTCCGCCGTACGCCGTACGCCGTACGCCGTACGGGCCACTTTTCTTAGTTACCATGAAAAAAAATTGATGAAATTCGGGTTATAGGTTCCGTTCGGCGTCTAGTTGGTCCTCGAAGCTCGACGTTACTGTGAGTCATCTCTAAGGGGTTCAAAATAGGGGTTGAAATTTTCAAAACGCCTATACCATTTTTTTACGTAAATATTTTTACGGTTTTAAATAGTTCTTGAACTTGCGAGTTTTTTAAGACCATCCGGAGCATCGTACGTCCAGCCGTTCGTTCACAGTAAGGCCCCGAAGTTTTCACCGACAGGCATTTTCGACTCCAGTGTGAATGAAATTGTATACAATTCGAACCAAATCTCGTAACCAGAGACGCGCCCACAATAGGAATTTGTGAATACGGCCAATCATTGGTAGGGATCACCTGATTATATTGGCGGAGTATGAAGTCGAGTTGGATGTTCTGTGATATTATTTAATTTGAAAAATGATGGCTCTTTTGGAGTTTGTTGGTAGGTAGTGAAACTTGAACAAACGTTGAAGTATTATTGATGGGTAAATTATTACTACACAATGGTAAATCATTACTCAACGGTGAATTATTACACAACGGTTCATTATACCATCTACGTAGAAGGGGCTGGAGTTTGTTGGTAGGTACTTTTGCAACTTTTTTCACTCCTCATCAACAATTTCTTTTCAGAACTTCATTATGTGTGTTTCTTTTTGTTAGGTACTGTTTGTCATCGGCAGAATTATTTTAGCAACATTTAACTCGTGATTTAGGTAGGTACCTAGTAGCGAGTACGGGGTTAGGTACTAACCTACGGAGGGTCTGCGATCTAAATAATTATGCATAGAATAGTACATATCATATTATATAGACGGGTTTTTTCACTCCTCATCAACAATTTCTTTTCAGAACTTCATTATGTGTGTTTCTTTTTGTTAGGTACTGTTTGTCATCGGCAGAATTATTTTAGCAACATTTAACTCGTGATTTAGGTAGGTACCTAGTAGCGAGTACGGGGTTAGGTACTAACCTACGGAGGGTCTGCGATCTAAATAATTATGCATAGAATAGTACATATCATATTATATAGACGGGTTATCTATACATAGAGCTGTGATCTGTAACAGAAGGGTATTCTATACAAAATAATAAACCGTTGTGCAGGGATTTGCAGCGTTTTTCTTTTTGGAATCTATGCACACTGAAACGTAAAAGAAAACATTTTGAGGGGTTATAAAAATTTTTTGCCGAGCGAATACATAGGTGTATTATTTACAGAATAACAAACCAAAAGGTATTGAAGCCGGACCTAGACCGTATAACCTGCTGGTAACTCGTAGAAATGATGAGCCAGTTCACTGATTCGGTGGTAGTAACTTAGGAATAATTCGCCTGAACGCCAGTTACACGGCGGTATGTATAGCATTCCTCGTCACCATGGGAAACCAACGGTAGCAGCGACTATTGTAATGCCTGGAACCTGGAACACAAGTTTATTTAACAACAGCCAAATCACCCAATAAACTGAGTTTAATAATTGTGCATCATGAAAATTGTAATATGACATGAAATGAATTGAAATGAAAAGCTCTTTATTTACCAGGGTTATTAATCATGCATAGGCGCATGCCCAGTTTACAAAATGTTTGCACTTCTCTTGTTTTTAAACTAGAAGAAAGTACTTACCTGTGAGCGAGGCCTCAAGAGGGAAAATTTTTACATGACCCTAATATTGTGTATAAATTTAAAAATTGTATATAGCCGTATAAGAACCATATAGAATCCACGAGTATTAGTGACATATTATCCCTAGTTTACGTCGGATGCATTGAATAGGCATAAGCCTTGTCAATACCATTAAAAGAAAAACGGATTTATTGAAAGGTTGTCTATTTCCACTAATACTCGAAAATACGCGAAAAAACACACTGTTATGAACACATTTAAAAGTGTATTTTTCGCGCATTTTGGTGGATTAGTGGAAATAGACAACCTTTTCAGTAACTCCGTTTTTCTTTGAAGTGGGTTTCCACGGTTTCTTCGCGAATAATTTAGTTCGTAACAGAGCTTTCCATTTAAAGAAAAAAAAACGCTGCAAATCCCTGCACAACGGTTTATTATTTTGTACAGAATACCCTTCTGTTGCAGATCACAGCTCTCTGTATAGATAACCCGTCTATATAATATAATATGTACTATTCTATGCATATTATGTAGATCGCAGACCATCCGTAGGTTAGTACCTAACCCCGTACTCGTTACTAGGTACCTATCTAAATCACCGTATAATGAACCGTTGTGTAATAATTTGCCGTTGTGTAATAATTTACCATTGTGTAATAATTTACCCATCAACAATACTGTTGTGATCGGCTTCTCCTCCACAACCTACACTATGTATAGACATGTATTCTCTCAGAGTGGGGACCCCCCTCTGATCATGTCAGGGGGCTATAAAAGAGCCAGGTGCCACCAATAAACTAACCATTCTCAATCAAAGCGATCGACTCGTCTGTCTCCTCCTCAATCACTACGAATACTTCAACGTTTGTTCAAGTTTCAGAAGTACCTACCAACAAAATCCAATAGTCAATCACTTATCAAATGACGTAATATCGCAGAACAACCAACTCGACTTCATACAGCCATCCTTGATTATAATCAGGTGCTCCCTAGTGATGATATCCGGGCGGGATTTATACCGTTTGATTCACGATCGTGTTGACGAAGCTTTTCGGTGCAAACGAACGTCTGGACGTACAATGCTCCGGATGGCCTCAAAAAATTGTTTAGCTCAAGACAAATTTAATTACGTAAAAAAAACCATACCCTTTTATCGAATGTTTTCGAGTTTCGGCGTTCTGAAAATTTCAACCCCTATTTGAACCCGTGAGAGATGACTGACAGTAACGCCGAGCTTCGCGGACCAACTAGACCCCGAACGGAACCTATAACCCGAATTTCATCAATTTTGTTTTATGGTATCTAGGAAAATTGGCCCGTACGGCGGACAGACGGACATTTTTTATTGCAGTTTTGGATTGTACACACCTTGAAACGTAAACCATCAAATTTTGAGGGGGGGGGGGGGGGGGGGGGGTTAGAAATTTTTTTTTCATGCTCAATTCCAATGGTTGATTATCGAAAATAATAAACCAAAACTGTATGCACTGTCCCATGCTAGAAAAGTATAATCCATAAAATATCTACCTAAAGTACTCAACCACGACCAAAAGTATCACCTAAATTAGGTGAAAATATGGGTTTATGTCACCCCGGCCTGCTCCGATAGTCGATTTACGGTTTTCGGGAGGGGTGGATTGGCCACAGAAAACAATTATCTACAGAAATAATAAACCGTTGGGTGATAACTGCAGTTGTTGGGGGGGGGGGGGGGGGGGCTCTGAACGCAACAAAACGCCACAAAAAAGATGGAGGCGTTTATTTTACATAATTAGATACAAAACTGTGTGAATAACAACGTTTGAGGGCAAAAAAGTGTTAGAATTTTATCATTATGGTTAATATGAATGGCCTTGGAAAATATGAATAATAGTAGTTGATATTGTATTAGTTAAAATGTCGTGGGTATGTTGCTTCATAAATTCGCACTTATGGTCATGCTGCATGGCGTATTTCATGTAGCCAGACAAGTTGCCAACCGACTTGTGGAGAAGGCACTTGCAGATGAAATTATTGTTATTACCAATTATGAGTGAAAGAAGTGGAATTGGCGTTGCCTGTGGTGAGTTGGGCTGAAATGAGCCTCACTAGATTGTAATGAAGATTGATGAATTTGCTATTGATGAATTTGCTATTGATGAATTTGCCTGTTGGCATGTACATCTGAATAAAATTTAAGAATAAAACTTGATTCTGTGTTCTGAAGTCAAACTCCGGCACTCAGTGGGATCATGCGACCCATTGTTTTTTCTCATGTATGAAAATACACATATTTAACGGCACATTTGGAGTAAAAAGAATGCGTGGATCGATACGGTTCAGTCGCCCGTAATGATTTATGAACTTCCCGCTTCGGTTCAATTGCCCCATCAATAACAGTTGTACGTAATACCACCAATATTTGATTGGCTGGTAGGTAACTATCGCAAACAATCCACGACGTCGCGTGGAGAGTTTACCTCGAGGCCAAAAAAAATTTCTCTTCCCAATAGGCGTGGTAGGGGAAAATGAGGTAGGATAAATTGATTAATAATGTCAACATGCGAGGATCAATCAAGGACAGTTTTTCATTGTATTGATGTCGACGTTTATGTAACAATGTAAACGTGCCAGGTACCCGCAGTAACTTTTCTGTTGTTCTTGATTTAAAAAAAAAACAAAAAAACAAACAAAAAAAAACATGATAATCAACCATTGAAACACCTACGTAATGGCTTAATTTTTTATGGGTCATCCTCAACTATGTGCATGGTAGGATCATAATCGTAAATCAGAAAAACCACAGTCATGCAGCATGGCTATAAGAGCGAATTTTCGAAGTTTTCGGCATCTTCCTCCTCCGCCTAAAATTTTCTGAAAATTAATTTTCGGTCAATGTTTTCCCAACTTGATACCATACAAAATTAAAACAGGAGTAGTTTTACGCAAAGTAAAATTAGGGGTGGAAGGAGGGGGAGGGGGAAATCAAAAATGTTTTGAATACCAGAAGAGTAGGTATTGAGTACGTAACAAATTTTTTGTTCCATTTTTTGCCGAGTAACACCTCTGTTTGTAGATTTTCCAACGCTGAACACGATGGTGATGTCAGAATTGCGATATCCCATTCCGTTATCAGATTAGAGCAGACGAACCAGGAAGAACATCTCAAGAAATAACCACGTTCCTTCATCTTCAAAGTGCTCCAGTTTGAGAATGGAATGAGATATCGCAATTCTGATTTCACCATCGTGTTCAGCGTACAAAAACCTTTAAAATGAGGTGTCACTTGTCAGACTTTTTCATTTTGGGAATTTATGGGTAATTTTCCCCCCCTAAAACTCCCCAAAACTCCCCCTTAGGGTGACCCGATTCTGCCCATCTTCGAACTTAGCCTGTCGATTGCCAAGACAGATTTTTCGTGCAAATTTGAACTTTTTATCTCAATTCTTTCGAGAGTTATCGTCTGGAATGACACATACATATATAAATATATATATAAATATATATAAAAATATATAAATATATAGGTATATAAATATATATATAAATATACATATAATTTTTGGTGTCTTTCGGCAGGGAATTCAGGATGGTCTGAAACGGATTTTGGTATAAAAATCTTTCGGAAATTCGAGTTTTAAAAATTTTGGACCGAGACAATAGCTTCCTTTTCTTCGAAAATTCGCTAAAAAACGAGGTAAACGAATTCACGGCTTCAGCTTTACTACCTATGATAGTTGTTTATTGCTCAAGTGATCCTCAGCCGGCTTTGTATCGAATTTCAAATGCGCTGTAGGTAAATGCACTTACCTAGTCCTACCTACTAAAAGCAAAAAGTTTCAACCGTCGAACAGTACAAACGTATTTCTACCTCGAGTTGAATTTCTTACGTTTGTCCTTAAATACGAAATTGTTTATCCAGTCGATGTCGTTGGTAATTTGTTTATTGGTATCGCGTTACGTTTTTCTTAGCGAAAAAACGCTGCAAATCCCTGCACAACGGTTTATTATTTTGTACAGAATACCCTTCTGTTACAGACCACAGCTCTCCTTATAGATAACCCTTTATATAATATATGTACTATTCTATACATATGATATAGATTTACCGTTGTGTCATAATTTACCGTTGAGTAATAATTTACCGTTGTGTAATAATTTACCGTTGTGTAATAATTTACCGTTGCGTAATAATTTACCGTTGTACTCGTACTACTTTACTTCATGTTAGCGCATGCGCAGACGAAAGTTACATTAAGATTTCAATGAAATTCATAAGGAACTATCGAAGTATTATTCCTGATTGACCCTCCAGATATGAACTCATTTCGACGACATTTAAGGCAGTTAAGGGCGTTTCAAGTATTTCACGTTTGCGCATGCACAGAATCGATTTCCATGATTTTGAAGCCGGATCACCTGCGATCCGACCCGCGTGTGCTCTCAAAATTTCAGCTCTGCGACTATTTTTCGCGTAGTTAGAACCGTTACAAAGAAATGGTCAACATTTCATGTTAGCGCATGTGCAGACGAAAGTTACATTAATATCACAATGAAATTCATAAGGAACTATCGAAGTATTATTCCTGATTGACCCTCCAAATCTGAACTCATTTCAACGATATTTAGGGCAGTTATAGGCGTTTCCAAGTATTTCACGTTTGGGCACATGCACGCACCGAAAGATACTCTCCATTTTCAATGATTTTGGTATGGGACCATATGTGACCCAACCCGCACTTTCCCTACAAATTTCAGTCAATTTCGACCATTATTTAGATTAGTTATGGGCGTCACAAGGAATTACCACAGACAGACAGACACGGAACCAAAAATGTTCCTCGATATCTGAAATGAAAAATGGTAGTGGAAATTTAAATTTTAAAGGACATACATTTTTTTTACCCAGTCATGAATCCAAGGCTTCCCTACCTGGTGGTGGAAGCAAAAGGAACACCGAAGATATTCCCCCTGTGAATCACAGAACGATAGGATCGTTGTTATGACCTCTGCGCATGCGCCAACCAATTTCTGAGGTACGTTCTAGGTTTCTCATGAACCTGTCGCCCGATTTTGATGAAATTTTCAGGAACTTTTCCTCAAGCAACGACGAGGAATTTTCTTTCAACTTTTCTTGCGTAACAACAAATAATCGTAGATATAATTCTTGTTTATGAAACTGTAATTGCCCAGCTCGCTTCATCTGTATACAAATGCCGTCTTTAAAAAACAAAAATTTGCTCTCCACGAAACGTTGCTTCATTTTAAATCGTGGTAGGATTCTTGTGGGAATCCTACAGGTAGTTGAAAAAATATTTTCCGTGTGGAATTGTCGTGGTTTTGGAATAGGTAAATCAGTGTTTATTGTTTCTCCTGAAAAGTTAATCGACGATTTAATGCAGGTCTATTTCATGATTTTGACTGTTGGCCTGATGGTGTCGGTTTTGATTCTGATCTGTTCGGAAGAGGTCGTGATTGTGAGATTGAAAGGTATTACCATATTACTTATCAAACTCAACTTTACGTACATATATTCTACTTATTTAACATAATAATATTAAATTCTCTCTGTTCTCACTAGTTAAAGTTTAATTTCTTGTTCTTTCCATTTCAGGTGAGTGTTGTTGCATACTGGGATGAAATACTCTTGGAGAAGTAAGCAGGTACGATGGTTACAAATTTTTTGAAAATAAGCAATTATCCATGTAGCAATGAATGAAGCAGACCTTAAGTATTTGTTAAAAACCAAATTTGAATGCTTAGAACCGGATTTAGATATGTGCGTTTTTCGGATTTCACGTACACGCATGCGCTGACTAAAGCTACTGTCCAATTTTCATTGGATTGGTTTTGTTCCATGAACATTGCAAGGATCCATCCAGGGAACAGTCGGCCTCCGAATTTCAGCTCATTACAACATTTTTCCTTTGTATAGTTACGGAATTGGAAATAGGAATTTTGACAAACAGAAAGACAGAAAGAATCAGAACCACTGTTTTCCAGGATGTTCTGAAACTGATTTTATAGTTATTTTCTAGGATTTTGTGGTTAGAGGACTTAGAGATTTCGTTTGCTCTGTGAATCTTCCATCGGCTAATGGCTGGAATTGGAAGCCTTGCGATTGAGAAACCTGTTTTTGTATACCTAGTAATATCTTTCGGCCTATCTTAGAATACAGACTTCAAGACTGAGTAATCAACCCACACATATACCGTCAAGATGAGTATTACCGAGATATGACGTGACGCTTGATTTTCTGACGTCACAAATAAGTCTTCGATACTTCTATTATATTTGATGATTCCATCATGTACGAGTATTTGAAGTTGGCATAATTATTATGGTTTTTGGCCTCCAAGAATTCGGAAGTCGATCCGAATTAATTCTATTTTGGTTGTAATTCGAAGCGAACCCTATAATAGTGTATTTCTTTTGGGACAGTCTGGTGAGTGAGAATCCTTTGATCGTCCTAAATTAACGTGGATCATTTCAAGAGTATTCAGAAATAACAGTCAATGAATGCCTAAAAAGGGGTTGTGGAGGACATGGAAGAGGGGAAAATGTTTTCTTTGGGAATGAGTTGGGGTTGGTTAGAAGATAAACACGGCAACTAAAAATCCCCATCCCTACCATTGGGGCATCAGGGGTCGAGGGGGATGGAAAAGTCCCTTTTTTCGGGTTTTTTACTCATATCTCGAAAACGCGTTGTAAAAAATGCAAATTATATCGGAAACTATAACACATAGATAGAAAGTTGATAAGCCATTTTATAGGGAATTTAGTGCTCTGTAATTATCGGAGGAACGATTTTTTGGTGGTTTTTTGGTGTTTTCGAGATATGAGCAAAAAACAAACCCCCCCCCCCCCCCCTACACACCTGATACCCAATAGTAGGGATTGGGGCTTGTTGTATGACTACCTCCTAACCACCCCCTACGCATTCTCCCCCCCTCCCTCCCACCCCCCTTCGCTTACTGGACTATGCCACTTTCAGTTCTTTGATTTATCGGTATCTTATTGAATTATCAGAACCTTCGGTATATTATTGAATTATCAGTATTTTCGGTATCTTATTGAGTTGTCGGTATCTAATTGAATTATCGATAGGTATCTTCTTGAATTATCAGTATCTTCTTTGAGTTACCCTCTTGAAGTATCTTATTTGAATTATCGGTATCTTATTGAATTATCAGTATCTTCGGTATCTTATTGAGTTATCGGTGTCGTATTAATCATCGGTATCTAATTGAATTATCGGTATCTTCTTGAATTATCGGTATTTTCTTGAAATACCAGTATCTTCTTTGAGTTACCTTCTTGAAGTATCTTATTTGAATTATCGGTATCTTATTGAATTGTCAGTATCTTCGGTATCTTATTGAGTTATCGGTGTCGTATTAATCATCGGTATCTAATTGAATTATCGATATCTTCTTGAATTATCGGTATTTTCTTGAAATACCAGTATCTTCTTTGAGTTACCTTCTTGAAGTATCTTATTTGAATTATCGGTATCTTATTGAATTATCAGTATCTTCGCTATGTTATTGAATTATATCGGTATCTTATTGAATTTTGGTATCTTATTGAATTTCGGTATCTTATTGAATTATCGGTATCTTATTGAATTACTTATTGGTATCTTCTTTGAGTTACCCTCTTGAAGTATCTTATTTGAATTATCGGTATCTTACTGAATTATCAGTACCTTCGGTATCTTATTGAATTATCAGTATCTTCGCTATGTTATTGAATTATCGGTATCTTATTGGATTATGGGTATCTTCTGAATTATTGGTATCTTCTTTGAGTTACGCTCTTTAAGTATCTCATTTGAATTATTGTATCTTATCAGTACCTTGGGTATCTTATTGAATTATCAGTATATCTTTGTATGGTATTGAATTATTCGTATCTTATTGAATTATCGGTATCTTCTTGAATTATCGGTGTCTAATTGAATTATAGGTATCTTCTTGAATTATCGATAACTTCTTGAATTATCGGTGTCTTCTTTGAATTATCAGTATCTAATTGATTATCGATATCTTCTTGAATTATCGGTATCTTATTGGGACAGTGAACTATTCAAGATCTGATTTCGGCAGGAAACATCTCAAAGCAGATGCGCTCGCACGGCAGGGAGTTGGGTCCCCAAGCAGTTGCCCTACACGGTCATTTTTTATTTATTTTAAACCCACGATTTGACGTCAGATCTATGCGGAGGATGTTACAATACCACTGCACAAATTACATCAGCCTACATTGCCTACTGGACCTTGGATGCTTCAAGTCCCAGGAGACCAGAAGCTATGCTATGTCAGGCTATGCGGTGATGTCGAACATTTAGTTATGGAATGTGAATTCTCTAGTTCCCAATGGAAAACGTTTTTTGATTTTTCAATTAGAAAAATTCCAGCACCACTCAACTAACAATTACGGTTGCTGTTACAAAATCTCATTATTTTCGAAACGTTTTCTAATTTTATTACGAACTGTGGTTTGAAGTTTGAGTTGAATTTATAGAGTTTTATAATTCTATTATAACCGCATGGCTGTATTTAATATAAAATGCAAAAAAAGTCGGATGGACAATGGTTTGCGACTGATTTTGCCGAGAACACCTTTGTTCTTCGCTCGCTTACTTATCCTCCCTTGCATAAATACGGACGTCGTTAACTTGTTTTTTCGGCCAAACTGACAACGTTCAACGTGAGCGTCATTGCTCTGGCTCTGCTCCCTGTAATTATGAAGTGGTTCATTAGTTGCGGGGATGGCCTAATTGCCCGGAGACTTTCAGAATTCTCAAATTTTTTCTCGTTTCTCCGCAAGACCTCCAAAAACGCCTCAGTGGCCTCTACCAGTTGAAAAATACCCCCATACACCATGAGAAGACAAAGGACATTCTTGTACTTTGTTGATTTAGGTGCATTTCTGGCCTATCTGGATGTGATACCAACATCGGAAATTGAGCAAAAGGACTTTTTCTTAGTTTCTTTTGTCGCATGTTGAGCTTAGGTGTAGATACGTATATCCGCGCATTTGACTTTTGTTTTATGGTGGCCTGGATGGATTCGTAAATGGCTGTTTTCTTTCTCGGCTTTAAGTTATTCTGGAAAATTGAAAAAAAACTGCAAATTATTACACATCGGTTTATTATTTACCTGTATAGATGCCCCTTCTGCGTAGATCATTGTTTTCTGTGGTCAATGCCTACTCTCGTGCTTCCCACAAGAGAGCCCTAAATCGAGTACTGGAACCAGCCGGGGATTAAATTTCATAAATGTGCGGTAAAATCAAAAATTATGTAGTAATTATTATTTGTTGTTATTCATGAAGCATAAAGTTTGTTCAAATTGAAAAAGTACCTATCAGGTGAATTCAAAATAACCATCATTCTTCAAATGAAATATCACAGAACAACCAACTCGACTTCATACAGCCATCCCGTAATTATAATCAGGTGTTTTCTGTAGCATTGATTATCTGGGCCTGATGTATACCGTTTCATTCACGATCATGTTGATGAAGCTGAACGCAAAATTCTCCGGTTGGTCTCAAAAAATCCTCTAGTTTGAGTAGATAAATTTAAAAACTTGAAAAAAAACTGCTGTTGATAGTTTTCGAGCTACGGCGTTCCGAAAATTTCATCTCCCATTTTTCACCCCTTCGAGATGGCTTACTAACGCCGAGCTTCGCGGACCAACTAGACCCCCCCCCCCCCCCCAGGTGGGACCTACAAACCAAATTTCATTAATTTTGGTTCATGGGCAGAAATTTTGTTTAATTTCCATTTTTGGATTCTATGTGCCTTGAAACGGAAACCATTAAATTTTGATTAGTGGGGGGGGGGGGGGGGTTATATTTTTGTTTTCTTTTTTCATCTCGATTCTTAAGGTTTATTATTTTGAGTAGTACCTTCTTCACTCAGTACCCAAGTTCCTAAGGTAGGGGTGCCGCAAAAAATAAACGTACAGACGCGAAAATTCCAAGGAAACCGTCCGTCGTTTGGGTTCGACATGACGCAGCAGTAGGAAAGCCAGTTTATGAAAGGCTGACGACTGAGGAAAGTAATCGAAAGTGTCAGCAGAACGAATTTGGACCAGTGGGACCCGGTGACTCGACGAGCGAGCTCGCCATTCAACATCACGCGATACAAATCCTGCTGAATCGTTCAGGAATCCAGTGACACCAATAAAAGGGAAGCGGTTCGACTGGTGTGGGAATTTCGCAGATATTAGTGCACGACCAACAATCCTTGTTAAGGGTTCTGTCCGATGAAGAGACAGCTCGGAACCGTCTCGAAATCTGTACAGCGAGTCACCCAATCGTAATTTTACAAAATTACGATTATTCTCGATTCACAAATTTTTTTCACCGGTCTTCTCCAATGAAGCCCCCGTTAAAAGTGCAGGCAGCTGTATATATTATCTTGATTGGTTCATTGCATAAAAATCTTTGATTTTTCATAACGGACGGAAAACCCGTATCAAGTCCTTGTATTTTCCTTATGTTCTACATGTAAGCTGTCATATTACAATTTACTTACTCGAAATTCTATTGCATCTTTATGTTTAGTCAAGTGGGAAATTTCAGAGCTAGTTCGACCACAAACCGGGCGAAGATAATATATAACGTATTATTCGGGTGCTGGAGGCCACCTCACGCTGTCAGTAAATCCCTTTTTTGCGCAATATTTAGGCAGTGTGCGCCCCCCCCCCCCCCCCCCCACACATACACAGAGAACACTGAACTTGCCCCAATTTTTGTACAGAAAGCAGTTCATTCAGAATTTTTTCTACAAAAAAAAAGCCCTTAAAAATTTTCCATCTGGAAGGAAATTTTTTGAACGGTCGTCAAAAGTTTGAAGGGTCGTCAAAGTTTGAGAGCAGTGTGATTGCAGCTGAGCTCTCTGTGCAAAAATTCCCACAGTAGGGTACCATACCGCATTTTCTGTGAATGGTTAGCTCTGTCTATTGCGTTTCGTTCTCTTTTCCGCTCTTTTACTTTTGACTGAATGTTGTAGGTGCCTATTATTATACAGAAAGTATAAGACGGTAGGTATGTACCTATATGTCATTGTGGGATTATGTGTGGCGTGTCACTGATCTTCTGCTCCGGGTGGTCTCAAAAAGTTCTTTCGTTTAAGTTCAATTTAAACACGTAAGAAACGCTGCAGAGTCCTTGTCACATGGGTTTATTATTCTGTTGGACACACCTACAGAAATTTTGCCTGTTCATTTATTGTTTCTTTCATGTGAAATAATTGAAATAGTTATTTCAGATGGTTTCCACCGATTCTGGCCGCCAAAACACAAATTAGGTACGCTCCTTTTTTTGGTTTATTATTCTGTGATTAATACACCTATTTATTCTCTCAGCAAAAAAATTATATACCACCACCTCTAAATTTTTTCTTTTCCGTTTTAAGGTGTGTAGATTCCAAAA
Source organism: Leptopterna dolabrata (assembly GCA_954871275.1). NCBI lineage: Eukaryota > Metazoa > Arthropoda > Insecta > Hemiptera > Miridae > Leptopterna > Leptopterna dolabrata. The sequence goes on along the minus strand of OX940981.1, from coordinate 3,358,127 downwards.
ATGCAATGTCCGTACGCCGTCCGCCGTATCACGTGTACCGGCTTCATTTTCGGTCTAAAAACGTCGTTCTTTCGCACACAAGCTCCATTTGGGCCCTAAACTTCGCAGCCCGATCGGAATATACCCAGGGGTGTTATGAGTGAAAATGTGTGTAAAAATAGGTACTTTTTGTGTTTTAGTAACCTGTTAGTAACATGAGCTTTTGAGGTATCGTTTTCCATGTTTTTGGGACGAGAAGACCGAATATGAAGTCGATTTTGACCAAAGTGGAAAATTGAGGTGCTACCAAATGTTCAGCTCCCAAAATTCATTTTTCATGAGTTAAAAACCGGGGAAGTCGTCTGAAGTGACCATCAATTTGTATAATAACACTAGGAAAAGTGTCATCGCGTGGATCAAGACGATTAAATGGCACTACCAATGATCGAACATAATTAAAAAAAAAAAAAAAAACCTAATTCGTGTTTTGGGGGCCAAAATTGGTGGATACCATCAGAAATGGCTATTCAAATTATTTCACGTGAAAGAAACAATAAATGAACAGCCAACATTTCTGTAGGTATGTCCAATAGAATAATAAACCCATGTGACAAGGACTTTGCAGCGTTTTTCAATTATTTCACATGAAAGAAACGATAAATGAACGGCCAACGTTTTTGTGCATCCAGTAGAATAATAAATAAACCCAAGTGACAAGGACTGCAGCATTTTTAGTTTGAAAAAGGGAAGAAAAGAAAACAGCAAGGAAACCTCGTAGGAAGTGGAAGAAGGTCCTGAGACCAAGTTGAAGGGCTTGAAAAGCAATAAAACAACTTTGCCGAAGGCAACGGCGACCTTTGATGGTTGTTGAAGGGTGGGGGGGGGGGGTTATTTGGATGGGACACTTGACACGACCGAGTGGAGCATTGTCCGGGCAGTGGCGAAGAGGTGAAGCATCTTCTGCCTCGCCTCATCCAGGGAGGCTCGTCCCGTCCATTGTCAGAGGATGCCCCATTGTGTTGTGCTCGCAGGGGCCACTCGACGGATTTGTGTCTCCGCAAATCAACGATATCCCCCGTCTCACCCACCTCTGGGGAAAAAACGCTGCAAAGTCCTTGTCACATGGGTTTATTATTCCATTGGACATACCTACAGAAATGTTGGCTGTTTATTTATTGTTTCTCTCATATAAAATAATTGAAATAGCTATTTCTGGTGGTTTCCACCAATTTTTGGCCCCCAAAACTCGAATAAAGTACGCTCCTTTTTTTTTTAAATAAATTATCTCTGATCATTGATAGTACCATTTAATCGTCTTGATCCACCTGTTGACACTTTTGGTTTATTATTCTGTGAATAATACACCTATGTATTCGCTCAGTAAAAAATTTTTATAACACCCCCTCAAACTTTTTTCTTTTACGTTTCAAGGTGCATAGATTCCAAAAATGCAATGTCCGTCCGCCGTACGCCGTCCGCCGTCCGCCGTCCGCCGTACGCCGTCCGCCGTCCGCCGTACGCCGTCCGCCGTCCGCCGTATCACGTGTACAGGCTTCATTTTCGGTCTAACAAAATCGTTCTTTCGCACACATGCTCCATTTGGGCCCTAGTTGTGTCCTGAAACTTTTCAGCCCGATCGGAATATACCCAGGGGTGTTATGAGTGAAAATGTGTGTAAAAATAGGTACTTTTTACGTTTTAGCAACATATTGGTAACATGAGCTTCTGAGATATCGTTTTCTATGTTTTTGGGGACGAGAAGACCGAATATGAAGTCGATTTTGACCAAAGAGTGGAAAATTGAGTTCTACCAAATGTTCAGCTCCCAGAATTGATTTTTTATGAGTGAAAAACCTGGGAAATCGTCTGAAATCACCATCAGTTTGTATAATAACACTGGAAAAAGTGTCAAGACGTGGTTCAGGACGATTAAATGGCACTACCAATGATCAACGATAGTTGAAAAAAAAAGAAAAAAAGAGCGTACCTAATTTGTGTTTTGGGGGCCAAAATTAATGGAAACCATCAGAAGTAGCTATTTCGATTATTACGCATGAAAGAAACAATTAATGAACAGCCAACGTTTCTGTAGGTATGTCCAATAGAATAATAAACCCATGTGACAAGGACTTTGCAGCGTTTTTACAGTGTTATTATACAAATTGATGGTGATTTCAAACGATTTCCCAGGTTTTTGACTCATAAAAAATCAATTTCGGGAGCTGAACATCTGGTAGAACCTCAATTTTCTATTCTTTGGTCAAAATCGACTTCATATTCGGTCTTCTCGTCCCCACAAACATGAAAAACGATACCTTAAAAGCTCATGTTACCAACATGTTGCTAAAACGCAAAAAGTACCTATTTTTATACACATTTTCACTCATAACACCCCTGGGTATATTCCGATCGGGCTGAAAAGTTTCGGGACACAACTAGGGCCCAAATGGAGCATGTGTGCGAAAGAACGACTTTTTTAGACCGAAAATGAAGCCTGTACACGTGATACGGCGGACGGCGGACGGCGGACGGCGTACGGCGGACGGACATTGCATTTTTGGAATCTACGTACCTTGAAACGGAAAAGAAAAAATTTTGAGGGGGTGTTATATAAAGTTTTTGCTGAGCGATTACATAGGTGTATTATTCACAGAATAATAAACCAAAAACGCTGCAAAGTCCTTGTCACATGGGTTTATTATTCTATTGGACATACCTACAGAAATGTTGGCTGCTCATTTATTGTTGCTTTCATGTAAAATAATTATTGAAATAGCTATTTCTGGTGGTTTCCACAATTTTTGGCCCCCAAAACTTGAATTAGGTACGCTCCTTTTTTTTCTTTTTTTTTCAAATTATCTTTGATCATTGGTAGTGTCATTTAATCGTCTTGATCCACGTGTTGACACTTTTCCTAGTGTTTTTCTACAAATTGATGGTTATTTCAGTCGATTTCGCAGGTTTTTGACTCATAAATCAATGTTGGGAGCTGAACATTTGGTACAACCTCAATTTTCCACTCCTTGGTCGTAATCGACTTCATATTCGGTCTTATCGTCCCAAAAACATGGAAAACGATACATCAAAAGCTCATTTTACTAACATGTTACTAAAACACAAAAAGTACCTATTTTTATACATATTTTCACTCATAACACCTAGATTCATAAGCTTTACGTTGCCAATGTGTTTTAATATGGGTGATTGGCCCAATCATGCAGGAATTAGCTACTCCTTGGGTCACCGGAAATCGATGGGTTGCAGTAAATTGGCATTAGATCATTGGAAGAAGATGGTCCGCAATGAATTTCAATCAATCAATCAATCAGTTTATTGACAAAGTCCCTTAGGGATTGTTGTGGGGAATAATATACTTGTCTGTGTGCCTGCTGTGATGTGAGGATGAGTGTCGGAACTGGTGGAGGTGAAGGGCAAATTGCTGTGAATTTCAAAACGCTTGGATCATTGTATGACTACTGCGTATCTCAGCAAACTCAAAATTTCGATTGGACTTCAATTTTTAAGTGATTACTCGATTTTAGGGCTTTCCTTGGGGAAGGGTTTTCTGGGGGGGGGGGGGGGGTGCACGATGTATTGACCACAGAAAACAGAGGTCTACGCAGAAGGGGGATCTAGGATCTAATACTGAAAATAAAAATCCTTCTGTAATAATTTGCATTTTTTTTTTTTTCTTGACTGTTAAAAACTTTTGAAAGTATCCCTACGTTTTCATTTTGTTCATCTCGTTTCCACTTGCCGGTAAAAAAAAATTACCTTCGAAGAAAATCACTCGATTCGCCGTATCACACGAATGACAGGTCGAAGTAGAGGGACGAGCATGAAATCCGGTAATAGCCGACACGCGCACGCCGATGAGATCGACTCGCTCATCAGCCTCCCGTCGCGTTCGGTACCGATAAATGGCGATTTCGTTTTTTCCTGTCCTCGTTCTATTGATGAAAGTGAAAGGAAAACTGGGGTGTTGAATGTACCAGTTCTCTGTAAGTAGGTAGGCGAAGGTGTAAATTATCAACGAGGTCAGGTACAACTATGCATAATACGCGTTAATAATTTACCTCGTTGGCAATGGGAGTCGTTGGGGAATGTGTTGCACAAAAAATTCACTCATATGTCGCGATGCGGTTAAAGATAAAAGTAACTCTGCGTCACAGTGTGAAGTTGTCGAGGTCATCAAATTCAAACTCCGGTAGTCATCAAATCACTCATTGATTATTATACCGTGGGGTTGAAGATGTAACTTATAACTGCTTGTCACCTATAATTATTTAACTGTTGAGGAGATCAAATTGCCAGCTCCTAAACAAGAAACTCTCAAACAGCAATAATCTAAACAGGTTTTTCAACTTTAAAATAGCGTAATTTAGCACGTTTTTCAAATCGTTGCTGCTTTCTGTCCTATCGCTATGCTGAAAACAATATGTTCAAACAAAAAATGTTTTCTAGCTTTGGAAGAACAGCTAATCAAACAAAATAGCCCAGTACAAATAATATTATTACTTGGATGAAGTAAAATTGAATAAATAATTCGCACTTGCCCCATTACCATAATTTTGGTTTATTATTTTCAGTTGTGAACCGTTGAAATAGATCATGAAAAAAAAGTATGTTTGTCCTGAGCACGAGATAGGGTTGGCTTGGTAGTTCGCAGGAGAGAGGAGGAGATGCCCCTTGGGTGTCTTTAAGGATTGCTGCCACCCCGCGGTTTTCACCACAGCGAGTGTTAGATGATAGCTACCACCCCACGGTTTTCACCACAGTGAGTGATAGTGGACGTGCCAGCACCCCAGGTTTTCACCACAGTGAATATGCGAGGGAGAGGTTTGAGAGAGGAGGCGCAAGGTAAGAGAGAGAGAGAAGTCGCAGGTAGAATGAAGAGCTGGGTGAGCCTGAGCCTTATAAAGGTGCCTCCACCTCGTCCCCCGTCAACCAACGACCGTTGACGGCCGTTGGGAGTTGATGGAGGGTGACCCTTCCCAGGTTCAACCGAGACTTCGCACAGCTCGTCTTTCTCCTTGCTAATCTAATTAATTTTTATTTTTTATTTTTAATACTTAATCTTATCTTACATTGGAGTGGAGTAGAGGGGTACCCCGACAATATTTAACCCCCTCAACCTTTGGTATCACGTTTCAAGTACTTAGAATCTGGTAAATCGAATTGTACAAATCAGTTCGTCCGCAATGATGTAGACACTACGGGACCAAAATTAACGAAATGAGGCATGAAAGACCGGTTTTGGTTTATTATTTTCAGTAATGAACCTTTAGAATCGAGCATGAAATCAAAATTTGTAACTTCACATCAAGATTTTTTGGTTTCCGTTTCATGGTACTTAGAATCCGAAAATGGGAAAGAAAAAAATTTGTGTTAATCCGCCGTACTTCGCACATTCCTTAGTTACCACGAACGAAAATTAATGAAATTTGGTTTGTGGGTCCCATTTGGGGTCCAGTTGGTCCTCGAAGCTCGGCGTTACTGTCAGTCATCTCTAACGGGTGAAAAATAGGCGTTGAAATTTTCAGGACGCCTTTATCTCGAATAATTTTACATTTACATACAGTGATCTACACAGAAGGGGCTTCTACAAAAGTAAATGATAAACCGATTTGTAATAATTAGCAGCATTTATTATTTTTTTAAAGTCTGTTCAAAACGCCCCAGCTCGAATACTTTGTGTTTCGTTATTTACTAATTTTCAAGAAAATCATTGTCTTCATGTCGAAGCTGGTCTTATTCGACGTGAAGTTTGATTTCCTACAAAACTTTTGAACCAAGGTCTTGTCATTTTTTAGAGTGGAAGGGGGGGAGGGGATTTCAGTGTTTTTTTCTACTTAACATTTTTGGAGTGTATTCTGCTGCATCTATTCGTTATCGGCTTGAAATTTCGTATTTTAAGAACACCTACGTCTGTGCGTTCTCGTGTCACCAAAACATAATGGTCCAACGAGTGGACTCTGAAATGTCAAGCCATAAGACTCAGTGAAACATTATAGACACTGTCACGAATGGTGGCGGAGTACAAATAAGAGGCTCACTGTACTTGATGTACTCAATCGTGTACGCCTTGAGGTGTTGCAGATTTTTGGGTCGCATCGAGACCTTCGAATTTAAACAGTTGTCCGCCGTTTTCTTTCTTTCCTATCGCTGTGCCAAATTTAAACATTCAACAGCAAAACATCTGACTCCCCGATCATCTGTCTGAGTTGACGTGTGCTGTTCCTGTTCCTCCCGCCACTGCAAATTTGACTGTTAATTATTTAACTTCTGAAATTCTGGCTGTCACGTGTTATACAACTGCATAATCTCCACCGGTCACAAGCGTCAGCACTCAACGTCCGCTCGCCAAACACGAGCTGTGCCTGCGTCACAGTCTTCACTAACCGGCGATGGCCGTCCAGGAACGTGGGGGATGATCAGGTGTTGAAGCCACCTCGACAAACACGAGTTTGCCTGTGAAGACCGTCGGAACAGGTCCGTCGATCCGCACGTTTCATCCTCCTTTGTCAACACGTGGCCCTTTGTTTGCTGACCCTCACAACAAAATGCTCTTCGTTAGCGGCCTCCGAGTCCCGAGGCGTCACCTAAGGCGCGAATTGTCAATAGTGTAACTCACGTTGTCGCCATCGATCCAATTTGCACTTTTCCGAGGGTTTTGACCCTTGAGAGCGCCTCCAAATTTCACACTAAATTGGTGTACTTACCTCGAACCTTTTGGCACGGTTCGAAGGCCCGGGAGTGGCTTTAAAAATCGTAGGAGGCGGTAGAAAAATCAAAACATATCGTGGAGAGCGGGGCAGTTGGAATCACTTAACTTTGAGGGTGTGTGTCAGTCCTGCAGAGCTTAAAAACAACCTTCTTTGGACGCTTCACCTACGAAATCATTCAGTTATCAGAATCCACGTCATTTTTGCCTTCATCATTATACGTTTCCACAATTCATAAGGAATAGCCGAAAGGGTGCTTTGATCCCGATTCCCCGCAGTGTGTGGTAATGTGGATCGGGAACAAGAAGAATTGTGGCAGGATATCTGAACTTACAGTAAGTTTCAAAGGTCTTGGACAAGGGAAAACGCGCAAACGCCAACATAATTTCGATAACTTGTATTTTAAACTATAAAATCCAAATAAAACTTCAGGAATAAAAACAATTAAGCTCAGTATTATAAAAGAATGACTCGAACATGACTAGACAGCAAGTGAAGGTTTCTTTACCTGAATCCTATAAGCCAGTCTTAGCCAGCCATCTCATTTTGAAAACGATAATTTTGAGCTCCTCCGCCAAGTCGTGAGCTATTTTACGAGACTATTAGTAGGGAAAAAATGGGTGTAAAAATAGGGTTTTTCGAGTATCTGTTTTTGAGGTTTTAGTGAACGTTAGCTTGTGAGGTACCGTTTTCCATGTTTTTTTTTTGTTTTTTGTTTTAGGGCGAAAAGACCAAATATGAAGTTGATTTTGACCATAGAGGGAAGAATTGAAGTTGTAGCGAAGGTTCAGCTCCAAAAATTAATGTTTTATTAGTCACAACCTGGGAAATGATCTGAAATCACCATAAACTTGTATAATAACTAAGGACTGGAATTATATGCACAAAATTTCGCCAAAATATGCACACGAAATTGGCAAAAAATGCACCCAAGCAAAATTATGTTTAAATTTTTTTTTAAATTTCTAAAATGAACCAAATTTTGCTGTGAGACGTACAGGTAGTCTATACGTTATGTTTCAGTTATTATCGCGTCCTTAAAAAATTATAGAAAAGGATCAAGGAAGAAAATGTTATGAAAATGTACACACCTTTTTTCTGTCGACTGTACAATATTTACATCTATACAAAAAAAGTTACTCGCTATCACAATTATAGCACTGGATCACAATTGATTTTTCCAAATTGTCAACCGTAAATCTCCTACAGGTTGTCGCTGAGGAGCAACTGTAAGGCAGAAAACGACCTCTCGACATCACAGGACACGGTGGGTAAAAATTTCAATGTTGAGAGTTCTCTTGGGGTAAGGCCAGATGAGAGGTCAGAGTGCAACCCCCTCAAAATTTTTGATACCTCCAGTATAAAAGGCCATCCGGGATTTCACTGTAGGACAGAATCCAGCTTCTTCCTAAGGGCGCGCCTAAGGGTGCGCCAGGTACACGGTGAATGGCCTAAGCCCCAAGAATATCCGTGACCCTTTTTCAGAAACACATACATCTCGGAGGATTTGGAGATTGGAATGTCGAAAAATAGGGAAATCCCCCAAAATGCAGAATTATGCACAAAATATGCAGAATATGGTATTTAAATTTCAATTTAACACACGCTAAACGCTTCAGATACCCCTCAAAACGGAAAAGTAGAACGATTTACACGATAAAAAACATATATGCAAAATATTGAAATTCCAGTGCCTAATAATAACACTAGAAGTAGTACCAACAGGTAAATCAAGACAATTAAATGGCGCTATTCATGATCAAAGATAATTTTAAAAAAACCGCTGCAAAGTCCTTGTCACATGGGTTTATTATTCTATTGGACATACCTACAGAAATGTTGGCTGTTCATTTATTGTTTTCTTTCATGTGAAATAATTGAAATAGCTATTTCTGATGGTTTCCATTAATTTTGGCCCCCAAAACACGAGTTAGTTACGCTCCTTTTTTTTCAAATTATCTTCGATCATTGGTAGTGCCATTTAACCGTCCTGATCCACGATTTCATATTTTTTCTAGTGTTATTATACAAATTAATTGTGATTTCAGACAATTTCCAAGGTTTTTGACATGAAAAATCAATTTTGGGAACTGAACATTTGGCAGAACCTCAATTTTCCACTTTTTGGTTAAAATCGACTTCATATTCGGTCTTCTCGTCCACAAAAACATGGGAAACTATACCTCAAAACCTCATGTAACTAAAACACAAAAAGTACATATTTTTATGGACATTTTCACCCATAACACCCCTGGGTATATTCCGATCGGGGCTGAAAAGTTTCGGGACACAACTAGGGCCCAAATGGAGCATGTGTGCGAAAGAACGATTTTTTTAGACCAAAAATGAAGCCAGTACACGTGATACGGCGGACGGCGGACGGACATTGCATTTTTGGAATCTACGCACCTTGAAACGGAAAATAAAAATTTTGAGGGGGTGTTATAAACAATTTCCCGACCAAATACATAGGTGTATTATTCGCAGAATAATAAACCAAAAATTGGAGCCTTACTCGTGTGTTGTTGGGGGCCAAAATTGGTGGAAATCATAAAAAATAGATATTTCATTTTTTATTTCACATGAATGAAACAATAAATGAACAGCCAACATTTCTGTAGGTAAGTCCAGTAGAATAATAAACCCATGTGACAAGGACTTTGCAGCGTTTTTTTTAAATGTATTCCGTTATAATATGTTTATCTACTGCCAAGTTATGGTGAAGAGGAAACTGGGTGTACATTTCCATTGAATTGGTTACATCCACTGTTCTTCATCACGACAAATGAAAAGGAGTCGAGGACACAGTTCCAAGGTGGAATGACATCGAGAAGGAATTGTGTTATCTGAGGGGTGTTGACGCGAGTGACCGACCGCACAACTGACCTCAACCGTTCCGAGGTGAGCGTTTGAGATCGGAACCAGCCAAGCCTCAGATCCCGTTGAATTCTTGTCGAGGGCTCGGCCGACTTCCACAGCGTAGGCATCTGGCGGTCGGTTCCGGCATCCCGGAACATGACGTTTCCGTACTCCTTGCGATCTTCACATTAATATTACCTTTTCCTAGAGCGTGCAGAATCTAAACTGAACAGTCTTTACATCAAGCACGTTTCAGTTGTACGAAAAGGAGAAAAAACGCTGCAAAACCCTGCACAACGGTTTATTATTTTGAACAGAATTACACACACAGATCACAGCTCTTTGTATAGATAACCCGTCTATACGAGTATAATATATGTACTATTCTATACATATTATGTAGATCGCAGACCCTTCCGTAGGTTAGTACCTAACCCCGTACTCGTTACTAGGTACCTACCTACCTAAATCACGTGTTAAATGTTGATAAAATAATCCTGTCAATGACTAACAGTAGCTAAAATGGCAAAAAGAAACACAAATAATGAAGTTCTGGAGGGAAATTGTTGATGGGGATTGAAAAACGCTGCAAATTCCTACACAACGGTTTATTATTTTGTACAGAACACCCTTCTGTAACAGATCACAGCTCTAGGTATAGATAGCCGTTCTATATAATATATATTATGTACTATTCTATACATATTATGTAGATCGCAGACCCTCCGTAGGTTAGTACCCAACCCCGTACTCGTTACTAGGTACCTACCTACATCACGTGTTGAATGATGCTAAAATTAATTCTGTCAATGACTAACAGTAGCTAAAATGGCAAAAAAAAAACCAGTCATGCAGCATGACTTAATGAGCGAATTTTCAAAGAAATATTCGAATTAATGGCTACGGTTTTGAATAAAGGAAAACTTCTTCCTCCTACTGTTAGTACCTAAATTGAATAATTTGAAATAGATTTTTTCTTTCGTCTTCCTTCTAGTAATACGTGGGCGGTACTTGTCTATCTATGAAGGTATCATAACAATTATATGTCAAATGGGAAATTCAAGGAGTTGTACTAATCGTTTGCCTCCCCCTTTTTTGCTTCGAACTCTTCGTCTTCAATTAATACTTCTCACATTTTTCAATCTGACCACTCTAAGGTGGTGGGGGGGGGGGGGGGGGGGGGGGGGTAAGAGTTTAAAGACTATCCTAGTTTTGGGTAATTTTTGCGCACTTTAAATGCTCTAATTTAAGAACGGATTTAGATATCTAAAATCCGATTTCACCATCGTGTTCAGCGTGCAAAAACCTTTAAAATGAGGGGTCACTTGTTAGAAAATAACATTTTGGGGATTTTTGGGTATTTTTGCGCACTTTAAATGCGCCAAAACCCTCCTTAGAGTAGGCCAATTTCGCCCATCTTCGAACTTAGCCTTTCGATTGCCAAGATAGATTTTTTGTGCAAATTTGAGCTGTTTATCTCAATTCTATCGAGAGTTATCGTCTGGAGTGACACATATATATATAAATATATATATACATATAAAAAAGTGTTAAATTTCAGGAATCGTTTAGAATGGTCTGAAACGGATTTCTATGAAGAAAATTTCCAAAAATTTATATTATTTAAATTCGAAGCCATTGCAATAGCTTCATTTTCTTTGAAAATTCGCTAAAAGAAACACAAATAATGAAGTTCTGAAGGGAAATTGTTGATGTGGATTGAAAAAATATCTGAAGGGAAATTGTTGATGTGGATTGAAAAAATATTCAGTCCCGGTAGGGTTTCGATCTCGGGAACTTGAGCGTATCAGTTCGTCAGTGAGACCACTGCGCCATATCGTCCAGCTAGCAGAAGACAAGTGATGTGCGCTCTCAACACAGCTTGATGCCTGAATACACCCTGCTGTTTACGGCAAATTGTATAGGAAATATCATGGCAACATCGTAGAATGCTCCGGATGGTCTCAAAAATTCAGAAAAAATTGAACGAGTTTGAATGCGGTTTTCCGAGATAGGGCTGCTTTGAACATTTCAACCCCTTGGAGTTGAGTGGCGGTGACGCCGAGCTTCGAGGACCAACCAGAGCCCTAAAAGGACCCATTTACCAAATTTCGTGAATTTTGGTTCATGGGAACTAAGGAAAAAGCCGCGGACGGCGCACGGACGGAATTTTTTCAAAAATTCGATATTCGTATTCTGCGTCACTTGAAACGTAATCTATTAAATTTATTTTGTGGGATGGAGGGAGGGGTTACAAATTTGTTTGTCGATTCCAAAAGATGTTTCAGGTGGACAGGATTGTTATCCTATCCTCTGTAGCTGTTGCCCAGGAAGTTCCCTTAAGCATTCAGTTTATTTCCAACTCACTGCCTGCTTTATTTGGTCCTTTATTTTACTACGTACTTGATATGAGTTCATCCCTGTACCGTCGCAATTTGTGGTTCCTGTACAGGTTGTGCCAACATTCGAAATTGGACTAGTAGGTAGCGAGTCCGCGGACCAAGAGTCACTTGAATTTCACTGTAGGTACACACTGTAGGTACATACCTAGTTTGAGAAGTAGTAATTCTGGTTACTACTTGAATCTCATCTTCTTCCGGGCTAATCTTGAACTGCACTCAAGTCACATCACTTTTACGTCTCCCAATGTGAACCCGTAGCTCAGTGGGCTAGGCGTCGGAATCCTACGCTGAAGGTCGCAGGTTCGAATCGCAGCCGGGACCAACAAATATTTTTCACTCCACATCAACAATTTGACTTCAGAACTACGTCTGAATTTTGCCATTTTACGTACTGGTTTTTTTTAATAAAACTGTAATTCCCGGGCCGTCTCCAGTACTCGATTTAGAGCTGTCCTGTGGGGAGCTCGAGTGGAGGTATTGAGACAACAGTGATCTACACAGAAGGGGCATCGATACAGGTAAATAATATACCGTTGTTTAATAATTTGCAGCGTTTTTCTTATTGTAGGAAAAGTTGTTGGGCGTCTGGCCGAAGTAGAAATACCGTCCCCAGTGGTTGCCTACGAAATTAATTTCTCAATCATTTAATTATTGGAACACTGGCAATTTTGGAAACCCATCTTTTATGCACGTCGACCTTTCACGATAAAGTGAACGCAGCCACCGCGACGGTTTCTCTCGAATGCGGCCCACCCGTTATTTTTGTTTATCAGACTTGATTATGATTCACTTTCCATCCTTGAATTATTGTTTCTCTTTTCCTCTCATATCAGATCGTGCCGCCTTCACAATTCAGCGGTCCGTCTTTAAGGGGTACGTTTATCAATCTCAACTCAGATTTCACTGCCCGTCATACTAATCCCTTCAGTATCAGATGGAGGAATATTTGTCCGTCCATTCTAAGTTGTTGTTGGAACTATCCGAGCCATACGTGGCACCACTGTGGCTTTTGGGTAATTTCAAACCCCCCCAATAAAGATGGGCGCTTGAATAAAAAACATGTCGATCCAGGATGCAACTAAGGAAATTTGAGCTTATTTTTAAAAAACTCAGTAGATTTACAGATTAGTCCGTTTATCTGCGGACGAATTTGCGAAAATGGCTTCCTTGCAACGGGGTTTGAAATCTCTGAAAAGCGCCTGTACTTATCTTTCGACGCTTGAACCAACTCCATTTTATTTGTATTCAAAGTGCTAACCATTGGCTAGACTGTATTAATTTATAGGATAACTACTAGCGTGGCGTCTCTAGAAAAGAGCATCACAACAGCCGCCATTTCAAATCAATCCATTGGGTTTTTATTTTCAATACTGAACCTTTGGAATCGAGTATGAAAAAAAAATTTTTTACCCCCACCCCCTCAAAATTTGATGGTTTTCGTTTCTAATTACGTAGAATCCGAAAGTAATAGAATTATCTGTCCGTACGCCGTAATTTGTACTTTTCTACGTTATCATGAACGAAAATTCATGAAATTTGTGCTGTAAATCCCATTTGGGGTCCACTTGTCTGCGAAGCTCGTCTTAAATGTCAGTCGTCCCTAACGTGAAAACGCTGCAAAGTCCTTGTCACATGGGTTTATTATTCAATTATTTTATTGGTCTACAGAAATGCTGGCTGTTCGTTTATTGTTTCTTTTATGCGTAATAATCGAAATAGCTATTTCTGATGGTTTCCATTAATTTTGGCCCCTAAAACACAAATTAGGTACGCTTTTTTCTCTTTTTTTTTAAAACTATCTTTGATCATTGATAGTGACATTTAATCGTCTTGATCCACGTGTTGACACTTTTTCTAGTGTTATTATAAATACTGCTTGTGATTTCAGACGATTTTCCAGGTTTTTGACTCACGAAAAATCAATTTTGGGAGCTGAACATCTGGTACAAACCTCAATTTTCTACTCTTTGGTCAAAATCGACTTAATATTCGGTCTTCTCGTCCCCAAAAACATGGAATACGATACCTCAAAATCTAATTTTACTACTATGTTACTAAACACAAAAAGTACCTATTTTTATACACATTTTCACTCATAACTCCGCTGGATATATTCCGATCGGGCTGAAAAGTTTCGGGACACAACTAGGGCCCAAATGGAGCATGTGTGCGAAAGAACGATTTTTTAGACCGAAAATGAAGCCTGTACACGTGATACGGCGTACGGCCGACGGCGGACGGACATTGCATTTTTGGAATCTACGCACCTTGAAACGGAAAAGAAAAAATTTTGAGGGGGTGTTATAAAAATTGTTTGCTGAGCGAATACATAGGTGTATTATTCACAGAATAATAAACCAAAAATAGGGGCTGAAATTGTCGAAAATATCCTATTATAATCGCACATGGCTTTATAAAATCGAGTTGGTTTTTCCGTGTCCGAGATATTATATTTCTTTTGAAGAAAAGATAGTTATTTTGTATTTTGTTGATATGTTCCTTTGTAACTTGAGCAAATTGTGTTCGTTGTTTGTCTATCCGTTTGTGTGTCCTCAAATCCTTGCCACTCGCATAACATCCTCAATTCGAATACGGCGGTTTTCGATCATTCGGTTCGATCATGCGTGTTAGGCACCAGATGGTCCCCAGTGAATTATAGAACAATTGGATCAAGAGTACGGCCACTGCGCATGCTCAAACGCGAATCCGGGTTACTAAATTTCCCTCGAATAAAAGACCCGATTCTGATCAAACAGAAAACAGTGATCTACGCAGAAGGGCATCTGTACAATAAAATAATAAACCGTTGCGTAATAATTTTCTGTGTTTATGCCATTCATCTTAGTCTTAGGAAACATTCTGTGTATACATAACGTATCGGTGATTTTAATTTGATGATTAACAATCATTTTTTTATGATGTTTAGTCATGTTTGACGAGTTTTGGCAGAAGATTCTGCTAAATTCGAAGGGGGAATTTTGAGTTTTTGGGACAACGAAGGTTTTTTTGCCTTGGAGGCAAAACAGCTAAGTATTCTTGATGTTTGCGAGTTGACATTTTGAGGGGTTACTCGATTGGCTATTGGAATTCGCTATACAGCTTTTGGTCCCAGGAAGCGGCGAAATGCAGCAGATAGCTAATTTTGAGTCTTACGGCTTGAAATTTCACCGTACAGGCAAGATGAGATAGGAGTACTCCCAAATCTGTATCGTTAGGAATACTGAAGGCCTATTCACTAAGCCAAAGAGACATCTCTTTTTCGGTCTGACTCTTCTTTTTTGGCAGAAGAGATTTTTATAGTATCCATGACAGGGTTATTCAGTAACTTCTAAAAGAGAGAGTTGGCGGCCATCTTGGCATTTTCGATCTCTTTCAGAGAGACAGCTAATTAGGTATCTTTTCTCGAAAGAGAGAGTCCCTTTCTCATTTCTCGTTTGTTTGAAAGTAATATTGTGTATCATACTTCGTTCATTGGCTACCATATCGGTCTTCGTTCATCTCTTAAAGGTAATTCGATTGTTCATTAAAATATATAAATATTATCGATTCATGAGTAAAAACGTCTAAGTAGATACGGGTTGAGAGCTGTTCAGTAAAATAGGCGAAGTTGGGAGACACTTGAAGAGTCTCGAGGGAGACTATCTCTCCCAGGAGATTTTCAAAACAGATAATCTATTTTCACTATCTCTTTTAGTGAAAGAGATTCATTTTACCAGCTTGGTTATACTTCTAATGGAACCGAACATGATTGCCTCTCATATAGCGAGAGTTGAAGCGGGTTTGATCTTTCGAAGACAGCACCTGACATTGGAAATTCATCTGGGTAAAGACTGGAACGCCCTTTAGCGGAAGAAGGGCCCTTAGTTCTAAAAGCATTGTTCCTTTGTTGACAGGCAAACTTGCCTCAACCCCTCGAACTTCCTTCGTCCCACAATCGATTTAAAAAAAAACCAGTCATGCAGCATGACTTAATGAGCGAATTTTCAAAGAAATATTCGAATTAATGGCTATGGTTTTGAATAAAGGAAAACTTCGGTCTAAAATTTGGTTTTCTATGTATATTCTCTTCGTATTTATTTTAATTTGTACGTTTTGTCCATCCTGATTCTACCGTTTGTTTATTACGTAATTGTACTAAGTGCTTATTTATTTGATCGCTGTGGGTAAATTCAAGGAGTTGTACTAATCGTTTGCCTCCCCCTTTTTTGCTTCGAACTCTCGTCTTCAATTAATACTTCTCACATATTTCAATCTGACCACTCTAAGGGGGTGGGGGGGGGGTAAGAGTTTAAAGATTATCCTAGTTTTGGGTAATTTTTGCGCACTTTAAATGCTCTAATTTAAGAACGGATTTAGATATCTAAAATCCGATTTCACTATCGTGTTCAGCGTGCAAAAACCTTTAAAATGAGGGGTCACTTGTTAGAAAATAACATTTTGGGGATTTTTGGGTAATTTTTTGCGCACTTTAAATGCTCTAATTTGAGAACGGATCAAGATATCTAAAATCCGATTCCACCATCGTGTTCAGCGTGCAAAAACCTTTAAAATGAGGGTGTCACTTGTTGGAAAATAACATTTTGGGGATTTTTGGGTAATTTTTGCGCACTTTAAATGCTCTAATTTGAGAACGGATCAAGATATCTAAAATCCGATTCCACCATCGTGTTCAGCGTGCAAAAACCTTTAAAATGAGGGGTCACTTGTTGGAAAATAACATTTTGGGGATTTTTGGGTAATTTTTGCGCACTTTAAATGCGCCAAAACCCTCCTTAGAGTAGGCCAATTTCGCCCATCTTCGAACTTAGCCTTTCGATTGCCAAGGTAGATTTTTTGTGCAAATTTGAGCTGTTTATCTCAATTCTATCGAGAGTTATCGTCTGGAGTGACACATATATAAATAAATATATATATATATATATATATATACATATAAAAAGTGTTAAATTTCAGGAATCGTTTTAGAATGGTCTGAAACGGATTTCTATGAAGAAAATTTCCAAAAATTTATATTATTTAAATTTCGAAGCCATTGCAATAGCTTCATTTTCTTTGAAAATTCGCTAAAAATAAAAATAATAATAAAAGGAGGATATTGACACTCGGTAAAGTGGACTCATCGCTATCATACCAAGCTATTTGACTGATTATGCCTAATGTATTTGTTTAGCGCATTGCCTAACAGCCAAAACTTGCGAATTGCTGCTGTGGCGATGCCGAAGAAAATCGAATGTTCGATTAGAATGAACAAATAGTACGTGTACGCTATCGAACGACCTCCCATGAATTATTCAACCGGGTGTAGGTACAGGTTCTCATCGCCTGATGCACTTTGTAGATTACTTGTAGGTCCGTATTCGAGTTCAACATATTCCCGTTTGCTGAAAATAATATGTAATATGGATTTAGTTCCGTATGTGTCCCCATTTTGAAACAATGGAAATCTGTCATTCTTCTATGAAGAAATGAATTTGAATTAAAAAAAAGAATGTCATTCGTAACGTCATGTCCAGGGGTGTTACGAGTGAAAATTGGTATAAAAATAGGTACTTTTGTGTTTTAGTAACATGTTAGTAACATGAGCTTTTGAGGTATCGTTTTCCATGTTTTTGGGACGAGAAGACCGAATATGAAGTCGATTTTGACCAGAGTGGAAAATTGAGGTTCAAAGGAAGTTTCAGCCTTAAATTTACGTTAAATTTTGGTCTAAAATTGTCGTTTTTCCGCACACAGTTCGGGTCCCCATTTTGGAACACATTTGGCTCCTAGTTGTCCTCCGAAACACGGCAGCCCGATCTTCATACACCCAGGAGTGTTATGGGAGAAAAATGAGTGTAAAAAACGCTGCAAAGTCCTTGTCACATGGGTTTATTATTCTATTGGACAGAAAGGTTGGCTGTTCATTCATTGTTTCTTTCATGCGTAATAATCGAAATAGCTACTTCTGATGGTTTCCATTAATTTTGGCCCCCAAAACACAAATTACGTACGCTCTTTTTTTTCTTTTTTTTTTAAACTATCTTTGATCATTGGTAGTGCCATTTAATCGTCCTGAACCACGTGTTGACACTTTTTCCAGTGTTATTATACAAACTGATGGTGATTTCAGACGATTTCCCAGGTTTTTCACTCATAAAAAATCAATTCTGGGAGCTGAACATTTGGTAGAACTCAATTTTCCACTCTTTGGTCAAAATCGACTTCATATTCGGTCTTCTCGTCCCCAAAAACATAGAAAACGATATCTCAGAAGTTCATGTTACCAATATGTTGCTAAAACGTAAAAAGTACCTATTTTAACACACATTTTCACTCATAACACCCCTGGGTATATTCCGATCGGGCTGAAAAGTTTCGGGACACAACTAGGGCCCAAATGGAGCATGTGTGCGAAAGAACGATTTTTTTAGACCGAAAATGAAGCCTGTACACGTGATACGGCGGACGGCGTACGGCGGACGGCGTACGGCGGACGGACATTGCATTTTTGGAATCTATGCACCTTGAAACGTAAAAGAAGAAAGTTTGAGGGGGTGTTATAAAAATTTTTTGCTGAGCGAATACATAGGTGTATTATTCACAGAATAATAAACCAAAATAGGGGGTTTCGAGGGATTTTTAGGTTTTAGTGAACATGAGCTTGTTAGGTATCGTTTTCCATGTTTTTTAGGGCGAGAAGACCGAATATTAGGTTAATTTTGACCGAAGAGTGACGAATTGAGGTTGTAACGAAAGTTAAGCTCCCGAAATTCATTTTTTATGAGTCAAAAACATGGGAATTGTCTGAAATCACCATACATTTGTATAATAACACTAGAAGTTGTATGAACAGGTGAACCAAGACAATTAAATGGTACTATCAATGATCAAAGATAATCTTAAAAAGAAAAACTGAGCCTAATTCGTGTTTTTGGGGCCAAAGTTGGTGGAAACCATCAAAAATAGCCGTTTCAATAATTGCACTCGAAAGAAACAATAAATGAACGGCCAACATTTCTGTACGTGTGTCCAGTAGAATAATAAACCCATGTGACAAGGACTTTGCAGCGTTTCTTGAATTTAGTCGCAATCGCCAGCTTTGACCAGTCTGTAAACTTCCTGGGTTTGAAGTTTGATTGTCATGGCAATCACATGTGGAGGCAAGTTACTCCTAAGCTAAATTCATGTGGAGGCAAGTTACTCCTAAGCTAAATTCATGCATATTCACGACTCGTCGGTTATGCAGAAATGCCTGCAGGGATGTCCTTCTGCAGGAAGCTGTACTCCCTACTCGAATTGGCAAAGGTTTTTTGAAATGCCTGTGTGATGAATTTAAAATTGCATCACGGTGGTGTGAGGGAAATTGCCCAGGCGGTTATGAGCGAATCACCACCGACATCTGGGATCTTTTTGGAGAGGTAGAATTTTGGAGGTGAGTGGTAGAATTTGCCTAGGCGGTTATGAGCGAATCACCACCGACATCTAGGATCTTTTTGGAGAGGTGTCCAGGCGGTTATGAGCGAATCACCACCGACATCTGGAATCTTTTGGAGGAGGAGGTTTTGCCTAGGCGGTTATGGGCTGACCACCACCGACATCTAGGATCTTTTAAGAGAGGAGGAGAGAGCAAGGTAGAGGAGAGAAGAGAGAGCTGGTTAGAGGAAGTGTCGAATGAAGCTAAAGCTGCAGGATCCAGGGTTTTATAGAAAAGGGAGGCCTCTCCCTCTAACCCCCTGTTAGGGGTTGGTGGTGGGGCCCCAGGTTGTGTGCCCTGGGTCCTGTGGCTTGTCTCCCCACTCGTTTCGTTTATTGACGGAACTAAGTTTTGCGTTAGAATATTGGTGAAGACTTAAGTTTACTAGAGGAGTGTTCCCGGGAGGGACTCACGACAGCCTGCCCAAGTATTATTCGTATTAAGTGCCGCTTCCTGTCCTCGAGACGGCAAGGTCTTGAGAGGACAGTACGGATGCGAATCACGGCCCCGGCTCGAGCTTAAGTGGGCAGTGGAAAAAGTCGCTGGGTAACGACTCAGACGGATTTGTGTGGGAGCGAAATAAGGCGGTGCTGCCGTCTAGACGCCGTTGGCAGGCAGTGAGCTCGTCTCGTTATTAATTTATTCTGTTGAATCGTAGTGTAACTCGTGCTACACCCGCCTTGTCATTGTTCTTCCCACACCTGCTGTCATCTCGGGCTTCGTCGTTGTTGTTTTACTTCCGATGGATTTTGTCACAGCTTCCATCGCCGGTGCCTTAGGTCAGTACATTTTCTTTCTCGTCGTGCTTCCTTTCACGGAACAATATTCAGTACTGACGCCTGTCCCTGTCATTCAAGTATTTAGATTTAGATACCTAGTACCTACTTGCAGTTTGTAGTGAATTCAAGTTTACTAAATTAGCCCCCCCCATTCCTCATTAGGTAGTGGGGGATATCAATAAGAAAATAAACATTGGGCAGGTACACTTAGTTGACATACTCAACGTTATTTACTACGGAATTTAAAAAAAAGTGCCAATTCGACTAGGCAGAGTATACTTTCCTCACTTGAATCGCATGAACGTACAGAATAGTTGGGTAGGTTCATTTTGATAAGGAACCATCTGCGATCCAGCCCAAGTGTACCCTCGAAATTTCAGCTCTCTACCATAGTTTCGCGTTACAGGGAAACGGGCAACATTCCATGTTCGCGCATGCGCAGACAAATGAAATTCTTATGGAACTATCAAACAATTATTCTTGATTGACCCTCTAAATCTGAACTCATTTCAACGATATTTAAAGTAGTTACGGGCGTTTCAAGTATTTCACGTTTGCGCATGCGCAGACGAAACAATTTACATGATTTCGAAACGGGACCATCTGCCATCCAGCCCACGTGTACCCTCAAAATTTCAGCTCTCTACGACTATTTTTCGCGTAGTTATAAGCTTTACAAGGAAATGGTCAACATTTCATGTTCGCGCATGCGCAGACAAATGAAATTCTTATGGAACTATCAAACAATTATTCTTGATCGACCCTCTAAATCTGAACTCATTTCAACGATATTTAAAGTAGTTACGGGCGTTTCAAGTATTTCACGTTTGCGCATGCGCAGACGAAACAATTTACATGATTTCGAAACGGGACCATCTGCCATCCAGCCCACGTGTACCCTCAAAATTTCAGCTCTCTACGACTATTTTTCGCGTAGTTATAAGCTTTACAAGGAAATGGTCAACATTCCATGTTCGCGCATGCGCAGACAAATGAACTTCTTATGGAACTATCAAACAATTATTCTTGATCGACCCTCTAAATCTGAACTCATTTCAACGATATTTAAAGTAGTTACGGGCGTTTCAACAAGTATTTCACGTTTGCGCATGCGCAGACGAAACAATTTACATGATTTCGAAACGGGACCATCTGCCATCCAGCCCACGTGTACCCTCAAAATTTCAGCTCTACGACTATTTTTCGCGTAGTTATAAGCTTTACAAGGAAATGGTCAACATTCCATGTTTGCGCATGCGCAGACAAATGAAATTCTTATGGAACTATCAAACAATTATTCTTGATCGACCCTCTAAATCTGAACTCATTTCAACGATATTTAAAGTAGTTACGGGCGTTTCAAGTATTTCACGTTTGCGCATGCGCAGACGAAACAATTTACATGATTTCGAAACGGGACCATCTGCCATCCAGCCCACGTGTACCCTCAAAATTTCAGCTCTCTACGACTATTTTTCGCGTAGTTATAAGCTTTACAAGGAAATGGTCAACATTTCATGTTCGCGCATGCGCAGACGAATGTTACGGTACGTCCAATAAAATTCATTCGGAATTATCAAAGTATTATTCCTGATCGACCCTCATTTCAACGATATTTAGGGTAGTTATGAGCTTTTAAAGTATTTTACGTTTGCGCGTGCGCAGCCGAAAGTACCCGTACATTTTCAATGACTGGTATGGGACCGTCTGTGACCCAACCCGCACCTACCCTCCAAATTCCAGCAAATTTCTACCATTATTTCGGGTAGTTAAGGGCGTTACAAGGAATTACCACAGACAGAGACAGACACGGAACCAAAAATGTTCCTCGATGTCTGAAACGCAAAATGGAAGTGGACATTTTCATTTTGGAGGATATGCTTTTTTTTTTACTGAATCACGAATCCAAGGCTTCCCTACATTCGGGTTCTTCAAAACCTGTTGCTAATAATCCGGTTATTCGTGCATGTGCAAATATCAGAATAGTAGGTTTTATTTTGAATGATTGAGACCGCTTCTGTATATCTATTTCAGTATAGATATAATCACAAGAGGAAAGTTCTCTTTTTCATCTTTCGAAAACGTTACTTACCTTATTAATGAGACTTCCGCATTATCAAGCACACAGCCGTTATAATCAGAACAAAAAAAGCAGTGTTCTTGCAGGCGTTTGGTTCTCCCTAAAATATAAATTATTCTCAATCAGGAGTGTCATCATCAATTTATTATTTTAAATGTGATCCGATGGTTCTTATTAAATAATTGAATTGCGACGTCATTCTCAACATTTGAACTCGAAATTATCATTATAGGCATTTGTAGAAAACGTGATTATGTTAGGACTTTCGTGCGCGCATGCGAAAACGTATCCCTGAAACACGCTTGCAACGAAGCTGCGTGCCTCCCCTTAGAAAATGTGTTCATATTAATTATGATCACCTAGTTTTGCACATTTAACGCTTGCTCGCAAAAATTCTTACAAGGGCGAGGGTCCTGCGTTTGAAAAGATTTCAAGCCCTTCATCTTTTAAATGATTTTCATCTTATTCATCGTCAATGGAATCAACCATTTGGGCTGTTTTCTGACCATCGCGCTTTTAGGGATCCAATATCCCTGGGGCTCCTCAATGTGAGATCAAAGCCGAATCCATCCAGTCCAATAATGAGATTTCCATCCCCCTGCCCTCTTTCCCGTTGTGAGTTCAATTAGATTCCAAAGTAAACATCGCAGCTCTGCTTCTCATCATTGGTTTTCTTTCGTTTAGGGTATAAAGAGGTTTTTGGTGGGAGGATCTTATCTGATTGCATTAGCCTCCGCCCGGAAACGAGGTCCATCAGGCCAATTCGCGATTTCTTGCTGGTACATCCAATTGCCCCTGTTCATCTGCTGGGCTGTATGAAATCAGGGTTCATTCACACTTCTTATGGTCGGCAAAAACTATTATTTTTTGCCCGCAGCCTTTCTATAACAATTGAAGAGCACAGGGAAGAAAGGCGAATTGTCAATTTTTTGTCGGAATTGAGTTCAGGATGGCAACAGTGAGTGTCTGTAGGCTAGAATCCGTTGCTCAAGCTAAAGAGGCAAGAAAAACGAAGGATCAGGGCTAAAAATCATCCCAAGTACAATGAAGAAAGGCGAAAGGTCCACGCTTAAAGTGAAAAAAAGGGGGTATGTCAGGGGAACAGGAGGCAGGAAAGCTCGCTGTTTCAAAACAAAACCATTATCAAGCGAAAAATGGCTAGATCTTCAGCATTGGAAACAGTTTTGTACTTCCGAAAAAGCCCAGAAATTGTATAAATGTTTGCGCACAAACAAGAAAAAAAAATTATTCGTGTTCTCATAACTTTTTCGGTACCTCAATATAGGTAGGTTTTTCCATGTTTCATAAAACGCTTTCTCAACATGTTCATTCAACCAAATGTGGTTTACAAACCTACTATACACAACCTAACAGCATACAGTTTAAATTAAATAAAATACAGTGTAAACATACCTACAGTTTATTAAGAAATGCCAAGAGAAAGAAAACACTGCAAAGTCCTTATCACATGGGTTTATTATTCTATTAGACCTATCTACAGAAATATTGGCTGTTCATTTATTGTTTCTTTTATGCGCAATAATTGGAATAGCTGTTTTTGATGGTTTCCACAAATTTTTGCCCCCAAAAATTAGGCTCCTTTTTTTTTTACAAATTATCTTTGATCATTGACGGCGGTGCCATTTAATTGTCTTGATTCACCTGTTGATACTACTTCTAGTATGTATACAATATAATTAATATAATTATGGTGATTTCAGGCAATTTCCAAGGTTTTTGACTGATAAAAAATGAATTTTGGGAGCTTAACTTCGTTACAACCTCAATTCTTCACTCTTTGGTCAAAATCAATTTCATATTCGGTCTCCTCGCCCTACAAAATATGGAAAACGGTACCTCACTAGTTCATGTTACTGGAACACCAAAAAACCCTATTTTTATAATACACATTTTCACTCATAACACCCCTGGGTCTATTCCGATCGGGCTGCAAAGTTTCGGGACACAACTAGGGCCCAAATGGAGCTTGTGTGCGAAAAAACGATTTTTTTTTACCGAAAATGGAGTAGTTGTGCATGATACGGCGGACGGACATCGCATTTTCTGAAGGGGTGTTATAAATATTTTTTGCTGAGCGGATTACACAGGTGTATTATTCACAGAATAATAAACCAAAATGTGAGCAAGAACCGAGAATTAGATACCTGTGCAAACACCAACCGAGAAATAGGTACCTGAAAATCGCCAAGTCGCCGCTTTATTTCATTGGTTACCCGCTACCCTCAAATGATATGGGTAAGGGAAAATTTATAATTAAATACCGTCGTTTTTTTGAAGAAGTTACTTTGCAAGTTTGTGTGGAATTACGCGAAATCGTTGACATTCTACTGGCAGTTCTCTCCCACAACCTCTCTTGGGAACATCGTTCACATCTGCAGCCTCCATGAAAAGACCCAACGCTTGGTCCATGACCGCTGTTCCGTTTGACCGTCCAGATGGTATCTCCGGACCGAGGGATATCCTCCCCGGAGGCGTCTTATCTCGCACTCTACGCTATGAATCCTCGACCTTGTTTTTGTAGCAGCCGAGAGTCCCGAAGCTTATTGGTGACTAACCAGAAAACAAATATCTCAAAGGAACAAAATAAATTTGAATGGCCGTTCGTCCACCTTCCAAATTGACCATCGTTAGGTCGATGTTATCCATTAACCAAAACAGAATTCTACGTAATTCGTTCCAAAAAATGTCCGTCCTTGAAACATGTTCTGATTATAATCCGCTCCAATCCACCGCTTTTGAACGCAACAACTAAATTCCCAACTATCTGAATTTTGATTTGAACGATCAACTGGTGTCCAGTCGGAACTGATACTGAGGAACTGCCTGAATCGTTTACTGACGTATTTCGTCGTATCGGGCGGTCTGAGTTTGGGCCACTCGCTCGGAAATGCAGTGGGTTTGAGCCAAAACCAGTCATGCAGCATGACTTAATGAGCGAATTTTCAAAGAAATATTCGAATTAATGGCTATGGTTTTGAATAAAGGAAAACTTCTTCCTCCTACTGTTAGTACCTAAATTGAATAATTTGAAATAGATTTTTTCTTTCGTCTTCCTTCTAGTAATACGTGGGCCGGTACTTGTCTATCTATGAAGGTATCATAACAATTATATGTCAAATGGGAAATTCAAGGAGTTGTACTAATCGTTTGCCTCCCCCTTTTTTGCTTCGAACTCTCGTCTTCAATTAATACTTCTCACATTTTTCAATCTGACCACTCTAAGGGGGTGGGGGGG
Source organism: Leptopterna dolabrata (assembly GCA_954871275.1). Lineage (NCBI taxonomy): Eukaryota > Metazoa > Arthropoda > Insecta > Hemiptera > Miridae > Leptopterna > Leptopterna dolabrata. Next base: position 3,332,594 of record OX940981.1, on the reverse strand, counting down.
GGGGGTAAGAGTTTAAAGATTATCCTAGTTTTGGGTAATTTTTGCGCACTTTAAATGCTCTAATTTAAGAACGGATTCAGATATCTAAAATCCGATTCCACCATCGTGTTCAGCGTGCAAAAACCTTTAAAATGAGGGGTCACTTGTTGGAAAATAACATTTTGGGGATTTTTGGGTAATTTTTGCGCACTTTAAATGCGCCAAAACCCTCCTTAGAGTAGGCCAATTTCGCCCATCTTCGAACTTAGCCTTTCGATTGCCAAGATAGATTTTTTGTGCAAATTTGAGCTGTTTATCTCAATTCTATCGAGAGTTATCGTCTGGAGTGACACATATATATAGTATATATACATATAAAAAAGTGTTAAATTTCAGGAATCGTTTTAGAATGGTCTGAAACGGATTTCTATGAAGAAAATTTCCAAAAATTTATATTATTTAAATTTCGAAGCCATTGCAATAGCTTCATTTTCTTTGAAAATTCGCTAAAAGTGTTAAATTTCAGGAATCGTTTTAGAATGGTCTGAAACGGATTTCTATGAAGAAAATTTCCAAAAATTTATATTATTTAAATTTCGAAGCCATTGCAATAGCTTCATTTTCTTTGAAAATTCGCTAAAAGCAATGAGTTTGGGCCAGGCTGTGAAACGAAAAGTAATAGGTTTGGGCCAACAAGCAAACAATACCAACAGAACCCGATATTTGCCAAAGCTGTATGAATTTATCATTGTTCGTGGTCATCGTGATACTTACAAATATCGGTCGTCATAATCCTAAGTTTTAAGTATTCAGTGAAAACCATAGCTCGTCTTTTTCGGTATCATTCTCGCTGTTACCTTCGAAATGGGGATCGTACCGATTGCTGACCGCCTCGAGGTATTTCAGAATATCCTGGTCTTGCTGATACTGCAACCAAATACGATCTAATTTCTGCAGTATATCCCGCGTATTGGCCCTATTGGCCCTAACACATTGCTGTCCCTTGGCCTAAACACAACGCGCTTCCAGTGCCCCTTCACCTCCAAGTGGCCCAAACCCAGTACGCCCGTCGTACCGTGACAGAACTACAATTTTCGACCAATTTTCTCAGGTTCAAAAAACCAAAAGTACATTGGCTCCGGTTCCTAGCCAAACACAGGTACCTGCGTAAGTTTGTTTCATTTGGATAGTGGATCCCAAATTTGGCGAACAAATGGTTAGTTGGAGAAGCAGGCGGTATCTCTGCTTCCATTGACCTCCTATTTTGCTTCCTTACTACCGGAAGGTGGGGAAGCCTTGGATTCGTGAGTGAGTAAAAAAAATCTGTGTCCTCCAAAATGAAAATTCCCACTACCATATTGCGTTTCAGACTTTTTTTAATTTTTTAATTTTTTATTTCCAGATAAAATAATAGAAATACGTGAAAAATAATTTATAGTTAAGGAAAATATTCCCCTATGAGGGTTAATGGCCAAGTTAGGGAGAAGAGTTCCGTTCTAAACATAACACATCAATTAAATGAGAAATATACAAAAATAAATAAATGTATTGTCTTCTAAGCAACATTACAAGAAGTTATCAACTTGAATTTAACTAGTGCTATAATAATAATATTAATCCAGGTTTATGTAATGAGATTTCAAACTTCTATTTACACATTTAGGATGGTCTAGAAGCCTAAGTTTCAACTCATTCGGTAGTTGGTTAAACTCTTTAGTCCGGAAATGCCGATAGCTATTTAAACCCGCTGTAGTGGCGCAACGTGGGAGGACCATAAATCCAAAAACCTGGTAGCGGGTTGGCGGAGTATGCTGAGGGAGCGAAAATGTCTTCTCCCTCATGACCTGCCGTATCGAGGAAACTTTTTTGAGTAGAAAAATGTCCTAAATATTTTATGTTGTTTTTTTCATCCACTGTTCCACATCAAGGAATATTTTTGGTTCCTTGTCTGTCTGTCTGTGGTCAATTCCTTGTAACGCCCGAAACTACCCGAATTAATGGTCGAAATGGGCTGAAATTGGGAAATTAGGTGCGGGTTGGGTCATAGATGGTCCCGTACCAAAATCATTAAAAACGTATTTTAAATTTCATCTGCGCTTGCGTAAACGTGAAATACTTGAAACGCCCATAACTACCTTAAATGTTGTTGGAATGAGTTCAAACGTAAAGGGTCCATCAGGAATAATACTTTCGTCTACGCATGCGGGAACATGAAATGTTGACCTTGTAACGCTTCTGTCTACGCGAAAAATATTCGTAGAGCTGAAATGTTGAGGGTATGCGCGGGTTGCAGATGGCCCCTTATCAAAATCATTGAGATCTTACCGTAACTCGTCTGCGCATGCGCAAACGTGAAATATGTACTTGAAACGCCCATAACTTCCCTAAGTATTGTTGAAATGAGTTCAAACTTGGATGGTCGATCAGGACTAATACTTCGATAGTTCCATACGAATTTCATTGGAATCGTACGGTAACTTTCGTCTGCGCATGCGCGAATATGAAATTTTGAAATTTCCTTGTAACGCTTCTAACTATGCGAAAAATAGTCGTAGAGAGCTGAACTGACCCCTAATTCTGTTAGTCCATGTGACCTGAGTCGTTTAGTCATTAACCCATGCATGGATACTCCACCTGTCCACTGAATGAAACTATTCTATACGTTCATGTGATTCATATTTGGAAGCTGTACTGCCTACTCGAATTGGCAGACGTTTTTTCTGTGTGTCCTGTACGGAATCCTACCCTTGAAATGTACGTTACTGCAACAAAAACCCGGTCTTTTCGTGCGCTCAGAACATTAAGGAAGGGGATGAGTCGAACTCATTCATCAAACCATGCCGGCTGTAAGTTTCATCTGCGCATTTGCAATCGTTGCAAAATGTGTCCAAATTTAAAGGGTAGTTTGGAACTAGCCGTCTGATGGGCTCATGAATCCCCAAACGATGTGTGGGTCATCCATGAAGTGAAGATTTTTCATGCTACTGCACTTCAAGTACTTGAATCTTCCATGTTGGACCTGAAATTTGTATCAAAATAAGAAACTTTATTTCACTTCTACTGGAAATGTCGGAGCTACGAATCAGTGTTGAAGATTCGTCCTCTTTTAGCGAATTTTCAAAGAAAATGAAGCTATTGCAATGGCTTCGAAATTTAAATGATATAAATTTTTGGAAATTTTCTTCATAGAAATCCGTTTCAGACCATTCTAAAACGATTCCTGAAATTTAACACTTTTTTATATGTATATATATATTTATATATGTGTCACTCCAGACGATAACTCTCGATAGAATTGAGATAAACAGCTCAAATTTGCACAAAAAATCTATCTTGGCAATCGAAAGGCTAAGTTCGAAGATGGGCGAAATTGGCCTACTCTAAGGAGGGTTTTGGCGCATTTAAAGTGCGCAAAAATTACCCAAAAATCCCCAAAATCTTATTTTCCAACAAGTGACCCCTCATTTTAAAGGTTTTTGCACGCTGAACACGATGGTGGAATCGGATTTTAGATATCTTGATCCGTTCTCAAATTAGAGCATTTAAAGTGCGCAAAAATTACCCAAAAATCCCCAAAATGTTATTTTCTAACAAGTGACCCCTCATTTTAAAGGTTTTTGCACGCTGAACACGATGGTGAAATCGGATTTTAGATATCTAAATCCGTTCTTAAATTAGAGCATTTAAAGTGCGCAAAAATTACCCAAAACTAGGATAATCTTTAAACTCTTACCCCCCCCCCCCCCCCACCCCCTTAGAGTGGTCAGCGTAGCACCCACATGTTCTTCCAAGTGATCCTTCCAGAAACCACATCCTTCCTTCATAGTTTATTTCAAGATTGAGCCTGCATGAAAAACAACCTGCACTTGAAGCACTCATGATTTTCTATAACAACTCCTTTACCTACTGCACTCTCTTGAGTAGGTAAGTCAAAAGTCCTAACTACCCTATCCTACCTAATATGAACCCACAGCGATCAAATAAATAAGCACTTAGTACAATTACGTAATAAACAAACGGTAGAATCAGGATGGACAAAACGTACAAATTAAAATAAATACGAAGAGAATATACATAGAAAACCAAATTTTAGACCGAAGTTTTCCTTTATTCAAAACCATAGCCATTAATTCGAATATTTCTTTGAAAATTCGCTCATTAAGTCATGCTGCATGACTGGTTTTTTTCACACGTTCTTATTAACCTACGGTTATATAAATAATAAGTTATACAACGAGGCACTGAATTTGAAGATGAAGAGACTGGAGCTGCCCTATACATTTGAAAAATCGGCCTTCCAAGTTAGTTTTCGAGTAAAACAAAACCAGCGAAGTTGTCCTTTCTTACCGTCTGTCGATCTGTCAGGTCACCAATGATATTGTTTGTTACTGACGATGGTTTGATCACCGAAACCGGTATAACAGTGTTTTTCGCGTTTTTTCGTGTATTAGTGGAAATAGACTATTTTTTCAATAACTCCGTTTTGGTTTATTATTCTGTGAATAATACACCTATGTAATCGTTCACCAAAACATTGTTATTAAAAAAAAAACCCACCCTCAAAATTTTTTCTTTTACGTTTCAAAGTGCGTATATTTCATAAATGCAATGTCCGTCCGCCGTATCACGTGTACCGGCTTCATTTTCGGTCTAAAAAAATCGTTCTTTCGCACATATGCTCCATTTGGGCCCTAGTTGTGTCCTAAAACTGCAGCCCGATCGGAATAGACCCAGGAGTGTTATGAGTGAAAATTGGTTTTGAAATAGGTAGGTAGTTTTTCTGTTTTAGTAACATGAGCTTTTGCGGTACCGTTTTCCATGTTTTTGGGGCGAGAAGACCGTATATGAAGTCGATTTTGACCAAAGAGTGGAAAATTGAGGTTCTAACGAAGTTTCAGCCTTAAATTTACGTTAAATTTTGGTCTAAAATCGCCGTTTTTCCGTACACAGTTTGGGTCCCCATTTGGGAACACATTTGGGTCCTAGTTGTGCTCCGAAACACGGCAGCCCGATCGGCATACACCCAGGGGTTTTATGGGAGCTTGTGAGGTATCGTTTACCGTGTTTTTTAGGGCGAGAAGACCGAATATTAGGTTGATTTGGACCGAAGAGTGAAGAATTGAGGTTGTAGCGATGGTTAAGCTCCCGAAATTCATTTTTTATTAGTCAAAAACATGGGAAATTGTCTGAAATCACAATACATTTGTATAAATAACACTAGAAGTTGTATCAACAGGTGAATCAAGACAATTAAATTACTATCAATTAATTACTATCAATGATCAAAAATAATCTGTTGAAAAAAACGCGAGCCTAATTCGTGTTTTCGGGGGCCAAATATGGTGGAAACCATCAAAAACAACCATTTCAATAATTGCACATGAAATAAACAATAAATGAACAGCCAAAATTTCTGTACAATTTCTGTCCAATAGAATAATAAAGCCATGTGACAAGGACTTTGCAGCGTTTTTTCTTTTCACCAAAATTGATAGAATATTCACTCAACGGCCTCAACTAGGTATGAAATGAGCACCTCTGCGATGATTATATGAACAGGATACGGAGGCTGAACAGAAATACGAACTCACTTGAAGACAAAGGATTTCCGTCTGTAGAAGAAGCCCGACTTCTTTTTGCCACTCGCGGCGTCTACCGGTGCAAACAGAGCAAAACCAACAGACGTTGAGCTCATCCTGGGAGCCCAGCTGAGTACTTTATAAACAGAAGACGATGAAGTCACTGCCCAAAACATTGCCGGGTTGATTCAATAGTATTGTTGGCCTCCTCCAAGGATGAAACCATTTCCTCGTTCACTTCTGCCTTCGTCCTCCAGCGGGGTCTTCCAGGCCGCGACGTGCGTTCTCAACACAGAAGATCCGAAAATGACTTCAGAAATGAGGCAATCAGCGGGGAAAAAAACAAAGATCTAACGACCTTACCGGTCCTATAAGGACTCACTGGGGGGGCTCTTCATCAACAGGTATCTGAATAAACAACTTGATAAATCAACATCGTTTTCTTTGTTCTTGAGCGATGACGTGTAATACTTGTGGGTCACGTAAAAACCTTGTTCCGCAAAAAAAAAAAACTTGCCTCGAACAGGCTTGTCCGCGTGACTCTGAAATCACTGTAAACGTCATCAAACACTTGAGCGGTTCTTTGATCGAAAATATTCAAAGCTACCTTGATGACCAGAGCGTTGCGCCGGGTAGTTTTAATCTTAATAGGTAACTAGTTCTGCCTTGTGAAGGAAGAACGACTCAACTCAAAATTATTGAGTTTTCAGAAATCAGCTTCGAAGTTTTCTGACGAAAACTCGCTAAAGGTTCACTAAATGGCATTCCCGCAACCCCCTTTTGGTTTATTATTCTGCGAATAATACACCTATGTATGTATTCGCTCAGCAAAAAATTTGTATAACGCCCCCTCAAAATTTTTTCTTTTCCGTTTCAAGGTGCGTAGATTCAAAAAACGCTGCACAGTCCTTGTCACATGGGTTTATTATTCTATTGGACTTACCTACAGAAATGTTGGCTGTTCATTAATTGTTTCTTTCATGCTGATGGTTTCCATTAATTTTGGCCCCCAAAACACAAATTAGGTATACGCTCTTTTTTTTCTTTTTTTTTAAAACTATCTTTGATCATTGGTAGTGCCATTTAATCGTCCTGAACCACGTCTTGACACTTTTTCCAGTGTTATTATACAAACTGATGGTGATTTCAGACGATTTCCCAGGTTTTTCACCTTCAAAAATCAATTTTGGGAGCTGAACATTTGGTAGAACTCAATTTTCCACTCTTTGGTCAAAATCGACTTCATATTCGGTCTTCTCGTCCCCAAAAACATAGAAAACGATATCTCAGAAGCTCATGTTACCAATATGTTGTTAAAACGTAAAAAGTACCTATTTTCACACACATTTTCACTCATAACACCCCTGGGTATATTCCGATCGGGCTGAAAAGTTTCGGGACACAACTAGGGCCCAAATGGAGCATGTGTGCGAAAGAACGATTTTTTTAGACCGAAAATGAAGCCTGTACACGTGATACGGCGGACGGCGGACGGCGTACGGCGGACGGACATTGCATTTTGGTTTATTATTCTGTGAATAATACACCTATGTATTCGCTCAGCAAAAAATTTTTATAACACCCCCTCAAACTTTTTTCTTTTCCGTTTCAAGGTGTGTAGATTCAAAAAATGCAATGTCCGTACGCCGTACGCCGTCCGCCGTCCGCCGTATCACGTGTACAGCCTTCATTTTCGGTCTAAAAAAGTCGTTCTTTCGCACACGTGCTCCATTTGGGCCCTAGTTGTGTCCCGAAACTTTTCAGCCCGATCGGAATATACCCAGGGGTGTTATGAGTGAAAATGTGTGTGAAAATAGGTACTTTTTGCGTTTTAGCAACATGTTGGTAACATGAGTGTCGTGAGTCCCTCCCGGGAACACTCCACTACAACCTTAAAGCTCTCACCAATATTCCGATGTAGAAATTACCTTCCGTCAATAAACATCTGAGTGGGGAGACAGGCGACAGAATCCGGGGGACACAACCTGGTGCCCCACTACCAGCTCCCAGCAGGGAGCTGGAGGGAGAGGACTTCAAGTCCTATATAATCCCGGATCCTGGATAGTCCAGGAGCCAGCCCAGAAAAGTGGTAGTAAAACCTGGAGAATTTCGGACTATAGAAGTTCATAGGGCATAGGTTGGTGGATCCTTTAGCGGCCGTCTGCCACCTCATAGCCGGGGGGTGTAGATATGGTGACCATTTGAAATTGCGAAAATTCGTCAAAATTGCAAGTATTTACGGAGAGCTGAAACTTAGATAGGAGGTACTACACGATGCGAGAAAAACGAAAAACGATGTCTGCCGCTTCATACCCGGGGGGAATGCACTGGCAGACAGCACTCGAAAAGTTGTACTTTTTGCGCAGAAAATGAAACTGTTTGCGGACTTTTGAAATTTCGGCCATTGAAAGTCATCGACATGGAGATACAAATAAACCTAGTCTGCCGGCAGTAGTCCGGTGGGAAGTACTGGCAGACGGCACTTGAAAATTTGTACTTTTTGTACAGAAATCTGAACTATTTGCGGACTTTTGAAATTTCGGCATTTGAAACTACTTACCATGAACAGACAAATAAACCTAGTCTGCCGGCAACAGTCCGGGGGAAGTACTGGCAGACGGCACTTAAAAATGTGTACTTTTTATACAGAAAATTGAACTATTTGCGGACTTTTGATATTTCGGCATTTGAAACTACTTACCATGAACAGACAAATAAACCTAGTCTGCCGGCAACAGTCCTGGGGGAAGTACTGGCAGACGGCACTTAAAAATGTGTACTTTTTATACAGAAAATTGAACTATTTGCGGACTTTCGAAATTTCGGCAATTGAAACTGCTTACCATGACCAGGCAAATAAACCTAGTCTGCCGGCAACAGTCCGGTGGGAAGTACCGGCAGACGGCACTTGAAAATTGGTACTTCGTTCCAAAAATTAAGTAACATTTTATAATCGTCGCTATATACTTCGCAATTTACAGCTACCTACGATAAAATGATCTGCTCTCCACAATTACCTACCTTTTATGTCGTCTGAAACCTATTCCCAGTTCTAATTCCTACTCTCTCAGCAAGTGAACCGACAATTTACGTAGTATAATATTCTTAAACAGTATAGGCCTATATAGGCAATAATCTTTTTTTGTGCAGTGTATACACAGTAATAAAATTCTTCAATAACAAAAATAATCAGTAACCCCATCATATTTTTTTTTTAACCAGGTCAGGGTTGATCCACAATAATCTTCAATAATTGGGAACTCAACAGTACGAAAAGGGATAGAAATTTAATCATGTTTTCTATGACAATATCTTTGATATCATAACATATAACGCAGGAAACATATCTTTAGGACCCAGATGAAACGTTAACCAAAAGTAGTCCATAGCATTGAAGGATTCAATATACTTTTTTCACAATAAAGGCCTCAAGAAAAGTTTCTGAATAAAGATCGTAGTTACAAATTGAAACTTGAATTTACACACATCTGAAATCAAATTGGGATAGGCTATCTAACGTACGGAAAAACTACTTTACAATAATAATTATAAAACGAAGGTGGTATTTTTTTTTTTGATCATTAAAAGAAGAATAACAGGAACAAGTAGGTAGTAATGAACAAACTCGAGAAAATCATTATATAATTTCAATCGACGTCGTCGTCCTCATCGTTGGTGTCAGTCATTATCCTCATCATCTTCTGGAATGAGTTCCTCCACGACAATATCTTCCAGCTTTTCTGGAAGTGCAGAGATCCATTCACTTCTATCCATCCAAACTCATCAGCTTTAATTTTAGGAGGATCTGGCAGTTGTAAATTAGCCCACATCAATGAAACGTACTTCTCCCTCAGTACATGCTGAAATAAAGCCTTCTTGCGTTTGCTTTGCGTTTCGGAATTCCGAAGAAGATAAGAGTGTGATTATTGCTGAACGCTGCCAAAGTACTCTTTGAGTCTTCCTGAAGTTGTACGATATTAAAAGGTTTCTTCTTTCCAATAGGGAAGAAGGCTGAGGTATAATCACCCCCCCCCCCCCCCCCCCGTAAACGCGTGAAGGAAAGGGAGAGCTGTACACATATCCGGCTCCAACTTCGCCACGATTCTTCGTATATCAATAAATCTATGGTCATTCCTTGCCAGTGTCCCTGTCTCGAGCCAAACTCTCACATTGTTATGGATGCGATGAATTTTTCCAATAACTATTATGAGCACATCTGTATCACAACTTCTTATGACGACATTCGAGGCCTCTTTGAACGCAGTCAAATGGTGTACCATCCTGGAGTCAGCTTCTACGTGCCCACTTTTCAAACTGGATTCTACACGGACAGTAACTATATCCCCAGTCAACGAATAAAAAAAGCAGCAGGTTTCTTCTCTATTCGCGTGAAGCGCTAATTGCTTGAAAAAAAAGTGTGCTGTTGGAATATATGGAAGGGCTTACTTCCCATGAAGCACCTACTACCACTGATGTGCTAATAATAGACGGTTTCCATTTATTGCACCAATTGGGTAACACCCTTCCTACTACGTATGAAGGCATTGCAAAAGCCATTTTAAAAAAGATCAGCGCCACTAAATGTTTCCGGATCCATCTTATTTTCGATCGATATATTTCACCATCCATTGAAGACCTCGAAAGAGATTCAAGAAGTGTAGGTGGTTCCGACATTACGTACCACGTGAGCAAGCCAGACCAAAAGATTCGATAGATATCATCAAAGCATTAAGGAGTATCCCGTTCAAGGAATTTCTGCTAAATTTTCTTATCAACGAATGGGTCTCTGAAAAATATGCCGCATTTTTCAAGCAATTAGCGCTTCACGCGAATAGAGAAGAAACCTGCTGCTTTTTTTATTCGTTGACTGGGGATATAGTTACTGTCCGTGTAGAATCCAGTTTGAAAAGTGGGCACGTAGAAGCTGACTCCAGGATGGTACACCATTTGACTGCGTTCAAAGAGGCCTCGAATGTCGTCATAAGAAGTTGTGATACAGATGTGCTCATAATAGTTATTGGAAAAATTCATCGCATCCATAACAATGTGAGAGTTTGGCTCGAGACAGGGACACTGGCAAGGAATGACCATAGATTTATTGATATACGAAGAATCGTGGCGAAGTTGGAGCCGGATATGTGTACAGCTCTCCCTTTCCTTCACGCGTTTACGGGGGGGGGGGGGGGGGGTGATTATACCTCAGCCTTCTTCCCTATTGGAAAGAAGAAACCTTTTAATATCGTACAACTTCAGGAAGACTCAAAGAGTACTTTGGCAGCGTTCAGCAATAATCACACTCTTATCTTCTTCGGAATTCCGAAACGCAAAGCAAACGCAAGAAGGCTTTATTTCAGCATGTACTGAGGGAGAAGTACGTTTCATTGATGTGGGCTAATTTACAACTGCCAGATCCTCCTAAAATTAAAGCTGATGAGTTTGGATGGATAGAAGTGAATGGATCTCTGCACTTCCAGAAAAGCTGGAAGATATTGTCGTAGAGGAACACATTCCAGAAGATGATGAGGATAATGACTGACACCAGCGATGAGGACGACGACGTCGATTGAAATTATATAATGATTTTCTCGAGTTTATTCATTACTACCTACTTTTTCCTGTTATTCTTCTTTTAATGATTAAAAAAAATATACTACCTTCGTTTTATAATTATTATTGTAAAGTAGTTTTTCCGTACGTTAGATAGCCTATCCCAATTTGATTTCAGACGTGTGTAAATTCAAGTTTCAATTTGTAACTACGATCTTTATTCAGAAACTTTTCTTGAGGCCTTTATTGTGAAAAAATAATATTGAATCCTTCAATGCTATGGACTACTTTTGGTTAACGTTTCATCTGGGTCCTAAAGATATGTTTCCTGCGTTATATGTTATGATATCAAAGATATTGTCATAGAAAACATGATTAAATTTCTATCCCTTTTCGTACTGTTGAGTTCCCAGTTATTGAAGATTATTGTGGATCAACCCTGACCTGGTTAAAAAAAAATATGATGGGGTTACTGATTATTTTTGTTATTGAAGAATTTTATTACTGTGTATACACTGCACAAAAAAAGATTATTGCCTATATAGGCCTATACTGTTTAAGAATATATACTACGTAAATTGTCGGTTCACTTGCTGAGAGAGTAGGAATTAGAACTGGGAATAGGTTTCAGACGACATAAAAGGTAGGTAATTGTGGAGGGCAGATCATTTTATCGTAGGTAGCTGTAAATTGCGAAGTATATAGCGACGATTATAAAATGTTACTTAATTTTTGGAACGAAGTACCAATTTTCAAGTGCCGTCTGCCGGTACTTCCCCCCGGACTGTTGCCGGCAGACTAGGTTTATTTGTCTGTTCATGGTAAGTAGTTTCAAATGCCGAAATATCAAAAGTCCGCAAATAGTTCAGATTTCTGTACAAAAAGTACAAATTTTCAAGTGCCGTCTGCCAGTACTTCCCACCGGACTACTGCCGGCAGACTAGGTTTATTTGTATCTCCATGTCGATGACTTTCAATGGTCGAAATTTCAAAAGTCCGCAAACAGTTTCATTTTCTGCGCAAAAAGTACAACTTTTCGAGTGCCGTCTGCCAGTGCATTCCCCCCGGGTATGAAGCGGCAGACATCGTTTTTCGTTTTACTCGCATCGTGTAGTACCTCCTATCTAAGTTTCAGCTCTCCGCAAATACTTGCAATTTTGACGAATTTTCGCAATTTCAAATGGTCACCATATCTACACCCCCCCGGCTATGAGGTGGCAGACGGCCGCTAAAGGATCCACCAACCTATGCCCTATGAACTTCTATAGTCCGAAATTCTCCAGGTTTTACTACCACTTTTCTGGGCTGGCTCCTGGACTAGGAGCTTTAGCTTCATTCGACACTTCCTCTAACCAGCTCTCTCTTCTCTCTCTACCTTCCTCCTCCCAGATGCCTGGTGGTATCCGCCGCTCTGGGAATTCACCTCCTACCTTCTCCTCTTGTCTACATCGGTGGATTACCGCCGCCTAGACAAGCACCTTCCTTCCTTCACCCACATCGGTGGATTACCGCCGCCTGGGTGAATTTCCTTCCTCTCGCCTACATCGGTGGATTACCGCCGCCTAGACGAGATTCCTCCCTTCACTCACATCGGTGGATTACCGCCGCCTGGGTGAATTTCCTTCCTCTCACCTACATCGGTGGATTACCGCCGCCTAGGTGAAATTCCCCTCGCTCTCATCTATTCACTCCTTCACGCCACCGTGATGATAAAATTTAAATTCATCACAGTGGTGAACCCGACGTTCATCCAACCTTCTACCCTTCCTCCCTTCTTACCACCTCATGTGTCGCCCCCAGTCTAGTTCGGTGTCCCGCATTTTAAATTCACATTTAAAATAGTCAGTTTAAATTCGCAATTTTTGGCCCACCCGCATCCGCTCACACAACTCTCAACGCTCCGCTGCAACCACCTCCGCCGCCGCAAATTGCGATTTTTAAAAATTCAAAACCTCAACAAATTTGAATTTTGTTTCCAGACACCTCAACTATGGACCCGAACTCGCCGTCACCGCCGCTCCTCCGGCCGTCCCTGCTGCAGCCGCCGACCGCTGCGACATCTGACGCAACCGACAACCCCTTCACCAGCCTCTCACCACCCGGCTCCACCGCATCCGCCGCCGCCGCTGCCGCCGCCGCTGCAGCTGCCGCACACGCCGCCGCCGACGTCACGACGGCCTCTGCGTCGTTCCCGCTGTCGCTACCCCCCTTCTACACGCACGACCCCGCACTCTGGTTCTTCCAGGTCGACGCTGCGTTTTCTGCCGCCAACATCCGCAGCCAGCGTACCCGCTACTCACGCATCATCTCCCTGTTACCATATGAGATCCTCCTGCAGACATCTGACATCTCCCCCGACGCCACGGCCGCCTACGACGACCTCCGCAGCCGCCTCATCAACTTATACCAGCCCTCCAAGATCGCACGTGTCGCAGCGCTGTCCCAGCCCCAACATCTCGGCGATTTGAAACCTTCCCACCTGTACCGTCGCCTACGTCATCAACTACACGACGTCGTGACGGCCGACATCGCTCGGACGTTCTGGCTGCGAGCCCTCCCCCACCCCATCCAGATGGCGCTCGCCAGCCACCTCGACGGACCGGACGAGCCGCTTCTCCGTCTGGCCGACACGGTCTACGACCTCGCCGCGGCCGCCAGCGTCACGGAGGTCGCCGCACCCCGCTTCCCCACCCCACGCAGGGACCGATCGCCGTCTGAAGAGCGCCGCCGGCCCCCCTCCCTCCACCGGCGCCGCTCCCTCTCCGTCGATCGCCGACCGACCCCCCCCTCCGACCACCGACGCCAGCGCTCGGCCGACCGCCGCACCGTCTCCCCCTCCCAGCAACAGAGAGGGAGGTCCCCAAAAACGGCGCCCCACTCCAACTCCACGCGCCCCACCAGGACCTACCTCCCGGCGGACCCCCCCCACCGATGTTTCTACCATGTGAACTTCGGTGGGGAGGCCCGCAAATGCCAGCCCCCCTGCTCCTACTCCCCCAAGCAGGGAAACGCGGACGCCCGCCGGTAAATCCGGCGGGCCCCCCTCCTCGCCAACACGGGGGGGACCACCACCAACCCCTCCCCGCCCGCATTCACACCACCTCCACCTCGCCTCGCTACCCCTCCTACGCCGCCGCCACGGCTGCCAACCTCCCGACCGCATCTGACGGCGCCGCTAAACACCCCACCTCTCCATCAACTGCTCCCCCACCCCGAGTCAGCCCCCCCAAGCCCGCCTCCAGGGCTGCCAACCTTCCGGCCGCCACTAGCGCCGCCGCCACTAGCGCCGCCGCTCCCGTTCCCCCACCCCGGAACGGCCCCTCCAAGCCCGCCTCCAGGGCAGCCAACCCTCCGGCCGCCGCCAGCGCCGCCACTCCCGTTCCCCCACCCCGGAACGGCCCCTCCAAGCCCGCCTCCAGGGCAGCCAACCCTCCGGCCGCCACCAGCGCCGCCGCTACCGTTCCCCCACCCCGGAACGGCCCCTCCAAGCCCGCCTCCAGGGCAGCCAACCCTCCGGCCGCCACTAGCGCCGCCGCTACCGTTCCCCCACCACGGAACGGCCCCTCCAACCCCGCCCCCAAGACAACCACCCCTCCGGCCGCCACTCGCGCCGCCACTACCGTTCCCCCTCCCCGGAACGGCAAAAAATCACCCCGCGTCTCCTTCGCGGGGGACCAACCAACCACCATCACCTCGGACGAACCAAGCCCCCCCCTCCGACGGACTCCAACACCTCGCCAATTTTACCTCACTCCGCCCCAGTTCATCAACGCCTGTTCCTGAAGTGTTCAAAGACGCACGTCCCCTTCCTCGTTGACACAGGGGCGGCGCTCTCTATCTTCCCCAATAACATACTCCGGCGACAGGCGCGTTGTTACCGGCAACTCCTCTACGCCGCCAACGGTACTACCATCCCCTCGTACGGGACGTACCGCTCATCAATTCATATGAGCGGGCTCGCGTACGAGTGGGAATTCACCGTGGCGGACGTGGAGAAAGCTATCCTGGGGGCCGATTTCCTCGCATATTTCGGCCTCCAGGTAGACGTCCGTAACGCGCGCCTGCTCGACCCCTCCACCCAGAAACCCATCCCCGGGTTCATACATGCGGTGGATCGACCCCCCTCCAAGTTTGAACAACTCCTCCTCAACTACAAACCCCAGCGCCGCCCCTCAGCCCACATCTCACAGACCCAACACTTCATAGAAACCTCTGGCCCCCCAATATCCGCGAAAGCCCGACGCCTCCACCCCCTCCAACTCTCACAGGCCCGCAAACATTTTGACCTCCTCATCAAAGACGGCATTATCCGTCCCTCCAAATCCCCGTGGGCTTCTCCACTACATATTGTGCAGAAGCCTAACGGGGATATCCGCCCATGCGGCGACTACCGCCGCCTCAATGCCCGTACAACCCCAGACCTTTACAACGTCCCGCACCTCAGGGATTTCTCTTCCCACCTGCACAACACCACCATCTTTTCTACACTCGACATCTCCCGTGCCTTCCATCACATTCACATCTACCCCCCTGACGTTCCTAAAACAGCTATCATCACCCCTTTCGGCCTGTTCGAGTATATCAAAATGGGTTTCGGCCTCCGTAACGCTGCCCAAACATGGCAGCGTTACATGGACAACATACTACGAGGCCTACCCTTCGTCTTCTGTTTTTTGGACGACGTACTGATCGCTTCCCGAGACCCAACCGAACACCTCGCACACCTGACACAAGTACTTGACATCTTCGCGGCCGAGGGCCTCACCATTAACACTCCAAAGTGCGTCCTCGCCCAGCCCTCCGTCCGCTGCCTCGGCCACCAGGTTTCGTCCGAAGGAATAAAACCCCTACCAGACAAGGTTCACACCCTCACCGATTTCCCACGTCCCAACACTGTCTCAGAACTCCGCCGTTTCCTGGGTATGCTGAACTTTTACCGTAGACACATCAAACACGCGGCACAACACCAACAACCACTCATACACGCTATCCCACAACCGGCTAAAAAAAACGATAAACGCCCCATTTCATGGACCCCCGCCCTCACTACCGCCTTCCAACAATGCAAACAGGACCTAGTTGACGCCGCTCTATTGGCCCATCCCGATCCCCATGCCCCCCTCTCCATCACCACAGATGCGTCCGACTGGGCCATCGGGGCAGTACTCCACCAACACACCGGCGCCACCCCCCAACCTCTCGGCTTTTTCTCCAAAACTCTGTCCCCCACACAAAAAAATTACTCCACCTTTGACAGAGAACTCCTCGCCATCCACGAAGCCATCAAACACTTTCGTGACTTCGTGGAGGGCAGGCAGTTCTCTGTCATAACCGACCACAAGCCCCTCACCCACGCCCTCCTCCAAAATCGAAAATCAGCCTCCCCCCGTCGCCTCCGGCAACTCGAATTTATCGGACAATTCACGTCCGATATTCGTTATTTGCCGGGGGCCGACAACTGCGTTGCCGACGCCCTCTCCCGCCCCACCCCTGCGCCGGTGGCGGAGCTACTGCCCTTCCCTTCCCCGCAAACCCTCAAAAACCATCAAACTCCTACCTCCGATCCCGCTCTTTCCCATCTCATCTCCGCCTCAAAATTGGAACAGCTGCCTCCCCTAGACCTCTGGTGCGACGTATCGGCCGACACACCGCGCCCGTACGTCCCACCGGAGCTGAGGAGGCAGTTGTTCCTACACTACCACTCCCTCCATCATCCCGGCATTCGGGCGAGCCGGGACCTCATCAAAACGCGGTACTTCTGGCCCCATATGAACACGGATATACGTACCTGGGTTCTGGGGTGCCAGAAGTGCCAGCAATTCAAGGTCTCGGCTCACCCCCATGTACCTCCTCAACCTATCCCCGATTCTCTCCCGTGGGAACACGTCCACATGGATCTGGTCGGCCCTCTTCCCCCCTCCGAGGGGAAGAGGTATTGCCTCACCATGATCGACCGTGCGACAAATTGGGTAGAGTGTATCCCACTCGCCCACATTACCGCGGACGCCGTCGCCGCGGCCTTCCTCACTCAATGGATCAGCCGCTACGGTTGTCCGCGGACACTCACGGTCGATCAGGGGAGGCAATTTGAATCAGCCCACTTTGCCGACCTCCTCCGTTCCCTCGGGATTCAGAAAATCCGCACCACTCCCTATCACCCCCAATCCAACGGGAAAATAGAGCGGTGGCACTCGGTCCTCAAGCAAGCCATCTCCACATCAGCCACTTCCCCTTCATGGACCAAAACCCTCCCCTACGTTCTACTTAGCCTCCGCACTTCCGCCCGTCCTTCAGACAACACAAGTCCCGCACAACACGCATTTAGAGACCCCATTCGGTTGCCGGCCGACATTTTCCCTCCACACAACACCCCGTCCATTAACAGGGAACCGTTACACACCTCAACACCGACAAACGACACCACTTACCCAAAACGCTTTTACACTTCCACGCATATGTACTTGAAAGAGCCCGGCATGCATAAAACCTTTCAGCCCCTTTATGCCGGGCCCTTTCAAGTCATCCGCACAACACCGACCACCGCGACCCTGCTAATGGACGGGAAACCCCACACCGTCCCTTTCGCCCGCTGCAAGCCCGCCCCTGTTCTCCCTCAACCTACATCCACTATCAGTCTCCCGCCGTCTGTTTGCAATGCAACACCTCTCTCCTCCGAATCTGTCTCCCCCGTCGCCGTTTCCGGATTTCGATTCGGATCCGGAAATGGCGGCGATACTCCGGGACGTGTACGTCCCGGACCCGCTCTCCCCCCTACCCCCTTCGCCCGGACCTACTTCATCGCTTCAATTTTTCCCGCGAAGGATTTCCGGACTTCCTCCCCGGCCCCGGCGGTGGAAGTACCCCCAGTGGCGCATACTGCGCGAATTTCGCGCAGCGCAAGCCACCGGGGTACATCCCCCCTACATCCCATCCGACCCCCTTATAGATCCGCTCCTCCACCAACTTCAGCTCACCCTACTCATGCCACCCCCACCGCCCCTTCCAAACATCAAAATCCCCGTCCTCAACGAACCCCCGCCCCCCAAATTTCAGCAACCCCCGCCCCCCGAATTTCAGCCCCCTCTCCCTCCCCCATTTTTCTCCATTTTCGACCCCCCAATTTTAAATTCACCCCCAAAAACACCCCAACCCACCAAACCTACAACACCCCCTCTTCCCCCACCGCCGCCGGGGATATCCGTAATAGCCTCCGCCGGGACGAAAAGGTCCGGGCGCCGCAACAGACGACGGGAGCGTCCCTCGCCCCGCGTCCCGGCGGCCAAGTCCCCCGCCCCGCTCTGAGAAATCACGGCGGGGCCTTGAGATTTCGGGACAGTGCTTGTGTTTCATTATCCCACACGCACTGGACCGAACCTCACAGCCCCGCCGTGGCCACTTCGTCGCAGCGGGCATCATCAACACCCACCCACACACTACACCCACCTTTTCACAACACACACACACTCAACACACTAAACCACACACAGCCCACACCCAGGGAACGGCGGATCTCGCAACCCCGCTCAATTTTGTCTCCCCTGACACCATACCAGAAATTTGTACATACCTGTAAATACCTGTCCATACGTACCTGTAAATACTTGTAAATATCTAATGTAAATACCTAACATACTATCCTCATCATCATCGAACTCACCACCTTGTAAATATTGTCACCTCATCAAATTTTTCATCACACCCTCTTTGTACATATGCTTCCCACCATCGTCTTACATCTACTTACATCTACTTATGTCTTACACCTACTTATGTCTTACATCTACTTACATCTACTTACATCTACTTAGCTACTTAAGTCTCCTTATGCCTACTTTTGTCTACTTAGCCCTACTTATGTCTACTTATGTCAACTTATGCCTACTTATTCTACTAATTGTATGTCACCCTAGCTTTAAGACACCTCCAGTCACTCTTCTGCCTTCAGCACTACCATTGTTTGTTTCAGCCTTCAGCTCCTGTATCCTTGCGCCTTCAGCTCCCCTTTTTTGTTCCGCAGCCCTCAGCCACTGTCAACTTGAGCCTTCAGCTACCTCAATCATTGGTTCGAACTGGGGGGACCTCTGTCGTGAGTCCCTCCCGGGAACACTCCACTACAACCTTAAAGCTCTCACCAATATTCCGATGTAGAAATTACCTTCCGTCAATAAACATCTGAGTGGGGAGACAGGCGACAGAATCCGGGGGACACAACCTGGTGCCCCACTACCAGCTCCCAGCAGGGAGCTGGAGGGAGAGGACTTCAAGTCCTATATAATCCCGGATCCTGGAGCTTTAGCTTCATTCGACACTTCCTCTAACCAGCTCTCTCTTCTCTCTCTACCTTCCTCCTCCCAGATGCCTGGTGGTATCCGCCGCTCTGGGAATTCACCTCCTACCTTCTCCTCTTGTCTACATCGGTGGATTACCGCCGCCTAGACAAGCACCTTCCTTCCTTCACCCACATCGGTGGATTACCGCCGCCTGGGTGAATTTCCTTCCTCTCGCCTACATCGGTGGATTACCGCCGCCTAGACGAGATTCCTCCCTTCACTCACATCGGTGGATTACCGCCGCCTGGGTGAATTTCCTTCCTCTCACCTACATCGGTGGATTACCGCCGCCTAGGTGAAATTCCCCTCGCTCTCATCTATTCACTCCTTCACGCCACCGTGATGATAAAATTTAAATTCATCACAATGAGCTTTTGAGGTATCGTTTTCCATGTTTTTGGGGACGAGAAGATCGAATATGAAGTCGATTTTGGTCAAGGAGTGGAAAATTGAGTTCTACCAAATGTTCAGCTCCCAGAATTGATTTTTTATGAGTGAAAAACCTGGGAAATCGTCTGAAATCACCATCAGTTTCTATAATAACACTGGAAAAAGTGTCAAGACGTGGTTCAGGACGATTAAATGGCACTACCAATGATCAAAGATAGTTTAAAAAAAAAAGAAAAAAAAGAGCGTACCTAATTTGTGTTTTGGGGGCCAAAATTAATGGAAACCATCAGAAGTAGCTATTTCGATTATTACGCATGAAAGAAACAATTAATGAACAGCCAACCTTTCTGTAGGTATGTCCAATAGAATAATAAACCCATGTGACAAGGACTTTGCAGCGTTTTTATGAGTCAAATACCTGCGAAATCACCATCAATTTGTAGAATAACACTAGAAAAAGTGTCAACACGTGGATCAAGACGATTAAATGGCACTATCAATGATCAAAGATAATTTGAAAAAAAAGATCGTAACAAATAATAAATGTACAGCCAACATTTCTGTAGAATAATAAACCCCATGTGACAAGGACTTTGCAGCGTTTTTGGAATCTATGCACCTTGAAACGTAAAAGAAAAAAGTTTGAGGGGGTGTTATAAAAATTTTTTGCTGAGCGAATACATAGGTGTATTATTCACAGAATAATAAACCAAAATGCAATGTCCGTCCGCCGTCCGCCTATCACGTGTACAGGCTTCATTTTCGGCCTAAAAAATTCGTTCTTTCGCACACATGCTCCATTTGGGCCCTAGTTGTGTCCCGAAACTTTTCAGCCCGATCGGAATATACCC
Source organism: Leptopterna dolabrata (assembly GCA_954871275.1). Taxonomy (NCBI): domain Eukaryota; kingdom Metazoa; phylum Arthropoda; class Insecta; order Hemiptera; family Miridae; genus Leptopterna; species Leptopterna dolabrata. Next base: position 3,311,918 of record OX940981.1, on the reverse strand, counting down.
AGGGATGTTATGAGTGAAAATGTTCACAAAAATAGGAACTTTTTGTGTTTTAGTAACATGTTACTAACATGTTGCTTTTGAGGTATCGTTTTCCATGTTTTTTGTGGACGAGAAGACCAAATATGAAGTCGATTTTGACCAGAGTGGAAAATTGGGGTTCTACCAAATGTTCAGCTCCCAAAATTGATTTTTTATGAGTGAAAAACCTGGGAAATCGTCTGATCACCATCAGTTTGTATAATAACCCTGGAAAAAGTGTCAACACGTGGATCAAGACGATTAAGTGGCAATACCAATGATCAAAGATAGTTTTTAAAAAAATTAAAAAAAAAGAAAAAAGGAAACCATCAGAAATAGCTATTTCGATTATTACGCATGAAAGAAACAATAGATGATCAGCCAACATTTCTGTAGGCATGTCCAATCATGTTCAACTTGATCGATAGCTGTCAGAAAATACTCCAAACACACGTTTTTTCAATCGATTTATTGCAGTTGAGTCGAATATCGATTATTCAAGGTTGATTTTTGAAATGTTTGTGGAGTAAAACTTAAATCCCCTTTGAGTCCAACGGTTTGGACCCCGATCCTGAAGCCAGCGGTTTGGAGGAAAAACGACTCATTGGCGTTTTCAGCTAGTTGAGTCATTTTTCCTCAACAATTAAATCACAAAACTCGCAAGTTAGGGTGTTTCAATGCGCGTTGAGATGTTTTTCCTCAAAATTAAGCAATTTCCAGAATTCATCCCTAACAATTTCTACCCCTTCTGGGTCGAATTTCGGAATTTCGATTTGACCATCAAAAAGGTGGGGTTGAAATTTGGGGGGTTACGTGAAAATCCCATTTTCGACAATTTTTGAGTTGAGTCGTTCTTCCTTCACACGGCAGAGTTGGTACCCGTCGAAATCGACGGTCAGTGAAGTTGCTCTCATTCATCATAGTTTAGCAACTCTACGCTAGATGGCAGTGAAATGATTGAAGTCCTAAAAAATTGTTGAATGAATTTGTTGTATATTTATCGATTTGAAAAAGAGGAGTACTGAAATGACGGTACAGTTAGAAATTGTAGTATCTACGCACTCGCGAGAGTGGAAAGAAGATATGAGAGCTGTGTAAACGGAGCAGAAGTTATTGAGGGTGTTTGTTACACAGTAGTTGCTTAACAATTACATTTAATCATAATGAATGTAGTTGGAAACAATACAACTTTCAAAAATACCTTCGTACTAAATTCAATATTTTCAATGTTTCATATTTTCAATTTTCAATCTTTTTCTTTTGATGACAAATCTACAGATCAAGAGGTTTCTTTAGACACCTCAACCGAATGTTTACAACCAGCCGTTCTCTCAGTTTAGTGGATGTACAGTAAAACTCGGCGCTCCGCGCCTCGCCAGGGGGCAAGCCCCCTGGACCCCCGGATGCTTACTGCTTAGAGCCTACGGCTAAAATTCAAGAAACATGGAACATGCTTTAGCCACGCTTATACACATCGAAACAACCAAGTGACCTCACTGAACGGGTTGGCCTTGTGAGAGACGACACCTTTTGCTTGTCACTTTCCCGCCATAGAACAGATCTGAATATTTCAATACATTTCTAAAATTATCGATACAGTTTTTATCCTACGACTTCATTATTACTGCTTTTAAGCCATTAGGTACCTTTCAGAAAAAAAAACATTAAAAAACGTAAAACGCGAGTGGAAATTTTGATTTTGGATACAAAAAAACACAAACGGTGGGTACAGCTTTCGTACAAGTACGCAACCACGAGGGACATTTTATGTCTTAGCGCCCCCTCCCGCACCCACACCAAGTACTTCGTACTTAATTGTTTTGGTCAAGATTTCCAACGAATGGTACCTAGTCCGAACAGCCTTCAGTCCCAATTAGTTCGGATTAGCCGGACTCCACTGTATTATGTACGTAAACATTCATTTAAACAATCACGCTCATACCGCAGCTTATTGGCCACGCAGTCCGCAGTGGTTAACGTAGTATGGTTAGGTAAATCGAGAGCTATCCAACGAGTGGTGGACGATTTTTGTACGATGATAACTGGCGAAGATAAAGTTCCGTAGCAACGAATCGGTTGTAAGCGAAAATCATCAGAAATTTTCGTGTTTCTCATGGTTCATCTTTTTCTCTAAAATGCATCCCTAGAGATATATAAGCAATTGAAGGTGTTTAAAAAGTCGAACTTGAAGCGCTTAATCTGGCCATAGCTCAAAATCCTGACGGTAGATTTGTTTGTGCCCATTGAGACTTTTGTTCAGGAGACTGAAAGGAAGCCCCGTGCCAAATTCTGGCTTGATCTAGTCCTTTGGGTGGAAAGGCATTTAAAATAGGTGAGTACCTAACTAGGGAATAAATACCAAGAACAAATACGAAATAAATGCGTGATAAATCAAGAGCTTTCCAACGAATGGAAATCGATTTTTGTCCGATGAAAATGGAAGAAGTTTCATTTCCCTAGCAACTACTCGGTTGTACGTGAAAATCATAAGAAAATTTCGTCACCCATCTGCGTCACCCATTCCGCGTAACGTTTTTTGGCTAGTTAGTCCAAGGCTAAAGCATGTTCCATGCTAAAAATCGTTTCAAATTAACATTATAGATTATGATATTATATTACCTATAAGTCCTCACCACTCACTCCACTCCACTCCTTCATTACAGTTAGGTACTCAGTTCCATAGATCCGTATTTTTACGTCGAAGTATTTTGGTTTATTATTTTCAGTAATGAACCTTTACAATCGAGCATGAAAAGCAAATTGTAACCCCCCCCCTCTAAATTTGATGGTTTCCGTTTCAAGGTATTTAGAATCCGAAAATGCCATAAAAAATGTCTGTCCGTCCGCCGTACGCCGTACTTCGCACTTTCCTTAGTTACCATGAACCAAAATTGATGAAATAGGTATGGTTTGTATGTCCCATTTGGGGTCTTGTGGGTCCGCTAAGCTCGGCGTTACTGTCTCTAAGGGGTGAAAAATAGGGGTTGAAATCTCCAGGACGCCGTAGCTCGAATTTTTGTGCGTTTTTAAATAGTTCTTGAACTTGTGAGTTTTTTGAGGCCACCAGGAGCACTGTACGTCCAGCCGTTCGTTCACAGTAAGCCCCGAAGTGTAAATCAAATCAAATCGTGTACATTCAGCCCAGATATCATTGCTAGGGAGCACCTGATTATAATCACGGATGGCTGTGTGAAGTCGAGTTGGTTGTTCCGTGATATTATTCCATTTGAAAAATTATGGCTGTTTTGGATTTTGTTAACAGGTACTTTGCAACTTGAACAAACGTTGAAGTATTACTGGGTAAATTATTACACAGCGGTAAATTATTACACAACCGCAAATTTTTACACAACCATAAATTATTACACTACGGTTTATTACACTATCTACGCAGAAGGGGCATCTAAGGTAAATTATTACACAACGGTTTACTATTTAACTACAAATTTCATGAATAACTACAAATAATTAATGATTTAATTACCGAATCCCGCGCATTTGTATGAAACTTTAATTCCCAGGCCGGCTGCAGTAGTCCATTTAGGGCTTTCCTGGAGGGAGCTCGGGGGTATTGACCACAGAAAACAGTGATCTACGCAGAAGGGGAATCTAAACAGGTAAATAATATACCGTTGTGTAATAATTTTCAGCGTTTTTGCTATTATTTCCCTACTTTCAGTCAAATAGAGCTATCTATAACATTATTGAAACACGAAAGAAAAATACAAGCTGCAACAATGCTACGCGAATAATAGTTGTGGTACAATCTAGTTTTGTAATACCTACCTACCTAATTCTGATGACTTCTCACCAGTAGGTACATTTCGAAAGCAGGTGTGGCCCGCAGAAAAGAAATGAAATTATTCACAAAATTCTGCACAAAATATCAGTATCGTAAGTTGAAGAAGGGAGAAATACTTAGCGCTAACTCTGCTGCCCCCTACTTTGTCATGCTCACCCAGATTCCGTTTACAGCATCGTAGGTTTTATAGGAGAAAAAAAAAAATGAGTTGGCCTCAGTACTCATCACTTTTATTCAGGTTTTCGGCAGGTATGTCATCGCAAGAGTACCTATACCTACCGGTTTAAATTGAAATTTGCTCTCACTATGGAACAGATTTTGTGTATTTTAAATACCAGTATTATTTGTGTGAATTCTCGAAAAGACGCAAAATTTAATTGACTTGAAACAAAGCAAATCAAAGCTACTTGAAATGAAGTCTTATTTGACTAGTAAATGCCACGTGGGTGTTCAGTAGTTCAGTGGTTTGATTGAATAGACCTATTATTTTACACAATTGAGGATTGATGAATGGCCAGTCTTCTTGTTTCTGACGGTTTTTTAAATTCCCACAACGTTCCTATTCATGTGGATTTGTGGCCCAAAGGTAAGTATGATAGGTGGATAGGTGTTAATTTCCGATTTGATTTACTGGCCAGAGGTAAAGAGCGAATTGCGAAAAAGAGAGGAAAAAAGAAGCAATTCGCTCTTTACCTCTGGTCAGTAAATCAAATCGGAAATTAACACCTATCCACCTATCATACTTACCTTTGGACCACAAATCCACATGAATAGGACCCAGATCCTGGGTAGAAACGTTGTGGGAATTTAAAAAGCCGTCAGAAACAAGACTAGGCTGGTCATTCCTCAGTCCTGAAATGTGTTCATCAACCTAGTCATCAGAATCAGCATATTATTTTATATATTTAGAATTTAAAAAACTCGGCGGACGAAGGAGTAGGATTGTATCTCACAATATCTTGCTTCTTGAACAATTAAATCACTGTTACTAAATTATGCACATATGCAATACTCACACCCCTGCGATGACATCCTTAGCTTCACAACTGTAATTATTGTACTGTACGTTGTTATTAATGCTCAAGTGCCGTTTGATAAAAAAATTAATAAATAATTATTAAAAGTGGCGTTTTTGACAAATAATTATTACAAAAAACTGGAATCTCATGGGTTATTGCAATAAGTCGATTCCTTCATGATTAGAAAGGAGATATAAGCTACATTCGAGGGTTCTGAAGGAATCTTGAATGATGCGAACAATGGGGCTTGAGAAACTGTACTTGTTTCATTCATCGCGCCTTTAGACGATCTGGTTTCCATGGCGTTGGAAATCTCGGGTGTTAGGTACAGAGGAGGCAGTGAAAGAAAAAAATGTCGTCCAGGGTTTCATGTGGTTTCGTATGGTTTCCATTCAAACACCTCCTTAGGAAAGTTCAAGTTGTATTCTCCTTTCAGCAAATCTTCGACGTTCGACCCGCACTTACCTTACCACTGTGACTGCCCCTTAGTATCTGCTGTCGAATTTCTGAAATTCAGACCTGCTGGTCTAATAATTGACCGTCGCTATGAAGCTCTACCTGCTTGATGTAAATAGTAAACTTTTATCTGGCTGTAGAACATTCTTCTCGATCCCAGATAGTTTGACATTCCTATTTGCAGTATATTGAGAGGAGAAGACTGCAGAGGTGGCCGAGGAGTATATGAGTAACGTGTAACTGTGTAAATGTGTAAATGTGTAACTTAGCATTGCCGGTTTCTGTTACTTTTCCGAGAAAGAATAAGTTTTCCTGTTGGCTCCGTGCATTTTCATCAACATCTCTTCGGTTCTATTCAACATTGATAATTCATGTCGCTCCGCAAGTCTTCCATCATTCCACGTTTCTGGAAACTCTCAATTATATTTCTGACAGGCAATTGAGAACAAAAATATGTTTCACGTACTCAAATACGTATAAGTACCTTATTGGTGTCATTGGGCTAAATGTCCCCCAATATTCCACGAGATCCACTTTTTTGTTCCATTCTCAGCCGTAAATCGTCAATTAAACCGCCACGTGAGGCTAATGCCCTCCTGGATTCCACTCATGAGCTGGACTTCTCTACTGCCCCATTTACCACAACAAAACAGTATGTGTATTTGTGTTGAGGGATAGGGATGGTTTGGGTAGGTTGAAGGAGGACTAAGGCCCCGCGGTTATCACCACAGCAGGCGTTAGTGGAAAAGGAGGCTAGCACCCCGCGGTTATCACCACAGCGAGTGCTAGAGGAAAAGGCGTCCCGCGGTTATCCCCACAGCAGACGCGATGTTTCGTTACTTTTTTGTGCCTCGATTGCTGTTACTGGTGGATCAGTAGCCTGATCGGTGTCCTCTTCTTCCTCGGGTCAAATGACGGAGGAAACAATCATATTTGACCTCCGAACTGCCCACATAAAACGACCTGCTGCCTGCCCCCATTACCCGGGGTTTTCAAATGGTCATCACTCCCCCCAAAATACGGAATTTGTTCTGATTTCCTTTTGTTTTGTTCAACTCATTGAACTCTTCAGGGACTTGTGACGGGTTTTCTAGTTGTTCACTTTTCGACGATCGTAAAAATGAACCAAAATTGGTGCGGGCGGTTACCGAAATGTCCCTTAGGATGTCAAGAATCATGCCTGTTGATTTTGAGCTCGATCGCATTTGACTTGGCCAGTTGGCTACAAAAATATGTCAATGGGCCCAACATTTTCCCGGTTACCAGCTAAATGACGTTGTTGTGGTGTCAGAAAGTGGTTGAAAGTAAGTTTCTATGCAAGTATATTATATTTCCATGCTCAGTCTGTATGTTTTTCATTCCAAAATGGGTGGCCGCTGCCGCCATACTTTTATCCATACTATTATGAAGAACATGGAAGTATTATGTGGCAATCTACAAATCGGAATTTCACTTGTTTTTCTTCCCTCTGGTTTGTTTACGGTGGAGCTGCTGTACGTAGGGTACACATAGCTGATTTTCGAGCAATTTTTTTATTTGTTCATCTTTCTCATTTACCAAGCAGTTCGATATGTCTGACTAGAGACCCCAGTAAATAATTATAATCCAACAACCAAAAATTGAGTTTTATATTTATGTAGAGGGGAAAGCTGCGTTCTAGCGCAGAGGCCGCCCTGCAAGATACTAAAGCGAGATACCTGTGATACTAAACCTTCACGACACAAAACCCGCAACACTACGAATTTTTCGAATACATTTACAAAATTGTCGTAAATTTTGTTATTAACTTTGAAAAATTTCGAAAAAAGTTACAAAAAATCGTTTTTTCGAAAATGTTCAAAATTTACTTTTCGAAAAAATTTACGGAATTTTTGAAAAATATACGCAATTTTCGAAAATTTTTGTCATTACCTTCAAAAACATTCGAGGAAAATTTCGAAAATTTCGTTACCTGCAAAATGTTTTAAAAAATTACGAAAATTTCGTTGATTTTTTTTCTCAAAAAATAATACCGAGCAATACGGAAAAAACAATTTTAAAAAATTTTAAAATTTTTTGTTTTTTTGCGGTTGGTTTGCGAATGTTTCGTTTGTTGTTTTTTTTTTCGAATATTTTCGAAGTTGACAAAAATTTTCGAAAATTTCGTAAATTTTTCTAAAATTCCGTAGGTAAATTTTCCGAAAATGTAAATTTCAAAATTTTTCGAAAAACCGATATTTTTGTAAACTTTTTTCGAAAAATTTTGAAGTTAACAAAATTTACGAAAATTGTTTAAATGTATTCGAAAAATGCGGTGTTGCAGGTTTTGTGTCTTGCGGGTTTAGTATTACAGGCCTTGCAGTGTGGCTCCTGCGCCAGAACGCAGCTTTCCCCTACTTATTTAGAAATTGCTCAAAATAGGAATAAATTAGTAAGTTCAACAAAAAATGAGGGAAGTTGGTTTGAAGGCTGAACCATGTGCCTTACGTCGCTTCGGAAATTCGCTCATTTGGTCATCCCGCAAGACCCCGAACTTGTTCTTTCAAGGATCCATCGGGCGTTTCTGGTAAAAACCGCATGGCTAATGATATAAATTGCAAGTCTCGCTAGCGGCATGTGGTTTACCGCAGGGGGAATGACCGTCTGCCGTAGAATCACAAAGCGTTCCTGAAAACACCTCTGACGCCCGGCTGTAATTTCAGGCAGAACGTCGGGAAACGATGACTTCGAAATCATTTAGCCGCACGCTAAAGGGCATTTCGAGCGTTTCGTGTGTTTGAGGCTCCTTTCGGTATTCGGGTCATTTCAGGCCCCCAGTTCGCCCTCCCTTCCGTTTGTTGGATGTAATATTTTTATATTTCCTGTTTTCTTATCTCCCTCGACTGGTTCGGGGGCGTCGAGTGCCATCAGAAGCGACTGGTCCAGGAGGTCGGTTGACCCAGATGAGGACTCGACCAACCTTTGAATCCCGTTTGGTTGTACAGTCCGCGAGCAGCGGGCACATTTGGGACGTCGCGTAGTGAGGGATAATGTTCGCCATTTTGGTTTATTATTTTCAATAATAAACCTTTGGAAACGACCATAAAACAATATTTTTAACCCCCTTTCGAAATTTGATGGTTTACTTACGTTTCAAGGGACGTAGAATAGGAATATCGAATAAAAAAAATTTCCGTCCGTATGTACGCCGTCCGCGGATTTGGTTTATTATTCTGTGAATAATAATACACCTATGTAATCGCTCAGCAAAAAATTTTTGTAACATCCCCTCAAAATTTTTTCTTTTACGTTTCAAGGTGCGTAGATTCCAAAAATGCAATGTCCGTCCGCCGTATCACGTGTACAGGCTTCATTTTCGGTCTAAAAAAGTCGTTCTTTCGCACACATGCTCCATTTGGGCCCTAGTTGTGTCCCGAAACTTTTCAGCCCGATCGGAATATACCCAGGACTATTACGAGTATGAGTGAAAATTGGTATAATAATAGGTACTTTTTGTGTTTTAGTAACATGTTCGTAACATGTTCGTAACATGAGCTTTTGAGGTATCTTTTTCCAAGTTTTTTGGGACGGGAAGACCAAATATTAAGTCAATTTTGACCAAAGAATGGAACATTGAGGTTCTAACGAAGTTTCAGCCATAAATTTACGTAAAATTTTGGTCTAAAATTGTCGTTCTTCCGCCCACAGTTTGGTCCCCATTTGGGAACACATGTGGGTCCTAGTTGTGCTCTGAAACACGGCAGCCCGATCGGAATACACACCCAGGGGTATTATGGGTGAAAAAGGGTGCAAAAATAGGGGTTTTCGAGGGATTTTTGAGGTGTGTTAGTGAACATGAGCTTGTGATGTATCGTTTTCCATGTTATTTGGGTCAATAAGACCGAATATTTGGTTGATTTTGACCGAAGAGTGAAGAATTGAGGTTGTAACGAAGGTTATGCTCCCGAAATTCATTTTTTATTAGTCAGAAACATGGGAAATCGTGTGAAATCACCATACATTTTTATAATAAGACTATAGAAGTAGTATCAACAGGTGAATCAGTACAATTAAATGGTACATCAATGATCGAAAATAATCTGTTTAAAAAAAAAACGAGCCTAATTCGTGTTTCTGGGGGCGAAAATTGGTGGAAACCATCAAAAATAGCCATTTCAATAATTGCACATGAAAGAAACAATAAATCAACAGCCAAGATTTCTGTAAGAATGTCCAGTAGAATAATAAACCCATGTGGCAAGGACTTTGCAGCGTTTTTCCTTAGTTCCGATGAACCAAAATTCACGAAATTGGCATGCAGGGTGTCCCCCCCCCCCCTCCTAAAATCGTTATTTATGGAATTAGAAAACAAGTTTTTTATAAATCAACATGTCTTTTTGTGAGGATCTCTAAAATTACAATATTGCGCATTGCGCAACGTACACCAACTTCGTTTTTTCAAATGGGAACCTTATTTTTTTTATTGCAGATTCGAATTCTACGCAAAATTTCATGAACATTTGCCCTCTCAACCGATTTTTTTTATAGCGCGCAACCCGTTCAGCGAGCGCGCAAAGATGAGCAACTCCATGGTAGTTCCAAAATGCGGATATGTACGAAGTACCCGAGTGTGGCACATGGCATTGTAGTATTTTTTTACGCTGAATCACGTGGTAGTGTCCGTTTCCTGATTTGACGCATTTTAATCAAATTATCACCGACAGAACTCGTTTTTTCTGCCAGAAAAACTGCCTTTTTTAAGAACAAAACCATTCTGTCTACCTGGAAACTTTTTCAGTAAATTTCACAAAGTTTTGTAGAAACATTCTGTACTACAAACTGAAAATCATCAATGTCCGTGATCAAAGATTATTTGTAAAGTATTTTCGGTGGCCAAAATTGGTGGAAATCATCAAAAATAGCTGTTCCAATTATTGCACGTGAAAGAAACAATATCAATAGCTTATATCAATAGCCACATGAAGGCGGTACTACATACGCCGAGTTATTTCGGCTTACTAGACACTTTCGGACAGGGAGACAGGAATGTGCCTCGTACATTCACTTGGGCACCTGTCATCGGCCCGTTTCCTGGTAAGCTTCAAAAGTAGTATAAATATTCTGAATCCTCAAACGAGCCACTGTACAATCGATTTAGTGGTAATTATTTTTGGTTTATTATTTTCAATAATGAACCTTTGAAATCGAGCATGGAAAACAAATTTTTAACCCCCCTCAAAATGTGATGGTTTACGTTTCAAGGTATGTAGAATCCGAAAATGCAATAAAAAATTTCTCTCCTTCTGCCGTACTTAGCACTTTTGTTAGTTATCATGAACAAAAATTTACGAAATTTGGTTTATAGGCCCCGTTTGGGGTATCTCGAAAACTTTCAATAGACGGGTATGGTTTTTTTTTACGTTTTTAAATTGATCTCGAACTAAAGAATTTTTTGAGACCTCCCGGAGCATTGTACGACCAGCCGTTCGTAGGCACCGAAAAGCTTGGTCAACATGATCGTGAATTAAACGGTATAAATCCGGCCCAGATTTAAAAAAATCCTGGATCTATTGGATTTTGTTGGTAGGTACTTTTGAAACTTGAACAGATGTTGAAGTATTATTGATGGGTAAATTATTACACAACGGTTCATTATTTGCCTTATGCTTCATGTATAACTATAAATAAATAATGATTGAATCATTGAATCCCGCGCCCGATTGACGTCTCGTTCGGGTTTTGTTGGTAGGTACTTCTGCAACCTTTTTTTTCTTTTTTTTTTGTTGCGCTCCTTTGCAGGTAGCATAATAATATAACCAGTCACTTATACAGAGTTACAGAGAAGTACTTCAAGTTAAGTCTAATTATTCATAGCGATGATAATAACTAAGAATGATGAACAATAAGAATGTCTAATAATGAACAATGAGAATGGCTAATAACGAACAATAAGAATGACCAGAATAATGAAGAATAACATAGCAGGTAGGCAGGTTTCACAGCCGTATTCCGGCTTCCCTCATAAAGTTAAGCAGCTGCTTTCGTTCAGTCTTTGAGGAACTTTTTAAAAACCAGTCATGCAGCATGACTTAATGAGCGAATTTTCAAAGAAATATTCGAATTAATGGCTATGGTTTTGAATAAAGGAAAACTTCGGTCTAAAATTTGGTTTTCTATGTATATTCTCTTCGTATTTATTTTAATTTGTACGTTTTGTCCATCCTGATTCTACCGTTTGTTTATCTAAAACCAGTTCAAGATTTGCTCTACTAGGTAGGTAGATCCTTCCTTCTTCATTGATATTATTTTTATCATGTTAAGTACCTACCTACCTTTGAATATCAAATATTCGTATGATACTGATAATAAATTGATAAGATACCTTCCTAACCTTCTTCCTCCTACTGTTAGTACCTAAATTGAATAATTTGAAATAGATTTTTTCTTTCGTCTTCCTTCTAGTAATACGTGGGCCGGTACTTGTCTATCTATGAAGGTATCATAACAATTATATGTCAAATGGGAAATTCAAGGAGTTGTACTAATCGTTTGCCTCCCCCTTTTTTGCTTCGAACTCTCGTCTTCAATTAATACTTCTCACATTTTTCAATCTGACCACTCTAAGGGGGTGGGGGGGGGGGGGGGGTAAGAGTTTAAAGATTATCCTAGTTTTGGGTAATTTTTGCGCACTTTAAATGCTCTAATTTAAGAACGGATTTAGATATCTAAAATCCGATTTCACCATCGTGTTCAGCGTGCAAAAACCTTTAAAATGAGGGGTCACTTGTTAGAAAATAACATTTTGGGGATTTTTGGGTAATTTTTGCGCACTTTAAATGCTCTAATTTGAGAACGGATCAAGATATCTAAAATCCGATTCCACCATCGTGTTCAGCGTGCAAAAACCTTTAAAATGAGGGGTCACTTGTTGGAAAATAACATTTTGGGGATTTTTGGGTAATTTTTGCGCACTTTAAATGCGCCAAAACCCTCCTTAGAGTAGGCCAATTTCGCCCATCTTCGAACTTAGCCTTTCGATTGCCAAGATAGATTTTTTGTGCAAATTTGAGCTGTTTATCTCAATTCTATCGAGAGTTATCGTCTGGAGTGACACATATATATATATATATATACATATAAAAAAGTGTTAAATTTCAGGAATCGTTTTAGAATGGTCTGAAACGGATTTCTATGAAGAAAATTTCCAAAAATTTATATTATTTAAATTTCGAAGCCATTGCAATAGCTTCATTTTCTTTGAAAATTCGCTAAAAAGTGAGCCAGATATTCGGATGCTGGTGGGGCCTGCTCTCTCCGTTCCTCTTCATAAATTGGACAGTGCGAGACTTTATGGTCAATGTCCTCTATGATGTCCTCACAGAACGCACAATTTGGTGTTTCTGAAAGTCGAATCATATTCCTACATCTGTTTATTTGACCATGGCCTGTTCGCAGAAGGGGCATCTATACAGGTAAATTATTACACAACGGTTTATTATTTACCATTTGCTTCGTGAATAACTGCAAATAATTAATTATTGAATTATTGAACCCCGCGTATTTGTATGAAACTTTAATTCCCGGGCCGGCTCCAGTACCCCATTTAGGGCTTTCCTGGATGGAGCTCGAGGGTATTGACCACAGAAAAAGTGATCTGCGCTATGCAGGTAAATAATAAACCGTTGTGTAATAATATGCAGCGTTTTAGCGAATTTTCAAAGAAAATGAAGCTATTGCAATGGCTTCGAAATTTAAATAATATAAATTTTTGGAAATTGTCTTCATAGAAATCCGTTTCAGACCATTCTAAAACGATTCCTGAAATTTAACACTTTTGGTTTATTATTTTCAATAATGAACCATTGGAATCGAGCATGAAAAAAAAAATTCTTACCCCCCCTCAAAATTTGATGGTTTACGTTTCAAGGTATGTAGAATCCAAAACTGCAATAAAAATATTTCTGTCTGTCCGCCGTACGCCGTACGCCGTACGGGCCACTTTTCTTAGTTACCATGAAAAAAAATTGATGAAATTCGGGTTATAGGTTCCGTTCGGCGTCTAGTTGGTCCTCGAAGCTCGACGTTACTGTGAGTCATCTCTAAGGGGTTCAAAATAGGGGTTGAAATTTTCAAAACGCCTATACCATTTTTTTACGTAAATATTTTTACGGTTTTAAATATTTCTTGAACTTGCGAGTTTTTTAAGACCATCCGGAGCATCGTACGTCCAGCCGTTCGTTCACAGTAAGGCCCCGAAGTTTGCACCGACAGGCATTTTCGACTCCAGTGTGAATGAAATTGTATTCAATTCAAACCAAATCTCGTAACCAGAGACGCGCCCACAATAGGAATTTGTGAATACGGCCAATCATTGGTAGGGATCACCTGATTATATAGGCGGAGTATGAAGTCGAGTTGGTTGTTCTGTGATATTATTTAATTTGAAAAATGATGGCTCTTTTGGAGTTTTTTGGTAGGTAGTGAAACTTGAACAAACGTTGAAGTATTATTGATGGGTAAATTAGGTATTACTACGGTAAATCATTACTCAACGGTAAATTATTTCACAACGGTTCATTATACCATCTACGTAGAAGGGGCTGGAGTTTGTTGGTAGGTACGTTTGCAACTTTTTTCACTCCTCATCAACAATTTCTTTTCAGAACTTCATTATGTGTGTTTCTTTTTGTTAGGTACTGTTTGTCATCGGCAGAATTATTTTAGCAACATTTAACTCGTGATTTAGGTAGGTACCTAGTAACGAGTACGGGGTTAGGTACTAACCTACGGAGGGTCTGCGATCTACATAATATGCATAGAATAGTACATATTATATTATATAGACGGGTTATCTATACATAGAGCTGTGATCTGTTTCAGAAGGGTATTCTATACAAAATAATAAACCGTTGTGCAGGGATTTACAGCGTTTTTTATATGTATATATATATATTTATATATATATGTGTCACTCCAGACGATAACTCTCGATAGAATTGAGATAAACAGCTCAAATTTGCACAAAAAATCTATCTTGGCAATCGAAAGGCTAAGTTCGAAGATGGGCGAAATTGGCCTACTCTAAGGAGGGTTTTGGCGCATTTAAAGTGCGCAAAAATTACCCAAAAATCCCCAAAATGTTATTTTCCAACAAGTGACCCCTCATTTTAAAGGTTTTTGCACGCTGAACACGATGGTGGAATCGGATTTTAGATATCTTCATCCGTTCTCAAATTAGAGCATTTAAAGTGCGCAAAAATTACCCAAAAATCCCCAAAATGTTATTTTCTAACAAGTGACCCCTCATTTTAAAGGTTTTTGTACGCTGAACACGATGGTGAAATCAGAATTGCGATATCTCATTCCGTTCTCAAACTGGAGCACTTTGAAGATTAAGGAACGTGGTTATTTCTTCGAAAATTCGCTCTTATAGCCATGCTGCATGACTGTGGTTTTTTAATTGAACTAAGCTCTTACTGAGCTTGGTACTATAATAATGTGCGCCTCGTCCACTGCGCTCCTCTCCTTCCGCCCACTGAAAGGAAAAGTGGCTTCGTACACATTGCACAATTGGCTCAGGATTTTCTTCGATAATCAGCCGTCGTAATTGGCCCTAATTGCGAGGACACGGGGGTTGAGAAGCTCGTGGATCGTTAGAGGCGTCTGACTTGCGCTCGTCTCGGAGAAGTCAAGGTTGGTCTGACGCTCCTCGGACTTTCTTCACTTGGAAAAGCCTCCTATCGCGTTACGCCAAGACGTCCGGAAAGGCCTGGTTTAGCCCTCGTACGATCGCGTCGAGAAAGGAAAAAGAGAAGGATTTGTACCCTTCTCGCCGGCGAAAGTGACCACCTTTGCCGCGGGGAAAGCGGGCAGAACGCCGGGGCCCCCTGGGATGACCCCAGCGCGACACGTCCTAATCATTTTCGCTATCCGTCATAATCTTCGCTAACTCGCGTCTCCTTAACTGCTTCCGCCGAATCGGACAGTTCCGCAAGATCCCCTCAGCGACGTGACAGCTTTCGTTCTCTTACCCTGGAAGATCATTTTGCTTCTTCACTACCAGAAGGTAGGGAAGCCTTGGATTCGTGATTGAGTAAAAAAAAAAAAAAAATGTCCTCCAAAACGAAAATTTCCACTACCATTTTGCGTTGCAGGCATCGAAGAACATTTTTGGTTCCGTGTCTGTATGTCTGTGGTAGTTCCTTGTAACGCCCATAAATACCCGAAATAATGGTCGGAATGGGCTGAAATTTGTAGGGTAGGTGCGGGTTGGGTCACAGACGGTCCCGTACCAAAATCATTTTTAAAAAAGTACGGTAAATTTCGTCTGCGCATGCGCAAACGTGAAATACTTGAAAAGCCCATAACTACTCTAAATATCGTTGAAATGAGTTGAAAGTTGGAGGGTCGATCAGGAACAATACTTTGATGGTTCCAAATTAATTTCATTTGAATCGTAATGCAACTTTTGTCTGCGCTTGCGCGAACATGAAATGTTGACCATTACTGTAACGCTCCTAACTACGCGAAAAACAGTCGTAGAGAGCTGACATTTTGAAGGTACACGCGGGTTGGATAGCAGATGATCCCACTCCAAAATCATAGAAATCGTTTTGTCTGCGCTTGCGCAAACGTGAAATACTTGAAACGCCCATAACTACTTCAAATATCGTTGAAATGAGTTCAGATTTGGAGGGTTGATCAGAAATAATACATTGATAGTTCCAAATGAATTTAATTGAAATCGTACTGTAACTTTTGTCTGCACATGCGCGAACGTTTTGTTGGCCGTTTCCTCGTAACGCCTCTAACTACGCGAAAAATAGTCGTAGAGAGCTGAAATTTTGGGGGTAAACGCGGGTTGGATCGCAGATGGTCCCGTATCAAAATGAACCTACCCAACTATTCTATACGTTCATGTGATTCAAGTGAGGAAGCTATGCTGCCTACTCGAATTGGCAGACGTTTTTACTCATTACCAAAGGAAAGGAAGTTGGAATTTTTAAATTTTTTGTACCTTCGCCACCCGTACATGGTCTGAAAGTCAAAATGTGCTTACTTCTTGGTAATATAGGTACCTAACTATAATACATCAGGGTAGATCTGAGTAGATTTGAAATCAAAAACAAGCATTTGGATTTGTGCTTTTACAACAACAACAAAAAAAGCGCTGCAAATTATTACACAAAGGTTTATTATTTACCTGTATAGATGCCCCTTCTGCGCAGATCACTGTTTTCTGTACCCTCGAACCCCCCTTCCACCCAGGAAAGCTGTAAATCGAGTACTGGAGCCGGCCCGAGAATTTAAGTTATATGCAAATGCGCGGGATTCGGTAATTCATTTATTCATTATTTGTAGTTATTCATGAAGCATAAGGTAAATAATACATCGTTGTGTAATGCCCCTTCTGCTTAGATAGTATTATAAACCGTTGGTTGTGTAATAATTTACCGTTGTGTAATAATTTACCCAATCATACTTCAACGTTTGTTCGAGTTGCAAAAGTACCTATCAGCAAAAGCCAATAGATCCATCTTTTTCAAACGAAATAATATCACAGGACAACCAACTCCGCGTCATACAGCCATCCTTGATTATAATCAGGTGCTCCCTAGCAATGATATTATCAGGGCCGGATTTATACCGTTTCATTCACAATCATGTTGACGAAGCATTTCGGTGCGAATGAACGGCTGGTCGTACAATGCGCCGGTTTGTCTCAAAAAATTCTTTAGTTCAAGATCAATATAAAAACCCTCTATTGAAATTTTCGAGCAACGGCGTTCTGAAAATTTCCGCTCCGATTTCCTTTGAGGACCAACAGGACCCCAAACGGGACCTGCAAACCAAATTTCATTAATTTTGGGAAAGTGCTAAGTATGGCTTACGGCGGACAGACAGAATTTTTCCTATTGCATTTTCGGATTCTACGCATCTTGAACCAGAAACCGTCAAACGTTGAAGGGGGGGTTAAAAACTTTTTTTTCTTGCTCGATTCCAAAGGTTCATTATTGAAAATAATAAACCAAAATATCACGCTGCACGCGGACGCGCTCATGTATACGTCTAATGGTATGGGGAGATGTTGTAAATACACAGAATACATTTTGGACATTATTATTTCACAGAAAGGGGGTCGCAATCTTTTACCCTCTAAGTAGGTTGGTAGGTACCCACTTGCACAGCTCACCTTCCGGTACAGGTGCAGGGGTGTGGGTAGCATAAAAATGTTCTAAAAAAACCACGGTCATGCAGCATGGCTATAAGAGCGAATTTTCGAAGTTTTCGGCATCTTCCTCCTCCGCCTAAAATTTTCTGAAAATTAATGTTCGGCCAATGTTTTCCCAACTTGATACCATACAAAATTAAAACAGGAGTAGTTTTACGCAAAGTAAAATTTGGGGTGGAAGGAGGGGGAGGGGGAAATCAAAAATGTTTTGAATACCAGAAGAGTAGGTATTGGATACGTAACAAATTTTTTGTTCCATTTTTTGCCGAGTAACACTTCGGTTTGTAGATTTTCCAACGCTGAACACGACGGTGAAGTCAGAATTGCGATATCCCATTCCGTTATCAGATTAGAGCAGACGAACCAGGAAGAACATCTCAAGAAATAACCACGTTCCTTCATCTTCAAAGTGCTCCAGTTTGAGAATGGAATGAGATATCGCAATTCTGATTTCACCATCGTGTTCAGCGTACAAAAACCTTTAAAATGAGGTGTCACTTGTCAGACTTTTTCATTTTGGGAATTTATGGGTAATTTCCCCCCCCCCCCTAAAACTCCCCAAAACTCCCCCTTAGAGTGACCCAATTCTGCTCATCTTCGAACTTAGCCTGTCGATTGCCAAGACAGATTTTTCGTGCAAATTTGAACTTTTTATCTCAATTCTTTCGAGAGTTATCGTCTGGAATGACACATACATATATAAATATATATATAAATATATAAATATATATATATACATATAATTTTTGGTGTCTTTCGGCAGTGAATTCAGGATGGTCTGAAACGGATTTTGGTATAAAAATCTTTCGGAAATTCGAGTTTTAAAAATTTTGGACCGAGAACAATAGCTTCCTTTTCTTCGAAAATTCGCTAAAATCAAGAGGTTTCCAAAAAGTGGTGAACGATTTCTGTGGGATGAAAACTGACGGAGTTAACAATTCCTTAGCAACGGCTCGGTTGTGAGTGAAAATTATTATTAAAAATCGTGACATAAACAGTTTGACAAAAAAGTGGACGGACAAATTTACAGGATCACCTCCATGCAACTCCTAGACATATCCATGTTAAAATAGGTAGGTAAATCTGGGAAAACGCTGTATGTAAATAGTTCATTCAGAGTAGGTTTGGTTTTTTCGTGAATGGAAGTGAGCGAATAGCTAGCGGTAAGATGGTGAAGAGCCGCGAACCAATTTGGATCGGGCTGCCATTTACCGGTGTCGCTAGGCGAACTTATGTAGGGCATAAATCCTGTCGATTTCTGGTGAAATGCGTATAGTGGCCCCGAACCCGTCTCGAACTCCTAATTTCTCCTGAGGAACAGTGCGGAGAGAGGTCGTCATCCAACCTTCACGGCGGGGCTCATTCCTGTCTTCACTTTCCATGCCGCGACTGGCCCTGAATAAATCAGAATATCTAACTCAGAAAGAAGAATTCAGCAGGAAACCTCAGTCAGTCTTCAGGCTCTGGCTTCAACTGAAGAAGAGCGCCCTCAGCGCTTTGCTAAGTAAACATGGACCAAAATTAATTAAATTTTGTATGTTAGATTTTGGGGTCTGGTTGTCTCGAAGCTTTGCATTATTGTCAGCCATTTTCAAATAAAATTTCAATAGAACTGTGGTTTCTCTTACATATACCTGGATAGATTCCGATTTTTGGGATTTTTTAAGACCACACGGAGTATTGTACCACCAGTCGTTCGTTCTCAATAAAGCGGTGGATTTTGAATCGAAAAAAAACATCAACGTGATCGTGAATTAGTTTTTATAAGGAGCACGCAACCGGTGTGTTGAAACCGTATAACTGCAGCCAAGTTATCAGTAAAAGGTTGATTCAAATCACGCATGTTCATGAAGTCGATACCAAGGAAAGGAGGTTATTTAGGATATTCGTTGATACTTGGTGTTCAACATCAAGAGAAATGTTTTGATCCAAACCAGTTGACGAATGAACATCGCGGAGAGAGGTCGTCATATCCAACCTAAACGGCAGGAATCATTCGTCTTCGCTTTCGATGCTGCGACTGGCCCTGACGAAGTCAGAATATCTAAGTCAGAAAGAAGAATTCAGTAGGAAACCTCAGTCAATCCTCAGCCTTTGGCTTCAACTGAAGCAGTGCGCCCTCAGCGCTTTGCTAAGTAAACATGGACCAAAATTAATTAAATTTGGTATGTAGGTCCCATTTTGGGGTCTTGTTGTCTCGAAGCTTTGCATTATTGCCAGCCATTTTCAAGTAAAATTTCAGTAGAATTATGGTTTCTCTTACATATGCCTGGATAGATACCGATTCTTATGATTTTTTTGAGAGCACGCGGAGACCACCACCGCGGAGACCAGTCGTTCGTTCTCTACTGAATTTTGAATCGAAAAAACATCAACGTGAGCGTGAATTAATTTGTATAAGGAGCCAGTGTTTTTGAACTGTATAACTGCAGCCAAGTTATCAGTAAAAGGTTTTATTCAAATCACGCATGTTTGTGAAGTCGATCCCAAGGAAAGGAGGTTATTTAGGATATTTGTTGATAGTAGCAGTTTGTTGATTCCTTTGATGCTTCCTAACCTCGTCAAAGGTCAGTATGTACGATTGTACGTGGTCTCGACTATCACAGAAAATGTACATATACCGAGGTACTTGATTGTGAAGGGAGGATTAAGAGTAACAGTTATTTACCTTACGACTGTCAGTCGAGTTTGTTGTTCTAATGTTTGTAATGTTAGGAAGTTTTTTGGATTCCTAGGAAAGAAGGGGGAGGGATGTTTGTTGATGGGTAAAAGAACAAAATTCATTCCTTGATAGTAGGTAGCTACTTGAAATGAGTACCAATATCAGTGCTATGTTGCGTTCAGCAAAGTGAGCTACACGGAAGGTTTGTCTATACAGCAAATAATAAACCATTTTGGAAGAATTTTCAGTGTTTTTGGAGTATCCTGTGGGGTAGGGTAGCTCTCAAAAGTTTGGTTTCCTGAAAATATTGTACAGTAACTCTTTTCTCGAGCAGTTTCCGACTAATACGTTTGGAAAGCCTCGGGAAGCTCTTCCAAAAACTGCGGAACCACGGATTCGGACTGAAGCGCATTCGGCGAGTTTCCTGTTTACTGCGTTTGATGTATCAGTGTAATCGATTTTGGTTTATTATTCGGTGAATAATACACCTATGTATTCGGTCAGCAAACTATTTTTATAACACTCCCTCAACATTTTTTCTTTAACATCTCAAGGTGCGTAGATTCCAGAAATGCAATGTCCGTCAGCCTTACGCCGTATCTTTCATATTCTTTATTTTCGGCCTAAGAAATTTGTTTTTTCGCACACGGGCTCCATTTGGGTCCTAGTTGTGTCCCGAAACTTTGCAGCCCGATCGGAATATACCCACGGCTGTTATGGGTGAAAAATTGGTGTAAAAATATGGTTTTTTGATATTTTAGTAAAATGAGCTTGTGAGTATAGTTTTTCGTGTTTTTTTTTAGGGCGTGGGGACCGAATATGAAGTTAATTTTGACCAACAAGCGAAGAGTTGAGGTTCTAAAAAAATGTCAGTCTTAATTTTACGTTAAATTTTGGTCTAAAATCGTCGTTCTTCCCACACGGGCTCCATTTGGGTCCTAGTTGTGTTCCGAAGCTCGGCAGCCCGATCTGAATACACCCAGGGGTGTTATGGGGGGAAAAATGGGTGTAAAAATAGGGTTTTGTTCAGGTTTTGTAAGCATGAGCTTGTGAGGTATCGTTTTCCATGTTTTTTTTTTAGGGCGAGAAGACCGATTATGAATTCGATTTTGATGAGAGAGTGAAGAATTGAGGTTTAGCGAAGGTTCAGCTCCCAAAATGCATTTTTTATGTGTCAAAAACTTGGAAAATTGTCACCCTAAATTTGTATAATAACACTAGAAGTAGTATTAGCAGGTGAATCAAGAGAATTAAATGGCACTATAAATTATCAGAGACAATTATTTGTCAAAAACAGGAGCTAACTCGGGTTTTTGGGGGCCAGAATTGGTGGAAACCATCAGAAATAGCTATTTCAATAACTGCACATGAAAGAAACAATAAATGGACAGCCAAAACTTCTGTATATGTCCAATAGAATAATAAACCCATGTGACGAGGACTTTGCTGCGATTTTTTTAAATTTTTTAACGCATTTCTTGTTACTTCATCTTGAGTTGATCTTAATCTCATATGAGACGTCTCTTGGTTTCAGGTCCAGGTAGCTCCGTTATGCCTACCAATCGGACGAGCCCTGTGACGACGGAGCACAGCACGACGCTCGCCATGCAGGGCAACATCGACTGCTGTGATAGGCGGCAGCTGCCGTACACCGCCCAGCGTGGGGACTACTGGGTCCTCTACAACTACATCCCAGCTCAACGGCAGTTCAGGTGATTTTCACATATTTATTTACGATAGTTCTTAACAATTTATTGGCTATAGAAACAACTGACGTGGAGGCAATTATTATTATTATTGACGCGATTACACAACTTCATTGCTCAATCTACTCCCCCGATAAGTCCAATAACAAGTTTCTCATGCGGTCTTCTCTTACTGAAAATCAAGAGCAAGAGCGTTTCCTTTCCCTGTGCTGTTTTCCCTCAGTTTGAACGACTTGATACCTTGGGGCTGTAAATGAGAGAGATTAAGAAACGCTTATACATTTATAGGGTGTTGTATATACTTAGTAATTATGGTGATGGAGGTTGTGGTGAATACCTAGCGGGTATCCACCACTGGAGGCGTCAGGAGAGGTTGTGCCCGGTTTTGTTATAGCTCAGAGGCTACCACCGTGCCCGGGATCCTTTCGGGTGCGTTGCCTGGTTTGGTTATAGCTCAGAGGCTACCACCATGCCCGGGATCTTTTCGGGTGCGTTGCCTGGTTTGGTTATAGCTCAGAGGCTACCACCATGCCCAGGATCTTTTAGGATGCGTTTGCCTGGTTTGGTTATAGCTTGAAGGCTACCACCATGCCCGGGATCTTTTAGGAGGAGGAAAGCGAGAGGAGATTTGAGGTTAAAGAGTAGTTAGCGACTAGAGGAGAGTGTAGAATGAGTTGGAAGGCGAAGGAGTCGAGTTCTTATAGCCCCTGGGGCTATCTCCCTCCATCCTCCATACTGGTGGAGGATGGTGGGGATCCCCACCAGGTCCCTTGGGTCTCCTGCGTCTGCCGTCCCATTTCTATGTTTATTGTGAGATCTAATACAAAGAGTGGTTCTGGGAGGATACCACGACAGAGGTGTTTGTATATGAATAGACGAGGTTAGAGATGAGTAGCCAGAGATGATGAGGAATGGCTCAACATGTGGTTGCTGGGGATAGTTTGGGATGACTGGAAAGGTTTGGAGTATGGTTATTCGTTAGCGGTGGCTAGATAAGGATAAATAATAATAATAATGTCAAGAAATGGTTATAGATCACTGGAATTAAGGGATCCTAGGGATGGTTAGAATTTTAGGCTGTAAAATTGTCTAATGAAACAGGCCTAGGTCATTCCTGATGAAGAAACTTTTGCATCGTGACATTTAAAAAAACTACTCATCTTCGAATAATAATATTCCGTCCATAAATCAATCAAGATGTTTATTTGTAGAATCGTATACATTATGTTACAATTGATCATTTCTATTTAATATTTATTTTAACAATAATAATGTTTAAGGCCGCACATAATCTTTTAATACCTACATAAATCGTCTTTAGCAAAGGCCCTTAGCGTAACCTGATGGTAAATTGGTACAGGTCCTTCATCCTCCTGTGGTCATCTCCTGTGTCCAATAACGCAGCCAGATCCGCTTCTTGAGGTACACATTGGGTGGAGGTCGCTGCTTAGCTGGTATTGGGTTCTTAGGGCTGATATACCTGGCATTCCAGCATGAAATGTGTGAGGGTTTCCGGTAATTTCATGTTGCAGACAGAACACATTCCCAGTTGCCAGTTGGTATCTGCTTCTCTTATGCCAGAACCTGATGCTTTCCATTTCTTGGTTGGTAGTTGCCATTCTCATCTGGGCGAGTATGCGTTCCTTGTGGACGTTTCCTGCAGATCCTAGGTAGCTTGGTCTTCCGCCAAAGGCGACCACTCTGCGGAATAATTGACTGCAGCTGCTTCCGATGGAGCGCTTTAATGTCGAGGCTGAGGCAGTGGTTCTTGAAGTGCTCCATGGCATCTGGTCGTATTGTCTTTAGGGATTGGTGGTGTAATCGTCGGATTCCTACATAAAACCTACTGGTTGTGGATGGCAAAGCTAGTGGGCGGCAAATTTTTTGGTGGAATCCGACGAAACAAATGTTACCTGTAATTTGTAAGTAGACAATCTGCCCTGAAGTTAATGTTGCACAGGGCTGACACAGGTTTAGGTCACTGCAAGGCTGAAGAACTAAAGCTGAAAGGCTAACAAGATTTGGTGCCTGTGGGCTACCAGGATGTGTGGCTAAAAGGATTTGAAAGGACTAGTTCGTTTAACGCAAGTGAATATATTAAAAGAATCAAGGTAAGTGTGCAAATAAGAGGGGTTCACGGGTTCGGGAAGACTCGATACAATAAGATGCTGTGAAGTTAATTGGACGTGAATATTCGGGATTTTAAGTACAATGGAAAGGGAAAAATGTGATATAAGCGTGTTCTGATAAATAGAAGTGAAAGAAGTTGCTGACAAAGATTTGGCACCAGATTCATGGGGTCAGTTAAAGGTGGGTTCAAAAATGGGTGCAACTGATGGGTTCGGGCGGGTCCAAGGGACGTAATTGGGGTCACTCCTGGGGCCAAGGCTCAATACTAGAGAAGACGAACGGAGGTTCCGCAACAGAACGGGAAAATGCCCTGATTACTTCTGTCCAGACAATTAAGTTTGCAGGGAGCCTGAAGGGTGCTATGACGCGATAGAGTGCCGCTTTAAAGGAAGTCGGGTCCTACCTCCTCTGGAAGATGTTCTGGCTCGGCCCTTGGCAGCTTCTCCTCTTCTGGTCTGGTCTCTCGTCCAACTCGTACTCCTGCAACAGGATATGACTCGCGGCAGAATTGTGTTCACCCACGGTCTGGGGCCAACGAGTGCTATCTGACTGAATCTCAAAATGTCTACCAAATCCTTCAACACAACTCCCGTTACTCATTTCAGCGTACTGTCTAGTAATTCTATAATCCAGTTCAAAGCAATTTCCCATGTCCAAGTCACACTACTTTCCCAACTGGGGGCACAATCTAGGGCTTCACTAATGGCGGCTACACTCAACTAACTATCGCAGGTAAGGGTTCGCAGGTGTGGTTCTCACTCAGTCTCAGAAGGTGTCATGGTGGCGGGAAGCTGGGGTATTTATACGCCTCTCCTGGTCAGTCGCACCCCTCCGTTGCGTAGGAGAAGAGGCGCAGACGGCCCTTCTCTCACCCCTCCAACTGCCAGAGTCAAATTAACAGGAGCTTCCCTAATTAATCATTTGACTACAGCGGAAAATGGTTTCCCGGTCCGCACTCATCCCGATGAACGTAAAAATGCTGTCAAGTCGGGTGACCCAATTGAACTCCGCCGAGTTTTTTGGGTGCTTTTGGAATCCCACCAGTTCTCTCAGGCACCTCCTGGGCCATCTTTCCTCATCCATCTTGAGGATTCTTTAGAGGAATCCTAGAGCCCTGCCTAGTACCGTGACTTTGATCGGGAGTCTGCCTTGTTCCAATCTCAGGAAGTGTCCAGGTACTCCGTTAAAGGTGCGTACACACCTGTAACAAACTGGCGTTCCGTTCCTCCGTTCCGAACAATTCAACGAACTTTTCATCGAACATCGCAGCGCTCCGAATCTCGCTCCGTACCCACAGGAGGGCGATTGGGAGAATCGAGCGTTCCTCAGTCATGGCTTCTCAACAGCAAGTGGCCGCAGCTGCGTACATTGTTATAGATGCTATTTTGAAAAAAAGAACAGAAAACCGCGTTGGTGGATAACGAAGTTGTATTCAAACCGAGAACAATCTGGTGGGAGCAGCCTGTTGGCTGAGCTGAAGTTTCAGGAGGTCAGCGGGCTCTACAAAAATTTGACTCGGATGCATCCAACGGATTTGGAATTTTTGCTCCACAAAATAGGTCCTAAAATTGCGAAAATTCAAAGAACTGCGCTACGACGGTTCACGGAATTATTGAGGAGCGGTAGAACGTTCGGGAGAGTGGAGCGGCGCATCTAGACCCCGTCCACACTAGGCTCACGCTGCTCCGAACATTTCTTTGCTGTGCAGGGAAAAACCGCCAACAGAGCGATCGGACTGCGTTCAGTTCCTCCGATCCTCATTCCTTTGAAGTTTTGCCACCCCGAACCAGCAGAGGATCGGAGCGGAGGAACGGAACGCCAGTTTGTTAATGGTTATTCGTTTGTGGTGGCTAGATACGGATAAATAATAGTACTAATGTGAAGAGATGGTTATAGATCACTGGAATTAAGGGATGCTAGGGGATGGTTAGAATTTTAGGCTGTGAAATTATGTAATGAAACAAGCCTAGGTCAATTCCTGAAGAAGAAAGTCTTGCATCGTGAGGGTTTAAAAAACTACTCATCTTCGAGTAATAACATTACAAACTAATTGTATTATTTTGTAATAATATCACAAAAGCTCTTTTGCCTGCTGTCTACCCACTTACTGCTTGAACCCAGCTAAACATTTCGTTATAGTGGAAAGTCCCTTTTTCCATTGCATTGAACGAATGAGTTGACGAAGAAAGCAAACGACAACGTCACTGAGGGTCTAATAGAATTAAGGACCCACTTGTTTTGCAAAGAGTGGAGAGGCCACTTCTGTGACAGACAAAACGCTGTCGGCTCGTTAATGAATTGCGTATTGGTAAACACAGTCAGCGATTGCAAGAGCAAAGTAAACCTGAGAAAGTGGGTGCCTGTACGAAAATTTGTTGAACGTCTGAAGTGGCTGGCATTGAACGCAGTACATATCAACGCAACGCAAGCAATTCTCGAGTGTCACACATAGTATGCAAGAGTAGTAGCTGGATGACGATCTTATTGATGATGTTGAAAATTTGATATTATTTGTATCCTCTTGAATATTCAGATCATTGTTCCCAGAGGTCTTGTAAAATCCTAGTAATCAAAATGATACTATTTCGCCCTACCTATCACTGTTGGGATTGATCAATAATTTTATCAATGCTGGGGCCTCTCACAGAAATATTTTCCGACACTGGCATCTATACCGATAAAATTCAGCCCTTGTGTTATTGATTTACAGGGTGTTTTTTTTTTCTTTTCTTCGATAAGGGCGGGTACCATAATTGAGTTTGTTCTCTTCAAAGCAACATAGCCACCGAACCCCAACCGAAATCCATCTTAACGCACATGGTCACGCACTGGTTTCATTAGCAAGAGCGCTGGTGCGAGGGGCCGTAATAAAAAAAACAGCTGAAACAGCAAGGTATAAAGGCTTAACGCCACTCTTAACCCCTCTTGAGAAGGAAGAGGTTTTATTGGTGTAGTCTCCCAGGCCTATTTTCCTTCTAATCCGAGGCATTTATCTTTAACGATCAAATACATTAAAGCTATTGGAAACCCTGAACGTGATCGTCGTAAACTGTAAGGAAACGAACGGACGACACGATCGACTAGAATTAACTTATCAGAGGAAAATAACTTTGGATTGAGTTTGCCTTCTTGAGCTACTTTTCAAAGTAAAATACCTGTAACCTGCTAGTAGCTATAAGTAGTTATTGAAAAATTTCACCATTTTTGAGGGATAAAAACCAAATTTTAAACCATTGCAGCCCGAGGGGTACTTCTTCATTATCTGGTATACACCAAAAAAATTCTCAAATTTTGATTAAATTATTTAATAACGTTTCTCAACAACAATTACCATTATCTCAAATACATCGATTGTTCAGTCAGACAAGACGGTGGGTGTACAAGAAGTTTAGTTCCCATTCCGCCGCTCGCATTGTCAAGCGATCTGGATGCTCGCTAGCGCTCGCATCTCAAAAAAGATAAACAATCCCAGAAACTATCCCGTGAATGAGCAGGTTGTTTGGGGCTTCTGAATAGATGGTACAAGTATGCAATAGTTGTTTTGTTGTTGAGAAACGTTATTAAATAATTTAATCAAAATTTGAGAATTTTTTTTGGTGTATACCAGATAATGAAGAAGTACCGCCCGAGGCAAGAAAAAAATTGTGAACCTACATTCCTTGTAGTGCGCATAAATTCTGTTCTTTTGATCCTATTCTGATGGGATTCACTTACGTATAGGTAACTGGTGTTGTGTGGGTTGGTGCTCAATAGGTGCGGAATTTCATCTGCGCGTGCGCAAACGTGAACGTCCTCCCTATGATGAGGCTATAAGGTGAATGTAGCAGGACCACGTAACAGCATCAAAATGATTGATAGCGCAACTTTCCCTTTTCAACCAAGTATTCATCAGCTCATCTTCAAACGACTTGACTCCATCCCGTGCCAATTTGGTGCCCGGTTAGTTATCCATCTCCCAGAATCAATACGAAACCTGCCAACTGTGATATTCGAGTGGAAGATGTAGAGGTAGCCGATGAGTTTCATTCCTGTCCAGGAGTTCATTGGTGTGGACTTTAGGGTGACTGAGTAACGGTGCGTGGGGTCTGAAAACGGTGGGTCACCAGACCAGTACACAAAACCAACAGATTTGTCTACAAAATACCCCAAGGCAACAACACCCTTCCCTTATTTACTGATAGCAGTGATATTCAGCAAAGCTTATCTCTTTTAATCAACATTCTAACGTCGACAATTTCTACTGCAAATTAGCCACCGAATTCATGTGTTACAAAAATATACAACAAAACAATGGCCCGTCGGCTGGTACCTACTTGAATGGAGAAGCTATTGACTAGAAGCTAGGTAGTTATCTGCGTGTTGACGCCGATCATTCCACAAACCGCAAACAGCAAACAGGACAAAACGCACGTAGGTATTACAAATACAAATTAATCTGTCATAGGAACCGTACTGAACGCAAAACGCGCAAAATTTGACGCAAAAAAATTGAAAACTGACAGAGAAAGCGAATGTGGTTCAGAGAAAACCAAATCAGAAGAAGAAGCATGTCGTATCGAGATGGCAAATTGATTTTTCGAAGGGATCGAATCGATTGTGACATGAACGATTTCGGGGTTGAAATCAGATTCTGGGGCAGTGGCCCTAAGTAGGCGTGGCAAACGACATTTTTACTCGACTGAGCTTGCGTGGACGGGCCACTTTTCTCTGTTGCCATGGCGACACTAGTTCCCAGGACCTGCCAGTTTCAGGAGCCTAGGTTTCGATTGCACGAGAACTGTCACTATATTCTGATAACATGCTCCGTCAGGGGCTACAGGGAGTAGTAGCGGTGCGTGGGCTCTGAAAATGGTGGGCCACCAAACCGGAACACAAATTAACAGCTTTTTCTACAAAATACATAGGTATGTAAATGTTTTCCAACAGTGGAGTCTTCGTATGAGGAATGGGTGGATTTTAATCAACCGCAGCTCTTAGCAAGTCAGAATGTAAGCACTGTGTTCACAATAGTTCTGACCAGTACCCGGGATTTCCAGAAGCTAAAAGTTCTATAGCTTCATACTGACTAATACTCAGCAAAGGCCTATCTCTTCCTAAACTTAATCATCACTCTATAGGAAAACGTCGAAAATTTCGACTGTAAGTTAGCCACCGAGTTCATGTGGTACAAAAATACAGAAACAAATAAACTAAACAACAACTAAAAACAACGAACTAGACTGAAATACAACGAAGTAATGACCCGCCGGCCAGTACCTACTTGGATGGAGAATCAGACTAGAAGCTAGGTACTTATCTATGTATGTTGACGTCGATCAATCCACAAGACCACAGACAGGACACAACGCACTTAATTATCGCAAATCCAAATCTGTCCTGGGAACTCGAATGGGAACATACAAAATTGGAAACATAAGCAGAAAATTGAAAACTCAACATAGGAACAGACCGGCCAAAGTGATAAGAATTTTTAGGGGAGGACAGATAGAAGGACAAGCATCTCGTATCGAGATAACAACATGAATTGAAACAATCCAATCGATTGTGAACACAAACGATTTTTGGATGGAAATGTTGGCCACTGGCCGAAAAGGGGCGTGACTAACCAAATTTTTACTCTACTGAGCTTGCGGGGACGGGCCACTTTTCTCCATTACCATGGCTACACCCGGTCCCGGGACCTATTAGTTTCAAAAACGTAGGTTTCGATTTCGATTGCAAGACATCGATTACTGTAGCTATATTCCGATAAAATGCTCGAATATCCATAGCCAGAGAACTTTGTCTTCTTCTTCACAGTTACTTGTCTTGGCCGCAGCCATGCCCGACATAGGTTGGGACAGAGAGAGAGAACTATGTCGAGTCGCTGTTGAACTTCGTGAAAAATGCTAGGGTGCAGTATACGGAGGGAAATTCGAATGCCAGCTGAACAAATGGTTGGCATTTTTTTGGAGTTTTTTGTGTTTCTGGATGCCGGGGCAGTGGCCCAAGTGGCCTTATGGACGCAACGCCCCTGCAGGGGAGCCAACATGACGGAATCACATATTAAATATCCATAGCCAGAGAACTCTGTCAAGTCACTGTTGAACTTTGTGAAAGATGCTAGGTAGGTACAGTTTACGGAGGGAAATTCAAATGCCAACTGAACACATGGTTGGAGTTTTTTTTTTACTCTTGGTGTTTCTGGGTGCCGG
The DNA here is from genome assembly GCA_954871275.1 of Leptopterna dolabrata. NCBI lineage: Eukaryota > Metazoa > Arthropoda > Insecta > Hemiptera > Miridae > Leptopterna > Leptopterna dolabrata. The sequence goes on along the minus strand of OX940981.1, from coordinate 3,281,741 downwards.
GGCAGTAGCCCAAGTGGGCACTGGGTGACTTGATTGCCGTTCGTGTTATTCAGTCATGTTACTTTTTCTTATTTATTTACTGTGCATATCCGAGTATTTATTGTAATTCAACGGTTGTATTACCAGTTTTGGTCCTCCAGTTTAAAATGTATCTATCTGTGTGTACATAAGATCATCATTTATTATTATGAAGACATAATAAAACCGTTTTATATGAATTCGCTGCGTATTTCCTTATGGGTATGAACCGTAGATTTCCACATTGAAAATAGTAAACCAAATCTGAAATCGTAAATTTTTTTCTATGTTTAATGGATGTTATGTAATGGATGATGTGCCGATGATAGTAACCTTCTTCCGAAGACCGCCGTTACCTGGTCGACCAATATGGAGACGTTTGATGGCCTTTACGGTGCTTGATCCTTCCTGCGTAGTCTGCGGCTAACGATCGCCATCGCTGGGGCTTTTTCGCACCTTGGAGGAGCCCTCTTGGCCTTTACAAGGTTCTTCACCGGATGCCGTAGTTAACGTGAATCGGTTAGCCTCGTAACGTGAGGATCATCCGATGAAGATCATGATCAACCACTGCGTACCTTCCCTCGACTCTCGGGGGGTCTTTGTTCTTAAGAAGCCACCTGACACTTCGCCGTTTCAGCTACACCAGGTGTTTACTGGAGACACCAAGTTGCACTTGATTATGTGTAAATATACATCTTCACTCACCGATAAATAATAATACTGAGCAGTGCCGCAAATGAATGTTATACCTATGCATTTTGGCTAAGTTTCGAGCGGCAAAATCTCTGATCTCGTCCCGAAACTGCAGAAACAAGTTTCCGTCTTCATATTTATGCTCAGTTGCTTCGAAATCGGCAGTTCTTTCAGCATATTATCACCGGTTTGCATTATAATTTAAATGTTGACGTTAGCTTTATCTACAGTTTTTAGCGTTACGAACTAAATCACTCGCGAAGAAATCGTGGAAACACATTGCAAAGAAAATAAAAACCAGTCATGCAGCATGGCTATAAGAGCGAATTTTCGAAGTTTTCGGCATCTTCCTCCTCCGCCTAAAATTTTCTGAAAATTAATTTTCGGCCAATGTTTTCCCAACTTGATACCATACAAAATTAAAACAGGAGTAGTTTTACGCAAAGTAAAATTTGGGGATGGAAGGAGGGGGAGGGGGAAATCAAAAATGTTTTGAATACCAGAAGAGTAGGTATACGTACGCAGTTGGGTACGTAACAAATTGTTTGTTCCATTTTTTGCCGAGTAACACCTCGGTTTGTAGATTTTCCAACGCTGAACACGATGGTGAAGTCAGAATTGCGATATACCATTCCGTTATCAGATTAGAGCAGACGAACCAGGAAGAACATCTCAAGAAATAACCACGTTCCTTCATCTTCAAAGTGCTCCAGTTTGAGAATGGAATGAGATATCGCAATTCTGATTTCACCTTCGTGTTCAGCGTACAAAAACCTTTAAAATGAGGTGTCAGTTGTCAGACTTTTTCATTTTGGGAATTTATGGGTAATTTCCCCCCACTAAAACCCCCCAAAACTCCCCCTTAGGGTGACCCGATTCTGCCCATCTTCGAACTTAGCCTGTCGATTGCCAAGACAGATTTTTCGTGCAAATTTGAACTTTTTATCTCAATTCTTTCGAGAGTTATCGTCTGGAATGACACATACGTATATATATATATATATATATATATATATATATATATATATATATATATAATTTTTGGTGTCTTTCGGCAGGGAATTCAGGATGGTCTGAAACGGATTTTGGTATAAAAATCTTTCGGAAATTCGAGTTTTAAACATTTTGGACCGAGAACAATAGCTTCCCTTTCTTCGAAAATTCGCTAAAACGGAGTTATTACAAAATAGTCTATTTCCACTAATACATGGCTTTGGTATGGAGTCTAATGCATGTGTTAGTAGAAATAGACTACTTTTTTAATAACTCAGTTTTTTGCTTCTTCACTGCCGAAGGTAGGGAAACCTTGGATTCGTGATTGAGTAAAAAAAAAATATGTCTTCCAAAAGGAAAATGTCCACTTCCATTCGCGTTTCAGACATCGAGGAACATTTTTGGTTCTGTGTCTGTCTGTCTGTGGTAATTCCTTGTAACGCCCATAACTACCCGAAATAATGGTCGAAATGGGCTGACATTTGGAGGGTAGGTGCGGGTTGGGTCACAGACGGTCCCGTACCAAAATCATTGAAAAAGTACGGTAAATTTCTTCTGTGCATGCGCAAACGTGAAATACTTGAAAAGTACTACCCTAAATATCGTTGAAATGAGTTCAAACTTAGAGGGTCGATCAGGAATAATACTTTGATAGTTCCAAAAGAATTTCATTGAAATCGTACTGTAACTTTCGTCTGCTCGTGCGCGAACATGAAACGTTGACCATTTCCTTGTAACGCTTCTAACTACGCGAAAAACAGTCGTGCAGAGCTGTAAAGGGTACACGTGGGTTGGATCGCAAATAGTCCCGTTTCAAAATCATGGAAATCGTTTCGTCTGCGCATGCGCAAACGTGAAATACTTGATACTCAGATTTACTCAGTGTCGTGAGTCCCTCCCGGGAACACTCCACTAGTAACTTTAAGCTCTCACCAACATTCTAATGCCAAACTTAGTTTCCGTCAATAAACAAGTGAGTGGGGAGACAGGCCACAGAACCCAGGGTACACAACCTGGGGCCCCACCACCAACCCCTAACAGGGGGTTGGAGGGAGAGGCCTCCAGTTCCTATAAAACCCTGGATCCTGGGGCTTTAGCCTCATTCGACACTTCCTCTAACTAGCTCTCTCTCTTCTCTCCTCTACCTTGCTCCTCCTCCCAGATGATCGGTGGATTACCGCCGCCTGGGAAAACCTTCTCCTCTTTGTCTAGATGATCGGTGGACTACCGCCGCCTAGACAAACACCTCCTCTCTCAAAAGAACCTAGATGTCGGTGGATTACCGCCGCCTGGGCAAATTCCTACACTCACCTCTATCTCCCCCTTAAAAGGTCGTAGATGATCGGTGGATATCCGCCGCCTGCGCCTTTCCTTTCCTCACGCCACCGTGATGAACAAATTCTAAATTCATCACAGTCAGAAATACTCAGATTTGGTGGGTCGATCAAGAATAATTCTTTGATGGTTTCTTAAGAATTTCATTCGTATGCGCATGCGCGAACATTAAATGTTGCCCGTTTCCTTCTAACGCTTCTAACTACGCGAAAAATAGTCGTAGAGTGCTGAAGTTTTGAGGGCTCAAGTGGGTTGGATCGCAGATGGTCCCGTGTCAAAATGAAACTACCCAACTATTCTATACGTACATGAGGAAGCTGTACTGTCTACTCGAATTGGCAGACGTTTTTCTTCGTTTTTAGCGTTCTTTTTTGTGCTCTTAATGACAATAAAGTATTATAATAAATGCACTAATTAGGTCGGTGTACTAATTCCAATTGAAACCCGGACGGGCGTCTGCCGTTTCCTCCTGGCTCGGTCAACAAACTGTCCGTCTGAACAGAAAATTGATCTGTCAACTAACTTGAAGTACCTGTAGCTGGGTACTAAACGAGTTTAGCGATTTCTACCGAAGAAGTCTTTCTTCCCTCCTCCTCACTTTTCAAGTTACTATTTATTTAATCGCTCTACTAAAACGCAATAAATGTTTCGTATTAAAAAAGTTTTTTTTTTAAACGATCCTTGGTAACGTTTACCTACCAGCTTTCTCTCGAAATGAAAGGGTGTGTAAATAAATACGACAGTAAGCTGTCAATGAATCTGACAACTCGTTAGCAACAGACGATTTAGGGGAATGTGATAATTGCATAAATAATAATGTGTTTAAATTTTTCGGGTTAATAAATCATTCGTAAATGCGGAAACTACTAAAATAATTGTTTATTATTTATAGTATTATACCTATTGATTTTTTGAAGGTACCTACCCACGCGAGTGATCCAGTTTGTTGTATTATAGTTACCTAACGCCTTTTCATTGTTCATTTTAAATAATAATTAGGCAGTGCCGAAGCGACTCATTCCTACCAGTTATACCTGCCAGGAGTATCTACGTACATACTTTGTATGCTTGTTATAGAAAGCTCTTGAATATTTGAAATGTGCTCCAAAATGTGACCTGAAAAAGGTACAACTTGTTCTCTGTATCAGTACACCGTCTGGCCTATCATCACTAGGCTACTGTCACCTGCGGATATCCTTGAGAACACCTGTCTCACAACATCTGCGTCTTTTGTAGTTTTTATCTTATCTCTTCCTACCTCAGTTCTGAACTTGATTCATGAAAGGCTTTACTCGTTTTTTTGGTTTATTATTCTGTGAATAATACACCTATGTAATCGCTCAGCAAAAAATTTTTATAACACCCCCTCAAACTTTTTTCTTTTCCGTTTCAAGGTGCGTAGATTCCAAAAATGCAATGTCCGTCCGCCGTCCGCCGTATCACGTGTACCGGCTTCATTTTAGGTCTAAAAAAGTCGTTCTTTCGCACACATGCTCCATTTAGGCCCTAGTTGTGTGCCGAAACTTTTCAGCCCGATCGGAATACACCCAGGGGTGTTACGAGTGAAAATGTGTGTAAAAATAGGTACTTTTTGCGTTTTAGCAACATGTTGGTAACATGAGCTTTTGAGGTATCGGTTTCCATGTTTTTTTGGACGAGAAGACCGAATATGAAGTCGATTTTGAACAAGGAGTGGAAAATTGTGGTTGTACCAGATGTTCAGCTCCCAAAATTGATTTTTTATGAGTCAAAAACCTGCGAAATCGTCTGAAATCACCATCAATGTGTAGAATAACTTTGGAAGAAGTGTCAACACGTGGATCAAGACGATTAAATGCCACTACCAATGATAAACGATAATTTAAAAAAAAAAAAGGAGTGTACCACCTAATTTAAGATTTGGGGGCCAACATTGGTGGAAACCATCACAAATAGCTATTTCAATGATTTCAAATGAAAGAAACAATAAATGAACAGCCAAAATTTCTGTAGGTATGTCCAATAAAATAATAAACCCATGTGACAAGGACTTTGCAGCGTTTCTTATTCCTTATTAGCGAATTTTCGAAGAAAAGGAAGCTATTGTTCTCGGTCCAAAATTTTTAAAACTCGAATTTCCGAAAGATTTTTATACCAAAATCCGTTTCAGACCATCCTGAATTCACTGCCGAAAGACACCAAAAATTATATGTATATATATATATATATATATATATATATATATATATATATTTACATCCTGCTATCATAGTGGCATCCGCACATAACGCGTTATTGTGGCACCCTTGCAATCCAATAATATATATCGAATTTTTAAGGTGTATACTGGTCCATTACATTGATAGAAAGTGATGGGTGTAATTTTTTTCTTGAAATTGCAAACAGAAATGAAATCCCATAATGCTATCATTATGGCATCTTTTCATTCTTAGATCAATACGGCACCCGAAGTATACGTTATCCGAATTCACATCATTGCAGAACCCACTTGTGTATACATTGAACATAGTGCTATCAATATGGCACCATGCGCTGTTGCCAAATCTCTAGTGGGGAAAGCATTTAACCTGGTAGTGTAGAATCGTGGCCCGGGGTGACCATGTAGATCTTAGTAACCCCAAAGTTGGCGGCAACTGGTCCTCGTCTCAGGTGGGCACCAATGCAAGCTTTTCAAAGCTTGTGCTTACTCGACCAGCGATTAGCTCTTCACCTCTCATAGTAATCATGCGAAGTCTACAGGGACTAAAGATTGAGTAAGGTCCGAGTAAAAAGTTCCCCCCGGGATATAGGTACCCATTGAGGTAAAATTCAGGGTTATAAAAGACATTTAATTTAATTGTTGGAATCCATCTCTACAGTACCCAATACGGTCGATTTTTCAACTCCCACATATCCCCTACCTATTTCTGGATGGATAAACTTGCAGCAAGGAAATTAATTGAGCTGTGTATGTATTAAAACGTCACTGTTTCATTAGAGTAAAAATTTGTATACGTACCTATAAGGAACATCCTAGGCCAATAAAATTAGGATTTTTCCAGGAATTAATTGACGAAAAATCGGAAATCTTTTAGTACCTTCAGATGATGCTAAATAAAAGTTTAATACCTTCAGTTGATGCTAACTAAAAGAATCTGCGTTTGCACGGTCACAGGTAGTGAGCTTAAATTTTGAGAGCAAAAACACCGACATTTTGGCACTTTCTAAATTTTTTAGTTAGGTATATCTTCCAAACCGTACATCCTACCTTCCACCACTAGAACCAAAGATCATTAAATTTGGCATCGAATCACATGGTAGCTAAGAAAAGTGCTAAATACATCGTACAGCGGACGGACAGAAATTTTTTTATTGCATTTTCGGATACTACATACCTTGAAATGGAAACATTCAAAGTTTAATGGGTTGGGGGAGGGGGGGGGGGGGGGTTTAACAATTTTATTTTTTCGTCCTCGATTCCAAAGGTTCATTATTCATAATAATAAACCCAAATTATTGAAATTCGGTTTGTGGGTCCTATTTGGGGGGCTGTAAGGGGAGAAAAAAACGCTGCAAAGTCCTTGTCGCATGGTTTTATTATTCTATTGGACATACCTACAGAAATGTTGGCTGTTCATTTATTGTTTCTTTCATGTGAAATAATTTAAATAGATAAGTATTTCTGATTGTTTTCACCAATTCATATTCGGTCTTCTCGTTCCCAAAAACATGGAAAACGATACCTCAAAAGCTCATTTTACTAACATGTTACTAAAACACAAAAAGTACCTATTTTTGTGCACATTTTCACCCATAACACCCCTCGGTATATTCCGATCGGGCTGAACAGTTTCGGGACACAACTAGGGCCTAAATGGAGCATGTGTGCGAAAGATCGAATTTTTAGACCTAAAATGAAGCCGGTACATGTGATACGGCGGACGGACATAGCATTTTTGGAATCTACGCACCTTGAAACGGAAAAGAAAAAATTTTGAGGGGGTGTTATAAAAATTTTTTGCTGAGCGAATACATAGGTGTATTATTCACAGAATAATAAACCAATAGGGGTTGAAATTTTCAGGGCTCGTTTTTAAATTGATCTCGAACTTGGGAATTTTTTGAGACCACCTGGAGTATGTACAGCCGTTTGTTCACATTATGGCCCTGAAGTTTGCACCGAAAATCTTCGTCAGTATGATCGTGAATGAAATGGTATGCATCCATCACGGATGGCTGTATGAAGTCGAGTTGGTTGTTCCAAGATATTATTTGATCGGAAGAATTATTGTTATTTATTATTTTTCTAATTGGTAGGTACCTACTTTTGTAGCTTAACACACGCTTCATGAATATCAACAAATAACTTATTAATCACAGCATTCTTGAATCCACTGCATATTTATGAAACTGTAACTGCCCGGCCGGCTCCAGTACTCGATTTAGTGCTTTCCTGGGGGTCCAAGAGGGTAGGTATTGACCACAGAAAACAGTGATTTAAATTATACACCGTTCTGTAATAAGTTGCAGCGATTTTGTTCTTCTATCTATGGGATAAATTAGTACTATTTTTTCGGGTTATTATTTTCAATAAAGAACCTTTGGAATCGAGCATTAATACAATTATTTTGAAAGCGTTTCAAGGTACCTACATAGAATCCGAAAATGGTAAGAAAAAAGCTGCAAATTACTACACAACGGTTTATGACTTACCGGTACAGAAACACCTACGTTAAAGACCACTGAATTCTGTGGTCAAAACCTACCCTCGTGCGTCTCCCAGGAAATCCCTGATCGCCTAATGGATCCAAATGGGCCATTTCAGTTGATAAAATGGGTGATGGATTCAGATTCAAGACCTCTACCAAAAGTGTAAGGTGTATTTTTCGAATTAATTTTTTCAACTTGTATGAGATGAATTTCTTGAGTCTAATGACCTGATCTGGTCTTGACCACCATTTGACCACAATTTCTTTAACAATACAAATGTCAAGTGGGATGAAATGTGCCGGCTGTATTCGGGTGGGAACGTTCTGCAAATTCCGAAATTTTAAATGTAGGAATCTAAATCTTACGATCACGTTTGCGTGTTGCGTCTTATTGCCAACGTCAGAGATGCCTCAGACTTGTCAACATTTCGGGGTATGTCTGTACTGCGCTGCAAGCCGCAATCTTGGGTATTTTGGCTTGAAACTTTGAGGCTAGCCTCATTCGGCCTTCCAAATTTGCTATTGGTGCTACCATGTTACCGTGGTACCATCTATCAGAAAAATGTGTTTAGGCCTCCAGAATTTTCTGTGTAGTTTTGGTGCCACCATGGTACCAGGGAACGACGCCTGTCATCTGTCAGAAAATGTGTGTTTTGTATAGTTTTTCATGTTTTCCGGCGTGCTGAATCGAATACAATTAATTTCAACGCTCTGCCAGTCTTCCTTACAGCAACTGCTAAATATTAAGCCATACACCGCTCCGAAAAATATATATTATTGAGCATGGTTTATAGGCAGTGAGCTTATTTTCAAAATTGCGAAATGCGTCTGGTCAGTGGACCCACTAGTATTATCTGATTCTGCATCATATCCTGAATTGAAAGGCACTTGTCTGCCAACTGAACTAGTAGGTTCAGCAGACGAATTTAAAAATGTCAAGTCTATTTGGCAACCAACTTCTGACTTATTTTACCGCGTTTGTTTTCTCTGTTTCTTGATTCTACACTATATCCTGAACTGAAAGACACTTGTATGTCAACTGCCAAGGCCGCATAGGGTCTAATTTTAAATTTTGGAAACAAACATCTGACTCATAAGACTATTGTATTCCCAAATTTAATCCACACAATTTTAGCGATTGTATCCTTGATTTGTTGACTATTACTGCAAATGCGAGTCGCGCCGAAACGGCAAACGTTCATTTCGAATGGCACCTGTTTGAATCATTGGGAAATGTGGCAACAGTACAAGTTCTCCTTTAAATGTTTCTTTTAAAATTCTAGCTTAGATGGTATTGTTCATCATATTTTTCAATGAAAGCCTGGTGCCTTAGCAAAGTCATGCTGAATTCATTGAGGACCCCTGTTGGTTTATTAGTGGTGGGGGGGGGGGGGGGATGGGTGTAAAAATAGGGGTTTTCCAGTGTTTGAGGTTTTGGTGAACATGAGCTTGCGAGGTATCGTTTTCCATGTTTTTCAGAGCACGAAGACCGAATATGAAGTTGATTCTCCTAAAGACCAAAGAGTGAAGAATTGAAATTGTACCTAACGTTCAGCTCCCGGATTCATTTTTTAAGGGGTCAGAAACCTGGGACATTGACTGAAATCACCATAAATTTGTATAATAACACAAAAATTAATATCAACAGGTGAATCAAGACAGTTAAATGGCACTATAATTGATCAAAAATAATTTGTAAAAAAAAACGTGTTTTTGAGAAACAATAAATGAGCAGCCAACATTTCTGTAGGTAAGTCCAGAAGAATAATAAACCCATGCGACAGGGACTTTGCAGCGTTCCTATATTGAAATATTCAATTCTAATTGGTTGAACACACAATTTTAATTGGTTGAAAAGAAATTGCTGCATGAAACCGAGTTGGTTGTTCCGCAATGTTATTTCGTTTCGAGGAAGATGGTGTTTTCGATTTGGTCGATAGGTACATACTTTAGCAACTTGAACAACAATTTGGTTCGATGTATGTCTATCGGTCTGCGTCCGCGAACCCTTGTCACACGCATAATATCCTCAGTTCGAATCCGATTTTGGCAACATTTGCGGGCTGGGCTCCCCATCCGCTCGGATATGGGGCATCCTTATAGGAAAATAATAAACCGTTGTTTAATAATTTGCAGAGTTTTTACGTTTCTTCCCGCCAGGTCCTTTTCCTAAATATGCGGTAGAGTCGAAAATTATATCTACAGTTATTTGCTGTAATGCATGAAGCATAATGTGTACTTTAAAAATAGTAGAACGAAAATTCCTAAGCCTAGTTTGAAGAACCGTTCCTAAAAATGCCATCGAAATCGGGCGGTCAAAGAATGATAGAATACGACTGTATAACCGACTTTGTACTAACCTACTAAACTACTAGCACAGTGGTCGTACTAATGATCCGAGCGATTTGAAATTCATATGGGACGATCTAGGAGCTACACCACCCCACTATCACTGAATTTGAACAAAATCGGGCGGCCGCCGCCGGTAACGCCAAGCTTCGCGGAACAAAAAAAGACCCTCATTGGAACCTACCAACCAAATTTCATTAATTTTGGTTTGTGGTAACAAAGAAAAGTGTCTGGTACGGCGCGGCGCACAGCGGACGGGCAGAAATTATTGTTTAATCTATTTTCGGATTCTACGTGTCTTGAAACGAAACCGTCAAATTTTGAGGGGCTAAACTTTTTTCTTTTCCCTCATGTTTGATGCCAAAGATGGACTTCATTATGATGATTCATGTAAGATGGACCGTTCAGGTAAATCTTATAGATAGGTAAGCTAAAAACTGGAAAAAGTCCTACAATTTTGAGGTTTTTTGGCAGACAAAAGTTGTCCTAAACTCAAAAACGATTATTCGAAATGAAAATGCTCCCAGATTATGGATTTGATGGCATAGAAATGCTGTGGGTCCAAAGCTATTTCTCGAACAGAAAACAAATTGTCACGATTGATGGAACGAACAGCTGTGAAACCTCAATTGATTTTGGTGTAATCCAAGGGGGAACCCTCGCTTCTATTTTCTTCTTGATTTTTATAAATCAGATAGGTAGTCTTGACCTAAAAGGAATGTTATATATATTTGCTGATGACACTACGTTACTCTGCGAGGGTCAGTCGTGGCATGAAGTGTTCAACTCGGCAAATTCCGATTTAAAGAAAATTTATGAATGGATGTGCTTGAACGCTTTAAGCCTGAATATAAAGAAAACCAAATTTCTGGTATTCTCCAAGTCACTCACGAAAAGGCAACTATGCGACTTTTCAATTAAGATACACTCATGTGGCACTGACTTCTCAGCGATCAGCGGTAGTAATTGTTCCTGCCCGTCGATAGGGCGTGTGTCCTCAGCGAAATACCTGGGAATCGTCATTGATGAGGAGTTGAAATGGGACAGTCAGATTTCGTCGGTCGTGAGTAAGCTCAGAAAGTTTGTACACCTTTTTTACAAATTGCGAGGCTGTCTCGGACTGAAAACTCGGATTGCTATATATAAGGGTCTTGTGCAGAGTGTCCTGAGCTTTGGAATATTAGCATGGGGCGGTGCAACTGAGACAACGATAAAACCCCTAGGTACTCTTCAAAAGTCAATCTTGAAAGTGATCGCCAAGAAACCCCGTAGATTTCCAACCAATGAGCTATTCGATTTAGTCCGGGTCTTCTCAATTCAGCAATTGTACTTGAAGTCTGCTCTCTTATTCCGTCATAAACACCCGCAGATGTTTGAATACCCTAGAAACAACCCCTATTTAATCCGCCTCACCTCTTCAGCTGTAATCCCTGCCCCTATAACGCGATTATGGAGCACGTCAAGACACATATATTTCAAAATGCCATATATTACTAGATCACTATACCTGAGGAGCTGAAATCACCTGGTAATCATTCTCGATCCGTGTATAAGAAGAAAAATTTTACTTGGTTGATTGAACAGAATCGTTTGAATTGTACATATATTTTGTCTAGTATTTATGTAGTTTAAGTACCTCCCTACTTGGGGTTAGGTACCTAACTCCTGTGTTCTGGTAATTTATTTTTTTGTTGTGTTAATTTAGTCATACGGAAACTCATACTGCATCCTATAACTGTTTTTTTATGAGAGAACATAATTATTACATATTATTGCTCCGAGAGAGAACATCTTATTTCATGAAAGGACATAATTATTGTATAAGAAGTATAATACGTGTGCTTACCAAATCAACTCCCCCAAACCGCACAGGATTTTTCCTATTGTTTTGGGGTAATTCCAGTGACAAGATATGTATTTTTTTTTATTATGTAAATATTTGGAATAAATCTCTCTTCATTCATTCATTCGTTCATTCAAAGGTGTTATATAGGTAACTAAAGTTGTAGAGCACCAAATTCATAGGGGACGACCTAGGAGCTACACCACCCCAACTATCTACTGAATTTGAACAAAAGCGGACCGCCGCCGGTAACGCTGAGCTTCGCGGATCAAAAAGACCACAACTGGAACCTACCAACCAAATTTAATTAATTTTGGTTTACGGTAACAGCGCAGCGTAATGCGGACGGACAGAAATTATTGGTTCATATATTTTTGGATTCTACATGTCTTGAAACGTAACCATAACATTTTTAGGGGGCTACTCCCCCCCCCCCCCCCCCCCACGCCAACCATGTTCGATACCAAAGATGGACTTCAAAATATTTAATTGAAATATTAAAGTTTAGATCAATTAAAATTTTAAATTGCAATTTTTGATAAAACATATGGGTGCCTTGAACGCAGAATTGAATGATGTACAACTTTAGTTATATGATATGTTTCATTTGGAATACCCATTTTTAGTTGCAGGCGTGTGAAACACACTTTTCAGTCAAAATGGAAAAAATTTCCGAGTTTAGACCGTCAATTCCAGCCAAACGGCTGAACCAAATTTGATGTTTAAGACAATCATTCTAAGTAGAATTTAATGCTCTTTAATTTTTGTTCGAGTGAAATTTTCTGTAAGAATCATCGTTTGGATGTTATAAGCCCAAAACTGCACGAAGTGCCAATATTTCACGGTTGTATGATGTACCAATCAACAAGCATGCCACATTTCAAATTTTTAGGATTTTTTTCTCGCTGGTACCTTTTTGGTTTATTATTTTCAATAATGAACCATTGGAATCGAGCATGAAAAAAAAAATTCTTACCCCCCCTCAAAATTTGATGGTTTACGTTTCAAGGTATGTAGAATCCAAAACTGCAATAAAAATATTTCTGTCTGTCCGCCGTACGCCGTACGCCGTACGCCGTACGCCGTACGGGCCACTTTTCTTAGTTACCATGAAAAAAAAATTGATGAAATTCGGGTTATAGGTTCCGTTCGGGGTCTAGTTGGTCCTCGAAGCTCGACGTTACTGTGAGTCATCTCTAAGGGGTTCAAAATAGGGGTTGAAATTTTCAAAACGCCTATACCATTTTTTTACGTAAATATTTTTACGGTTTTAAATAGTTCTTGAACTTGCGAGTTTTTTAAGACCATCCGGAGCATCGTACGTCCAGCCGTTCGTTCACAGTAAGGCCCCGAAGTTTGCACCGACAGGCATTTTCGACTCCAGTGTGAATGAAATTGTATACAATTCAAACCAAATCTCGTAACCAGAGACGCGCCCACAATAGGAATTTGTGAATACGGCCAATCATTGGTAGGGATCACCTGATTATATTGGCGGAGTATGAAGTCGAGTTGGTTGTTCTGTGATATTATTTAATTTGAAAAATGATGGCTCTTTTGGAGTTTGTTGGTAGGTAGTGAAACTTAAACAAACGTTGAAGTATTATTGATGGGTAAATTATTACTACGGTAAATCATTACTCAACGGTAAATTATTACACAACGGTTCATTATACCATCTACGTAGAAGGGGCTGGAGTTTGTTGGTAGGTACTTTTGCAACTTTTTTCACTCCTCATCAACAATTTCTTTTCAGAACTTCATTATGTGTGTTTCTTTTTGTTAGGTACTGTTTGTCATCGGCAGAATTATTTTAGCAACATTTAACTCGTGATTTAGGTAGGTACCTAGTAACGAGTACGGGGTTAGGTACTAACCTACGGAGGGTCTGCGATCTACATAATTATGCATGGAATAGTACATATATATTATATTATATAGACGGGTTATCTATACATAGAGCTGTGATCTGTAACAGAAGGGTATTCTATACAAAATAATAAACCGTTGTGCAGGGATTTGCAGCGTTTTTTCTTTTCTAATTTGACTGGGCTAAATGAGTTGATACTCCAAAAGTGCTCTTCTGACAAGCCCCCATGGCCCTACAGCTCAGGAGGGGCTTGGGCTGGTCGACTGATTCTCTGATAACAGTGTTGCCAAATCTCCGGAGGTCGCAATGATAGGTCTTCGTCAATTTTATGATATACTGTGTATATTCTCGACTGGCACCAGCGCTGCGTTTGGAAAAACCGGGAACTATCGCCGTATAATTGTTATCCATCTTGCTATGTTTGTGGCACCCATGTGACAATTTTCAAATCAATATATCTGACTCCTCTTATCGATTTACCCCCTTCTGTGTATCGATAGTTGTTGATAATTGATACCTGCAGCACTTCCGAAGCGTTTCAATTTTTTTCTTCTATTAACCTCCAAACTACATAGGGATTTCAAAGTGGCACCCTTATACGGATGTCGCATGCACACGGGTGCCACTTTAAATGCAACTTTTCTGTGTGTGGTAGCCACAATGATACCAGGATGTATATATATATATATATATATATATATATATATATATATATATGTATATATTTACATCCTGCTATCATAGTGGCATCCGCACATAACGCGTTATTGTGGCACCCTTGCAATCCAATAATATATATCGAATTTTTAAGGCGTATACTGGTCCATTACATTGATAGAAAGTGATGGGTGTAATTTTTTTCTTGAAATTGCAAACAGAAATGAAATCCCATAATGCTATCATTATGGCATCTTTTCATTCTTAGATCAATACGGCACCCGAAGTATACATTATCCGAATTCACATCATTGCAGAACCCACTTGTGTATACATTGAACATAGTGCTATCAATATGGCACCATGCGCTGTTGCCAAATCTCTAGTGGGGAAAGCATTTAACCTGGTAGTGTAGAATCGTGGCCTGGGGTGACCATGTAGATCTTAGTAACCCCAAAGTTGGCGGCAACTGGTCCTCGTCTCAGGTGGGCACCAATGCAAGCTTTTCAAGGCTTGTGCTTACTCGACCAGCGATTAGCTCTTCACCTCTAATAGTAATCATGCGAAGTCTACAGGGACTAAAGATTGAGTAAGGTCCGAGTAAAAAGTTCCCCCCGGGATATACCCATTGAGGTAAAATTCAGGGTTATAAAAGACATTTAATTTAATTGTTGGAATCCATCTCTACAGTACCCAATACGGTCGATTTTTCAACTCCCACATATCCCCTACCTATTTCTGGATGGATAAACTTGCAGCAAGGAAATTAGAAATTAATTGAGCTGTGTATGTATTAAAACGTCACTGTTTCATTAGAG
The DNA here is from genome assembly GCA_954871275.1 of Leptopterna dolabrata. Classification (NCBI taxonomy): domain Eukaryota; kingdom Metazoa; phylum Arthropoda; class Insecta; order Hemiptera; family Miridae; genus Leptopterna; species Leptopterna dolabrata. The sequence goes on along the minus strand of OX940981.1, from coordinate 3,266,477 downwards.
TAAACATTTGTATACGTACCTATAAGGAACATCCTAGGCCAATAAAATTAGGATTTTTCCAGGAATTAATTGACGAAAAATCGGAAATCGTTTTAGTACCTTCAGATGATGCTAAATAAAAGTTTAATACCTTCAGTTGATGCTAAGTAAAAGAATCTGCGTTTGCACGGTCACAGGTAGTGAGCTTAAATTTTGAGAGCAAAAACACCGACATTTTGGCTCTTTCTAAATTTTTTAGTTAGGTATATCTTCCAAACCGTACATCCTACCTTCCACCACTAGAACCAAAGATCATTAAATTTGGCATCGAATCCCATGGTAGCTAAGAAAAGTGCTAAATACATCGTACAGCGGACGGACAGAAATTTTTTTATTGCATTTTCGGATACTACATACCTTGAAATGGAAACTTTCAAAGTTTAATGGGTTGGTGGAGGGGGGGGGGGGGTTAACAATTTTATTTCTTCGTCCTCGATTCCAAAGGTTCATTATTCATAATAATAAACCCAAATTAATGAAATTCGGTTTGTGGGTCCTATTTGGGGTCTGAATGGTCCATGGAGCTCTGCTGTAAGGGGAGAAAAAAACGCTGCAAAGTCCTTGTCGCATGGTTTTATTATTCTATTGGACATACCTACAGAAATGTTGGCTGTTCATTTATTGTTTCTTTCATGTGAAATAATTTAAATAGATAAGTACCTATTTCTGATTGTTTTCACCAATTCATATCTGGTCTTCTCGTTCCCAAAAACATGGAAAACGATACCTCAAAAGCTCATTTTACTAACATGTTACTAAAACACAAAAAGTACCTATTTTTGTGCACATTTTCACCCATAACACCCCTCGGTATATTCCGATCGGGCTGAAAAGTTTCGGGACACAACTAGGGCCTAAATGGAGCATGTGTGCGAAAGATCGAATTTTTAGACCTGAAATGAAGCCGGTACATGTGATACGGCGACGGACATTTTTGGAATCTACGCACCTTGAAACGGAAAAGAAAAAATTTTGAGGGGGTGTTATAAAAATTTTTTGCTGAGCGAATACACAGGTGTATTATTCACAGAATAATAAACCAATAGGGGTTGCAATTTTCAGGGCTCCGTTATTTCAGGGCTCGTTTTTAAATTGATCTCGAACTTAGGAATTTTTTGAGACCACCTGGAGTATGTACAGCAGTTTGTTCACATTATGGCCCCTGAAGTTTGCACCCGAAAACCTTCGTCAGTATGATCGTGAATGAAATGGTATGCATCCATCACGGATGGCTGTATGAAGTCGAGTTGGTTGTTCCAAGATATTATTTGATCGGAAGAATTATTGTTATTTATTATTTTTCTAATTAATCACAGCATTCTTGAATCCACTGCATATTTATGAAACTGTAACTGCCCCGCCGGCTCCAGTACTCGATTTAGTGCTTTCCTGGGGGTCCAAGAGGGTAGGTATTGACCACAGAAAACAGTGATTTAAATTATACACCGTTCTGTAATAAGTTGCAGCGATTTTGTTCTTCTATCTATGGGATAAATTAGTACTATTTTTTCGGGTTATTATTTTCAATAAAGAACCTTTGGAATCGAGCATTAATACAACCACCTACCTACATAGAATCCGAAAATGGTAAGAAAAAAGCTGCAAATTACTACACAACGGTTTATGACTTACCGGTACAGAAACACCTACGTTAAAGACCACTGAATTCTGTGGTCAAAACCTACCCTCGTGCGTCTCCCAGGAAAGCCATGATCGCCTAATGGATCCAAATGGGCCATTTCAGTTGATAAAATGGGTGATGGATTCAGATTCAAGACCTCTACCAAAGGTGTAAGGTGTATTTTTCGAATTAATTTTTTCAACTTGTATGAGATGAATTTCTTGAGTCTAATGACCTGATCTGGTCTTATTCGGAAGTGGCGTATGTTGAAAATGGGAATAAAAAAAGGGGGAAATCTGACCCATTTGACCACAATTTCTTTAACAATATAAATGTCAAGTGGGATGAAATGTGCCGGCTGAATTCGGGTGGGAACGTTCTGTAAATTCCGAAATTTTAAATTTAGGAATCTAAATCTTACGATCACGTTTGCGTGTTGCGTCTTATTGCCGAACGTCAGAGATGCCTCAGACTTGTCAACATTTCGGGGTATGTCTGTACTGCGCTGCAAGCCGCAATCTTGGGTATTTTGGCTTGAAACTTTGAGGCTAGCCTCATTCGGCCTTCCAAATTTTCTATTGGTGCCACCATGTTACCAGTGGTACCATCTATCAGAAAAATGTGTTTAGGCCTCCAGAATTTTCTGTGTAGTTTTGGTGCCACCATGGTACCAGGGAACGACGCCTGTCATCTCTGTCATCTGTCAGAAAATGTGTGTTTGGTATAGTTTTTCATGTTTTCCGGCGTGCTGAATCGAATACAATTACTTTCAACGCTCTGCCAGTCATCCTTACAGCAACTGCTAAATATTAAGCCATAAACCGCTCCGAAAAATATATATTATTGAGCATGGTTTATAGGCAGTGAGCTTATTTTCAAAATTGCGAAATGCGTCTGGTCAGTGGACCCACTAGTATTATCTGATTCTGCATCATATCCTGAATTGAAAGGCACTTGTCTGCCAACTGAACTAGTAGGTTCAGCAGACAAATTTTAAAATGTCAAGTCTATTTGGCAACCAACTTCTGACTTATTTTACCGCGTTTGTTTCCTCTGTTTCTTGATTCTACACTATATCCTGAACTGAAAGACACTTGTATGTCAACTGTGGCCGCATAGGCTCGGGAGACAAATATTAAAATTTTAAATTTGGAAACAAACATCGGACTCATAAGACTATTGTATTCCCAAATTTAATCCACACAATTTTAGCGATTGTCTCCTTGATTTGTTGACTATTACTGCAAATTCGAGTCGCGCCGAAACGGCAAACGTTTGATTTCGAATGGGACCTGTTTGAATCATTCGGAAATGTGGCAACAGTACAAGTTCTCCTTTAAATGTTTCTTTTAAAATTCTAGCTTCGATGGTATTGTTCATCATATTTTTCAATGAAAGCCTGGTACCTTAGCAAAGTCATGCTGAATTCATTGAGGACCCCTGTTGGTTTATTAGTTGGGGGGGGGGGGGGGGGGGATGGGTGTAAAAATAGGAGTTTTCCAGTGTTTGAGGTTTAAAGACCAAAGAGTGAAGAATTGAAATTGTACCTAACGTTCAGCTCCCGGATTCATTTTTTATGGGTCAGAAACCTGGGACATTGACTGAAATCACCATAAATTTGTATAATAACACAAAAAGTAGTATCAACAGGTGAATCAAGACAGTTAAATGGCACTATAATTGATCAAAGATAATTTTAAAAAAAAACGTGTTTTTGAGAAACAATAAATGAACAGCCAAAATTTCTGTACCCATGCGACAAGGACTTTGCAGCGTTCCTATATTGAAATATTCAATTCACAATTTTAATTGGTTGAAAAGAAATTGCTGCATGAAACCGAGTTGGTTGTTCCGCAATATTATTTCGTTTCGAGGAAGATGGTGTTTTCGATTTGGTCGATAGGTAAATACTTTAGCAACTTGAACAAAAATTTGGTTCGATGTATGTCTATCCGTTTGCGTCCGCAAACCCTTGGCACGCGCATAATATCCTCAGTTCGAATCCGATTTTGGCAGCATTTGCGGGCTGGGCTCCCCATCCGCTCGGATATGGGGCATCCTTATAGGAAAATAATAAACCGTTGTTTAATAATTTGCAGAGTTTTTACGTTTCTTCCCGCCAGGTCCTTTTCCTAAATATGCGGTAGAGTCGAAAATTATATCTACAGTTATTTGCTGTAATGCATGAAGCATAATGTGTAGTTTAAAAATAGTAGAACGAAAATTCCTACGCCTAGTTTGAAGAACCGTTCCTAAAAATGCCATCGAAATCGGGCGGTCAAAGAATGATAGAATACGACTGTATAACCGACTTTGTACTTACCTAGCTTCTACGAATACCTACTTCTACAAATAGGGAAAAAAGAAGTCGTGAGTTTTTCAAAATTAATAGGTAACGCTTTATTAATAGGTAAGGCTTCCGTACTTGTCCTCAGACAGCAACATGAACAAACACAGGTTATTGAGAAATCAAGTACCTCGATTTTGCGTCTACGCAAGCACAGTGGTCGTACTAATGATCCGAGCGATTTGAAATTCATATGGGACGATCTAGGAGCTACACCACCCCAGCTATCACTGAATTTGAACAAAATCGGGCGGCCGCCGCCGGTAACGCCGAGCTTCGCGGAACAAAAAAAGACCCTCATTGGAACCTACCAACCAAATTTCATTAATTTTGGTTTGTGGTAACAAAGAAAAGTGTCTGGTACGGCGCGGCGTACAGCGGACGGGCAGAAATTATTGTTTAATCTATTTTCGGATTCTACGTGTCTTGAAACGAAACCGTCAAATTTTGAGGGGGCTAAACTTTTTTCTTTTCCCTCATGTTTGATGCCAAAGATGGACTTCATTAAGATGATTCACGTAAGATGGACCGTTCAGTTAAATCTTATAGATAGGTAAGCTAAAAACTGGAAAAAGTCCTACAATTTTGAGGTTTTTTGGCAGACAAAAGTTGTCCTAAACTCAAAAACGATTATTCGAAATGAAAAGTGTTATATAGGTCACTAAAGTTGTAGAGCACCAAATTCATAGGGGACGACCTAGGAGCTACACCACCCCAACTATCTACTGAATTTGAACAAAAGCGGACCGCCGCCGGTAAAGCTGAGCTTCGCGGATCAAAAAGACCACAACTGGAACCTACCAACCAAATTTTATTAATTTTGGTTTATGGTAACAGCGCAGCCTACTGCGGACGGACAGAAATTATTGGTTCATATATTTTTGGATACTACATGTCTTGAAACGTAACCATAAAATTTTTAGGGGGCTACCCCCCCCCCCTCCAACCATGTTCGATGCCAAAGATGGACTTCAAAATATTTAATTGAAATATTAAAGTTTAGATCAATTAAAATTTTAAATTGCAATTTTAATAAAACATATGGGTGCTTTGAACGCAGAATTGAATGATGTACAACTTTAGGTATATGATATGTTTCATTTGGAATACCCATTTTTAGTTGCAGGCGTGTGAAACACACTTTTCAGTCAAAATGGAAAAAATTTCCGAGTTTAGACCGTCAATTCCAGCCAAACGGCTGAACCAAATTTGATGTTTAAGACAATCATTCTAAGTAGAATTTAATGCTCTTTAATTTTTGTTCGAGTGAAATTTTCTGTAAGAATCATCGTTTGGATGTTATAAGCCCAAAACTGCACGAAGTGCCAATATTTCATGGTTGTATGATGTACCAATCAACAAGCATGCCACATTTCAAATTTTTAGGATTTTTTTCCCACTGGTACCTTTTTTTCTTTTCTAATTTGACTGGGCTAAATGAGTTGATACTCCAAAAGTGCTCTTCTGACAAGCCCCCATGGCCCTACAGCCCACGAGGGGCTTGGGCTTGTTGACTGATTCTCTGATAACAGTGTTGCCAAATCTCCGGAGGTCGCAATGATAGGTCTTCGTCAATTTTATGATATACTGTGTATATTCTCGACTGGCACCAGCGCTGCGTTTGGAAAAACCGGGAACTATCGCCGTATAATTGTTATCCATCTTGCTATGTTTGTGGCACCCATGTGACCATTTTCAAATCAATATATCTGACTCCTCTTATCGATTTACCCCCTTCTGTGTATCGATAGTTGTTGATAATTGATACCTGCAGCACTTCCGAAGCGTTTCAATTTTTTTCTTCTATTAACCTCCAAACTACGTAGGGATTTCAAAGTGGCACCCTTATACGGATGTCGCATGCACACGGGTGCCACTTTAAATGCAACTTTTCTGTGTGTGGTAGCCACAATGATACCAGGATGTATATATATATATATATATATATATATATATATATATATATATATATATATATATATATATATATTTATATATGTATGTTTCATTCCAGACGATAACTCTCGAAAGAATTGAGATAAAAAGTTCAAATTTGCACGAAAAATCTGTCTTGGCAATCGACAGGCTAAGTTCGAAGATGGGCAGAATCGGGTCACTCTAAGGGGGAGTTTTGGGGAGTTTTAGGGGGGGATATTACCCATAAATTCCCAAAATGAAAAAGTCTGACAAGTGACACCTCATTTTAAAGGTTTTTGTACGCTGAACACGATGGTGAAATCAGAATTGCGATATCTCATTCCATTCTCAAACTGGAGCACTTTGAAGATGAAGGAACGTGGTGATTTCTTAAGATGTTCTTCCTGGTTCGTCTGCTCTAATCTGATAACGGAATGGGATATCGCAATTCTGACTTCACCATCGTGTTCAGCGTTGGAAAATCTACAAACCGAGGTGTTACTCGGCAAAAAATGGAACAAAAAATTTGTTACGTATCCAATACCTACGACTCTTCTGGTATTCAAAACATTTTTGATTTCCCCCTCCCCCCCTTCCACCCCAAATTTTACTTTGCGTAAAACTACTCCTGTTTTAATTTTGTATGGTATCAAGTTGGGAAAACATTGGCCGAAAATTAATTTTCAGAAAATTTTAGGCGGAGGAGGAAGATGCCGAAAACTTCGAAAATTCGCTCTTATAGCCATGCTGCATGACTGTGGTTTTTTTTCTTTTCTTAATCCTTTTTTTCAAATAAAGAGGAATTGTAGAAAATTGTTAACGGCTTAGTACATATTTATGTACTATTATACATGCATAAAGAGGGAGGAGGGAGAAAAATAATACTGGCCATCCCCCTTCAGTGGAAAAGTGGCCAATTTGAACACACATGCTCTAAAAATATTATGTACAAGGACTGTCAGGTGCAACGTGTACATGTTGCGGACTGGGTGGACAAGGAAATTAGAAAATTTTCTGAACCAGAATTTAACCTGTGATTAACATCGTGTTATTTAGCCTACATCCAGTCCACAATTCCATTGATTTTGCTGTACATATTTTAATCCATGTAAATCATTAGAGCCGTTTTCTAACTGAAACATTCAAACCATCACATGTGGTTTGGAGGTGTCGACAATTTATTTTTAAATGTGCGCATCATATTATTTGCAGGTGCTGGGAGAGCGTGACGTACACAACTCACGCGGATTATACATTCCTAGACAATTTGGAGCCTCTTTTGGAAAGGTGGCGAGGGCCAATATCAATAGCGCTCCACGCCCCGGGTACTGATTTTAACACCACTCTCTGGACAATGAGGTGAGTATGAGCTGCTGCTCTACCAGTATTGAATTATATATTCTCATGTTTAAATGTAAAACTCACCAGCTTCCCCTTGGTAGCAAGCAAAGTAACAGTGTTGGCTTTTTTATTTCACAAATAAAACCAAGAGCAGTCCGTTATTTAAATACCTATAACTCTTTTGTATTACGTAGCACGTGTAAGACAGTGAGTTTCGTTGCCAGTATGTTGTTGGGTAGCCAAATTCAATTTTTTCCGAATCAAATTGAACTTTTTCCATTTCATTTTCAACTATTTCAAAGTCAACCTTCCACGATTCAGCAAAATATATAAATTTTAATAAACTCAATGGTGAACTCCATTATCAACTGTTTGTTGCACTATCGAAGACTTAAATTGAACAACACCATAGTGGTTCAGTGCAGGTACTAGGTATGTGTTTTTTATTTTTATTTTCTTCATTATAATTTGAAATTTTCCTTTTGTGAACCTTCAACTGAAGTAAGGAACATAAATTCGGCAAAAAAAGCATAAATTTATTCTTCGTGTTGTACCAAGAAAATTGCTTTTTTAAGTGTAAATCACTTGCTGTTTCGTATGACACCAGATGTGGTACGTTCGATTAATCGGAAGGTTTGATGGGCAACGAAATAGGGGTTAAAGAAGTAATTTTCTTTGTACAGCACGAAGAATTTGCAAACGCCAAAGTTGTGTTTCTTACTTCAGTTGAAGGTTCACAAAAGGAAAATTTTAATAATGAAAAAAATAAATAAAAACGCATACCTAGTACCTGCACTGAACCACTATAGCGTTGTTCAATTTAAGCCTTAAATGTTGCTACAAACAGTTAGTAATGGGGTTCACAATTCAGTTTATTAAAAACTATATAATAATTATTTTGCTGAAGTCGTGGAAGGTTGAATTTGAAATTGAAAAAGGTGAAATCGAAATGGAGAAAGTTCAATTTTATTGGGAATGAGAAAAATTTGTATTTGGTTTGGAAAAGGTTGAATTTAACTTGGAAATGCTATATATATTATGCCCAAAACCCTCACACTTACTCAAAATCTTTTTTGCTCAAAATCCTTTGATGCAAGCACAGGCGTTGCTCATATCTATATCATATTATATTCTATCTAGGTATGTATACATTTATATTCCTTTTCTGTTCTATATTTATTTCCTGTTCTGTATCTATATTCAGTATTCATATTTTTCCTCTTTCGTTTCGTCCTTCTTCCTCCTAGTAGGATTATTTGTGAGTACTTAATCATAAAGCATTGTCAATCTAGCTGGACAGGGTGGTACTTAGTTGCTTGTCCCATGCTTTGCACTGGTTAGTACTTTAGTTAGTACATATCAACCCCCTCTCCTCCCCAATCGCCCTATCAAACTCTCCCTTTTATTGTAATATATATGCTAGGCCTATTTTCAGAGTTGCAATTGTTCAAACTTTAAATGCAGTATTTTCTTTATAACACCCCTCATATTGCATTCAAATATCATCTTGAACTATGATGTTTCTAATTACTAGGTCGATTCCGATTTACTCGAATACCCAACCTCACCTAGAAGTTTCTCTTTATCTACTGTGCACAAATTGATATCATTCAGATCAGACCATCCATATACCTACATAAATATACGTAGGTACACCTTCAAAAGTTGCACAGTCGGTGTGCCACATTATAAATCCATAAGAGCATAACATGTCAAACTGAGGAGTTAGCAGTTTATTATTGTTAATTTAAATCATCGTAATTTATGATCTTTTAAAAACATTGAGATATCAACCTAAACCTAGTTGGACAACTAAAATTACTTTATACAATAATTATATCCGTTATAGACAGACTAGTTGATCCACCATCCCCTCCCTTCTCCCTCCGTCCATCACCTTTTGTTTTTCAATTTTTATTAACTTCACTTCTAATTACAGATTTTTGCGAGGGGTTTCATTCTTCAAAATAAATTAATAGTCATAAATCCTTATTAAAATTGTCACTAAATAAAATGGTGATCTCAAATTCGGCAATTAATTACAAAATTAATCTTTGCACTTCCAAGTAAAAAGTATGTAGGTAGTTCATTTATTTTAAAATGCGGCTCAAAATGAAACGAATGGGCGATAAATTGTTCGCATTGAGCTCCTCCTTCGCTGATATACACCTTTCCACAGTTCTTCCTCTGACCAAAAATTCTTCTTTTCTTGGACTTTTCTAAGTTTCATTGGTAGGGCGTTAGGTAGGTTTGCTCCTCTATAGTCGTAACTACGTTGTCCGCTAATTGTCATCCTAAACGGCATCTTAATTAACCAACTATCATCTCTAGTAATACCTTGTTTGTGATATGTAGCACAAATTTCCGCAACATAATTCTTATGTATCTTAATTAAGGTCAGCCAATCGACCATTTCTCTTATAATTTTTCCATAGAAAAAAGTGTCCCTTTTTTTAAATTACTTTAAATTTTAGCGAATTTTCAAAGAAAATGAAGCTATTGCAATGGCTTCGAAATTTAAACAATATAAATTTTTGGAAATTTTCTTCATAGAAATCCGTTTCAGACCATTCTAAAACGATTCCTGAAATTTAACACTTTTTTATATGTATATATATATTTATATATATATGTGTCACTCCAGACGATAACTCTCGATAGAATTGAGATAAACAGCTCAAATTTGCACAAAAAATCTATCTTGGCAATCGAAAGGCTAAGTTCGAAGATGGGCGAAATTGGCCTACTCTAAGGAGGGTTTTGGCGCATTTAAAGTGCGCAAAAATTACCCAAAAATCCCCAAAATGTTATTTTCCAACAAGTGACCCCTCATTTTAAAGGTTTTTGCACGCTGAACACGATGGTGGAATCGGATTTTAGATATCTTGATCCGTTCTCAAATTAGAGCATTTAAAGTGCGCAAAAATTACCCAAAAATCCCCAAAATGTTATTTTCTAACAAGTGACCCCTCATTTTAAAGGTTTTTGTACGCTGAACACGATGGTGAAATCAGAATTGCGATATCTCATTCCGTTCTCAAACTGGAGCACTTTAAAGATTAAGGAACGTGGTTATTTCTTCGAAAATTCGCTCTTATAGCCATGCTGCATGACTGTGGTTTTTTTTAAATCAGTGCTCTTTGTTGAACAAAAATAGACTCCGTAAGTGAATCACTACAAACTTCCCATCCACTGACTCCATATATCATTAGTGATTGGGCTAGAGTAAAATTTATCATTTTTTTGGTAGGTATTGTCAGAAAATTACGGATTTCTCTTAATACATGTATTAATTTTCTTATTCTCGCTAGCATATTTCCTTCTTGTTTGTCCCATTTTAGCGTTTGATGTATTTCTACCCCCAAATAGCGCGTCGATATGTCTGCGATTATTTAGCATTCTCGCCCTGTTTAATCGCACTAACAGTTCACGTTTTGATGCGGCCGCAGGTACCTCAGAGACTGCGGTAGTCAGCCCGTGGCGGAGCTGGTGACCTTTCACGTCTACTTCCCCTCGAAACACCTTCCCAAGAGCATACCCAAAGGTTCGTCAGTCTTCGAGACCAAATACAACTGCTCCCTGCCGCCCCCGTGGGTCAACGCGTCGACCTACAAGTCTCAGAAGAAGCTCCTGTACCCCGTCAACGTAGGACGGAACGTCGCCAGGGAGATGGCTTCCACCTTCTACTTCCTGGCTTCCGATATCGAGCTCTATCCTTCACCAGGTAGGTTAATAACCTAAGCAGGGCACATCCAGGGGGCCAGTTCACTAAGCCCAAAGAGACATCTCTTTTCGGTCTGACTCTTCTCTTTAGGCAGAAGAGATTTTTATAGTATCCATGACAGGGTTATTCGGTAACTTCCGAAAGAGAGAGTTGGCGGCCATCTTGGCATTTTCGATCTCTTTCAGAGAGACAGCTAATTAGGTGTCTTTCCTCGAAAGAGAGAGTCCAGTGATAAATCGTGTAATATCCTCGTTCATCGGCTACCATATCGGTCATTTTGATGTGTGTTTGTTCATCCCTTGAAGGTAAGTCGATTGTTCATTAAAAATATATGCATATTATTGATTCATGAGTAAAAACGTCCAAGTACGGTTTGAGGTAGGCCACGGGAGCTATTCAGTAAAATAGACGAACCCGGGAGTCTCTTTCTTATTTCTCGTTTGTTTGGTAGTGATATCGTGTATCACCCTTCGTCCGTCGGCTACCATATAGGCCACGGGAGCTATTCAGTAAAATAGACGAACCCGGGAGACTTATCAAGGGACTGCCTCCCGAGGGAGACTATCTCTGCTAGGAGATTTTCAAAATAGATAATCTCTTTTCACTATAGTCTCTTTCAGTGAATAGGCCCCCAGTAATACTTCCACACATTAAGTTTGGTTCACATAATTCGATAGTGAATCCTAGTTTGTTCTTCAGAACAAACGCCTATTGGTCGTTAGTGAAGTACAGGGGGGCCTATTCACTAAGCGAAAGAGACATTTCTTTTCGGTCCGACTCTCTGTTATGGCAGAATGGATTTTTATAGTATCCATGACAGGGTTATTCAGTGACTTCTAAAAGAGAGAGTTGGCGGCCATAACAGCTAATTAGGTCTCCTTCCTCGAAAGATAGAGTCCATTTCTCGTTCGTTTGACAGTGATAAATCTTGTAATATCCTCGTTCATCCGCTACCACATCGGTAATGTTGATTGTGTTTTTTTCATTTCATAAAGGTAAGTCAATTTTCATTAAAAATAACTACATATTATTGATTCTTGAGTAAAAACGTCCAAGTACGGGTTGAGGTAGGTGCCTACCTACCTAAAGAGTGGCCGTTCAGGTGTAGATATATAATACAAGCATTAAGCCCCCTAATTCGACTTTTTCTGGTTGTAACAGAATTTTTTCCAGTTTCATTTAAACTTTTATCCGATTCATGAGTAAAAACGTCCAAGTATGGATTGAGGTAGGCAGGTACCCATTGAATAGGTATTACTAAGAAATGTCATTATTAAGGAAATGAACTCCCAGGGGCACAAACATCTCGCACTTCATGGATACTATGGGATTTTCATGCATTAGGATCCATATCTCTTTCTCAAGGTCGCTGGAGCTATTCTGTAAAATAGACTAGTCCCATCTCTCCCGGGAGATTTTCAAAACAGATAATCTCTTTCCACTATCTATTTTAGTGAATAGGCCCCCTGATCTTGGAATTTTCGTTTTCTGAGTTTGTAGTTAGGGTGAGTGGTGGCTACGCAAGTGAGGTCAGGGGGCCTATTCACTAAAATATATAGTGGACAGAGATTATCTATTTTGAAAACTTCCTAGCAGAGGTAGTCTCCCCCGGGAGACAGTCTCTTCCGAAGTCTCCGGGGTTCGTCTATTTTACCTACCTCAACCCGTACGTGGACGTTTTTACTCAAGACTGGATAATATGCATATATTTTTAATGAACAATCGACATACCTTTAAGAGATGAACAAACACACATCAAAATGACCTAAGTATATGGTAGCCGACGGACGAAGGGTGATGCACGATATTACTACCAAACAAACGAGAAATAAGGTGTCTTTTGAGAAAAGATACCTAATTAGGTGTCTCTCTGAAAGAGATCGAAAATGCCAAGATGGCCGCCAACTCTCTTTCGGAAGTTACTGAATAACCCTGTCATGGATAATATAAAAATCTCTTATGCCAAAAGAGAGAGTCAGACTGAAAAGATTATGTCTCTTTGGCTTAGTAGTGAATAGGCCCCCTGCTCGCACACTTGGCAGACGTTACGTTCCAAGTGTGCTAGTCATGGAAATAAGCAGTAACTCACAATCCCTGAAGGGCCGGTTTCACCAACACAGTTTAGACCACGTATCAATAAATCCTGAATTCAAATTTGATCCTTGGTTCAGAGCTTCGTCAGTTTCACCGACTTTTTTGATCCGCAGTTTAGCCGAGATTGTTTAGTTTGCGTCCCCAGGAACACCAATCCCCTACTGCAGATGACATGGAGGAGGTATGCTCATCCATGAGTGATGGATCTGTGATATTCATTCTATGGATACTTACGTTTTGTCCGCCATCCACTTGTTAAGGAGGTATTAAACTTTTTAGTACAGTACAATAATATAAAAACCAGAAACAACTCCGTCTTCTAAAGTAAAAACATGGTCAACCCATTCAACGAATACTGCGACCTTTTTTCAAAATCCGACCAATTATTTCCGAAATATGAACTCTTACAAATGCCCCGAAGAACTTATTAACGTAGTGTGTAAAGACTTCGGCATAATGCGAAGGTTTGTGTATTAGGTACACGAGGAAATAAATTGTCATGGTGGTCCGATGTTGTTGCCTACCTGGTTTGGTGTAAAATTACATTTATTACATATTTTTGCCCTACTTCTGTTTGGAAAACTAAAAAGTTTTCTGTTTTGTCGAGCAAGAAGTTCATCCCTTCCTTGGGAATATGGAGCCTGGCGAAAAAATCGCCGTTATCCCATTTCTTGAAATTTTATCCGTAAAATACGTATTATCCACCGTCTTGGCGACAGGGCCACTTCCGTAAGTTCGTTGAAATCTTCATCGGAGTATTACCCTTGAATGAAACGATTCATCGCACAAAATGTTTTATAGAAATTGTGAGTATGAAAAAATACACAAAAAAAGGTTTTAAAAATGGCGATGGCCTCGCTAAGGGCCGGTTTTACCAACGCGGACTATCCAGAGATTAATCTCAGCGGAGGTTTAAGCCGCCGTCGATTCTGAAAAAAAAAAGTTTCACGAACGCCTAATCTCGGAATAACTCACGCTAGTGGCGCATTAAGGTAATACCTCATTTCAGGTAGTTTAAACCTCTGATCTGTGGTTTACCTCCCATTCTCGAGAGGCCATCGCCATTTTTAAAACCTATTTTGTTTGTGTTTTTTCATACTCATAATTTTCATCTAAACATTTTGAACGGTGAATCATTTCATTCGTGTCATCCTCTGATGAAGATTTCAACAAACTTATCAAACTGGTCCCTGCCAAGAGGGCGGATAATTCGCGAAAGTATCGATCATTTCCAGAAAGTTACTTTCTAGTTTTCCAAACAGAAGTAGGACCAAAAATATGTAAGTAATAAATGTAATTTTACATCAAACCAGGTAGGCAACAATAACAGACCCACCATGACAATTTATTTCCTCAAAGACGTAATACAAACCCTCGCAGTATGCGGTAGGTAATGAAAAACGGAGTTGTTTAAAAGTCTATTTCCACTAATACACGAAAAACGCGAAAAATACACTGTTATACCTACTGGTTTCGGTGATCAAACCATCGCCAGTAACAAACGATAACGAACAATAACAAGATAGTAATGTTATTGTTTGTTACTGACGATTTGATCACCGAAAACGGTATAACAGTGTATTGTTCACGTTTTTTCGTGTATTAGTGGAACTAGACAACTTTCAATAACTCCGTTTTTCTTTGAAATGGTTTTCCACTATTTCTTCACGAGTGATTTAGTTCATGCCGTAGGCACTTACACACTGTGTTAATAAGTTCTTCTGGGGCACTTTGAAATAAAAGTCATAGCGTTTCTAATGAACATAGTGATTCTAATGGATTGACCATGTTTTTGCTTTAAAGGCTGAGTCGTTTCTGTTTGTATATTGTTGTATTGTGTTACACCTTTTAGGCCCGGTTCAAAAAAAATCTGTAACCATGATAGTTACCTAACCCTGGGGCTACTTTTGATTTTTCGATAACCCTGGGGTTCGCAGCAGGAGCGTTCAAAAAAGTTTTCTAAGGTAAGGTTACCTTGATAGAATCGATTATTTGGGTAACCCTGGTAACTTCAAATTTAGCCATGGATACTTCACGAGAAATCCACGTCAAACCGCTCGTGGACGCTATAAATCCATGAAGTTTGATTCATGGATAATATAGTTCCATGGAATATCGGCGTATAAAGCAACTTTTAGGCAACACTGTTGCCCATTCTAACCTAGAAACCTATATCCCGTGACTTCATCCTAGCATGATATTTTTTATTAATAAATCTGTACTCTTCAAGTGCTGTAGTAATCGATCCTAGCAACAAATATTGCCTTTACTAAAAATACTTTCTATGTTTTTTAATTGCGTGATTTGTAGCAACTCCTAGGTGTACGTTTATTCGGCGTTGCACCTGTTTGATGGAAATTCAAACGGGGGTAAACAAGGATAATGTGGGGATCACACAGACGTGTTAGGAACAAGGATACCTATATTTCTATTCACTACGTAATGATTCAAAATATGCGATGAATCTTGAACGAAAGTCTTCACGCCCTTCAACCCTGCCACGTTCGCCAGGGTTATTAAACATAATTTCATCCAAGAGATGCGGAGTACCTACCGTCGTCAACATCAGGTAGTTATTCCTTTTAACATGATTGCGATGTTGTGGAGAACTGCCTGCGTTCTGCCATAGATATTTGATTGCGTATTCTTCGAGAACAAACGCGACTCCTTCCTTCGACAACCTGAAGCGATCAAAAAATTCCTTCTCACTCCAGGCGTCGAAGTTGGGATGTCTCGCTCTGATCCGATATCTTCTCGGTTCTACGACTAGCCCTAGTTCGACGAAGACGTCATCATCCTCATCGCTCGCATAATAGTTATAACGGTTCATTATTACCACAATAACGCAAAATAGGACGGGATCTGAACGGTGCAGCGCAAATAGGAAAACCAAAAACTATGAGCAGCCATCTTCGTTTTGAGACGTTTTGAGAGAGTAACCATGGTTAACTTCTTGTAACCCCTCGTATAGCTGGGGTTACGTACCCATTGTAAAGTTTTCGATGTATCGCACTAATGATCGATTACTGAATTTTTTTGAACGCCACTTTCGTTACCATGGTTGGGAAACCTTAAGGTAAACTTCAACCCCAGGGTTACACTCTTTTTTGAACCGGGCCTTAATGTCTCCATAACAGTGGATGGTGGACAAAACGTAAGTATCCATAGAAGAAATATCACAGATCCATCACTCATGGATGAGCATCTCTCCTCCATGTCATCTGCAATACTGGATTGGTGTTTCTGGGGATAGCAATGCTGATGCAAACCAAACAATCTCGGCCTAAACCCGGGATCGGCTAAACTGCGGATCAAAAACGTCGGTGAAACTGTCGGATGTTCTGAACCGTGGATCAAATTTGAATCGAGGATTTGCTGATACGAGGTTTAAACTGCGTTGGTCAAACCGGCCCTAAAGAATCGGTGGTAAACTGCAGATCAGAGGTTTAAACTACCTGAAAGAAGGTATTAACTTAATGCGCCGATAGCATTATTCCGAGACCAGGCGTTCCTGAAACTGTCCTTTCTCACAATCGATGGCTTAAACCTCGGCCGAGATTAATCTCTGGATAGTCCGCGTTGGTCTTAAAATGTCTACAATACTGGGATTAACAGTGCATCTATAATATTGAAAACGGAAGGTGCTTTGCTTGATCGTAAAATCATAGGGTTGTACAAACCATACCCCTGATATTAACAATTAAGTGGGTACCTAACCTAATCATTCCCATTCTCGATTATCCCTGCTATCAAAATCTGGGTGTTGGTACCTACCTAGTAATTCGAATTATCAGTGATAAAGAGCGTTTCGAGGTCCCCGTGTTAATAGACTGCTTGTCTTGTAAAATATTTTCTCGATAGCTGTTTACCAGAGAAATGGTATTATACAACAATTCCTTGGTGGCACCCATCGTTTTAAAGGTACATTGGAGAAAACGGACGAAAGTTTAGAGGTACCTATCTATATTTTTATCAGAGTATGTTGTTCTCAAGATAATAACTAACCTACTTCAGGAAATCTTCTTCTTCTTCTCCCCTTCTTTCTCTCGGAAACCCTTAGGCAAGCGTGGGGTCTGGTGGCGCAACTTTCATATATGTTTTGTCAATTAGTGACTCAGTCTTGTTTGCCGATCTTGTTGGGATTACATCATTCAACTGGTTCATAATTTCTGGTTTGTTAAGATCTATCCTTAGAGCCCTAATGGTAGACTAACAGTTCGAATACCTGGAATGTGAGACACAAGAGCGATGTGGTGGACTTGCTAAACACAGAGTCTAAACATAAGGGCTCTCATATAGGAAGGTAGGTAGTATATGGTACTGTTTAACATGCCATTTTGTGGGGATGCATCCACCATATTTATATATAACATCATTGTAATCATCTGTTGTCTCTGTAATAATTTTATATTTATTGCTATTTCCGCAGGTGTCATCGGGGACTTTTTAGAGATGATCCGGAGACAGGACCCCCCTCTTCGGCACAAGAACCCTAAAGTGTTCCCTCTCTCCATCTTCGAGCTTGAAGCCAATATGAATCTCCCGAATGATAAGACTGAATTAGTAAGTTTCCATTGCGCCACAGCTTACCTACATCCCAATATACACACATACCTACCATATTCCCTGTCCTTGTTTGGGTATTGTAAAATTACTATTATGATCGTTTAAATTGAAACAAAATCTAAAAACTACGTTTTTAAAACGGACTAAAAAGTATAAAATAATTTCTCCTAGCCATAAAATAATAATTTCATCGTAAAATAGGAAAGCCATAAATAAAAAACGTGATGCCTAAATGCCTCGAGCTGTAGCAGCAAGACGCATCAATTTTGGAAGAATACACATAAATTTATGTAAGTAACTGTTTTTCTTCGTTGTAGAACATGAGGTAAATTTTGCTTCAAAAACCGGTAGAGGTTCTGCTACTGCTTTTCTTCGCTGGCTCATGCTGCGGTTGTTTCCCACTGTAGTTGCTGGATTTTGTTCACCCCTTTCCCAAAGCGAAAAACAGTACATTTATTTTTCCCTGTAAAATAAGACTTACCGCGATGTGGAAGCCACTACCGTCGATCACTCGAAGCTTTTGGCGCTCGTCACAAAATTGAAAAAAGGTACCGCCTGACAAATTCAGACAACTATGAGAGGGATGCAACAAAGAATCCCGATGACCATTAAATTAAAGGGTGCCGTCGTACACATAGGACCATGAATCAAAGGGATCAAGAGCCCTGAGAGGAGTCCTAGTGTCTCCCTTCCCCATGCTCCCGTATTGCTCGGGCTGCGGATTCGCAGATAGGGGATAGAGTGGTAGCTATTGAGTCACCTTCTCTGATGGCGGGCCTGCGACCAGTCTGGCCTCTGGGTGGGATGCAAAGCCAGGCAACTGGGATCTTGCTCTTACCAAAACCGGTACCATGGGCGGGGGGGAGCCCCAGGCAACCGGCACGTCGCTTCGGCAAAGTGCCACCTGTCTGCCCCCCAGTGGATTCGTTTCATGGTGGTCGTGGTTGTTACCCAAGCACTGGAATTGATCCAGATGTGGTGGGAAGCCCCCCCCCCCCCCCCCCCCATGGACTGTATGGGTCCATTGGGTAGGCTCCGGAATGTGAGTTTAGTGGGAAACCAAAAACTCGGGAATCACCCTGCTAAGTTGGTAGAGTGAGCTAGAACACTCGCCTCCACCTGTAGGTGTAACAGGAACTTGGGCATATCCAAGGGCACTGACTGAGTTTACAGTCGCCTCCTATGATGCTGTCTGCTTGCAGCAGGGGGAGACCGGAAGCCTTGGGCTGGGTTCTCCTTTAAACCATTGGATATATTGACCATTAAATTAAATTCACTGTTCCAATGAATTAACACCGTAGATCTGGGATCTACTGTTTTTATTTGATGGAAGAACTACTACTGCGTTTCATCGTTGGAAAACCATCAAAAACTCGAAAAACCGTAGTCGTTTTCCTTGAATAACTTTTTTAGGGAAATTTTCCCAACTTTTACAGCTGGATACCAAAATAGGTCATTAAGATACGAATCCAGCCATACCAAAATCTCTAATTCGGAAAAAAACGAGTCTACTGCTTTTTTTTTACTTTGGAGGGCAGTATTGGCCTCCCCTTACCTCACCCCATTCCGCCTTTTAGAGCTCAGTTTTCCCGGCCTTTAGGCGTACAGTCTGAAGAATCCAGTCTTTTAGTTTGTCCCAGTTGTTGTTCCACCATAGCGATGGAGGTTGATCATCTAGAGGTTGCCCAGATGAGCACAATTCATTGGACAACATTATCTGCCAATACTCGTATATAGGAGCTTTGCTCTCCACCAGTAAATATTATTGAGGTAGTACCATTACGATGGAGATTAGTCACCTTGAAGTTGTTCAGATGTCCTTTCCTGATCCAGAACTTAGTACTACTTTTCACCCCCCCCCCCCCCTTTCCCTCTCATACTTCTGCTTCCCAGAAGTATGTCATGTGGAGAGGAGTGTGACGGTGGGCAGTTCTTGAGTCGTCTATGTTTCCAGTGAAGATGGGGTCGTTCAGGCTGAAACCTGATCGATGTCGCTTCTTGAACTGGTGATAATATTGCAAGTCTAGAGGGGGGACTCGAGGGAATGAAGTTTACCAGTAAGTCCCCACCTTTTCGTACCGACACCTCCTTTCCGTGCCCGCACCGCATCCGAGTAGTTCTGTTTAGTTTTTTGCGGACACGGTGCGGATCAGTATTTCTTTTCCTCATTTTCTCCAGTAATTTCAATTCCAGCTGGTTGTATGTGTACATCGACATCCTAAAATATTCGTAAAACTTCGTCTAATTTGCGCATCAGATGAGGCAGCAGCGAGACAAAGTCCCCTTCAACCAATCTTTTCTTCCAATCACTGCGAACCCACATTCTTCTTTGGGGACGATTGGCCTCCAGCCGTCGTCTGTGCGAGTGCCCAAAATACCCAAATCACTGAAAAATTCCTGAAATGTCTGCTTGTTGGGGGGAAAATGAATACTGAACCGGAACCATATTTATGCGCCGCCAACACTGGAACTGTGTGGCCTCCCACCTCCGTCACCAACACTCGGCCGTGATGCGGAGAGGGCTCGGTACGGGGAGCGGTGTGGATATGTGTGTCCCGGCCTTTAGTCGTACAGTCTGAAGAATCCGGTCTTGTAGTTTGTCACAGTTGTATCCTGATTATTCCCAGACCTGGCGGTTTCAGTGGCAGGAAGCATCGCTCTTCCTCATACCCTTATTGCTTACATTATTGTGTTCTAATTGCTCTTTCCGTTTCTTTCCAGGTTGCTATGTTAAAAAATGGTACCGCGATTCCGTTTCACAAGAAAGTTTGCCCGGGATGCCACAACGTGCCTCGGAGCAAAGAGTGGCTGAAAGCCAACTCGACGCAAGGGGGACTTCGAGTGTTCCACATCGGGAAGAGAACGGGCTACTTCGTTCACTGGGAGCCCATCTACATCGGCACCCACTCCGACCCTCTCTACGACGAACGCCTGTCTTGGGAGGGCAAAAGCGACAAGATGACTCAAGTAAATATCTGCTAGAATGCATTGGGGGCCTTCATAGTTTATAAATGTGTGTAACTGCTATAGGAGGTTGAATGGTAGAAGAGCAGCTAAACTAAACTCGGCAGTAGCTCTCAAATCCACTGGTTGTTTTGCTACTCCAAGACTCAAAGCTTGTTTGGAAATGTCCAAAAACACTCGGACAGTGCCAAAAATTAATCAGATGACTCTCCTCAAATTCCGGTACATGAAGGACTTGTGGGAAATAAAGTTCATGGAGCCAGAGCAAATTAGAATTGTAATGGTTAAACGTCCCAGTTTAAATCAGACTGAATATAATTCTGTTGCTCAGTTCTCAGTGAAGAACGGTGGACGTGCATTCTTCTATTCTTTCAAATTGTAGGTCTTAAGGAGAGCTTTCCGAAACGGTGCTGTTTGATCTACACTTTCTCTCTACAGTAAATATTTTATGAAATAGGTAACAATCTATACTGCAACATGGTAATGTGTCTCTGGTACTTGCAGTGCAAAATAATATAGGTACCATACTTTACTCTGAAACAAATTAACCAATTATTGCTAGCAACAATTAGCGAACCTCTAATTTCGAAGTTTCGTTTTCTGGAAAAATAAAATGTGCAGTTTGATGACAGACTTTTATTCCCAAAAATTACGAAGATAGCAACTTGACAACTTTTGTTTACATAGTTTACAACGATTGTTTCGTCCAAACTACACTGTCCAGTTTGATAGCTGGCGTCCTCCTTGGTTTTGAGATACTGAAGTATTTCAAAACTTTTTCGACAGCTGTCTTTCTCTCCTTGTGGATGTTCGCTAGAGCAAGGCCGTTGAGGCGGTTTCCAGTCAAAGTGGATCGAAGATGAGTTTTGATTCGTCTTGGACTAAAGAAACTTCGATCTAAGGAGGCCGTTGTGACTGGCAACGTTGCAAATACTCGTAATTGCAACAATATTGCTGTGTTTGGGAAGAAAGATCTGTTAGTAGGGGAAGAGTATCAGTACAGCCCCTTGCTCTCCACTGCTTTGTTCCACAGCCGGGCTCAAGTCATTGGATCATTTCCCCGCTCAGTATCGATGGCACGTTGAGTGACTTATTTCTTATTCATAAAAATTATTTTCCTACGAAAGAGCGTCTATTTTGCACACTCAATTCTTTTTCAGTTGAAAATATTATTGATGGCAATTATATTTTACTACATTCATACTGTGCAGGTAAAGGTAAGACAATATAGTTTCAGTGTTTCAAGGAAAGCTCATTTCATCCAGTGTATGTTTCGGGTCGAATAGGCCTTCTCTCTGGATACTCCTTTGGTTCCTTATGAGGAGCTACTGGCTGCCTCGCGAGCTCAAATAATCGCTCCGACATAACTTTCCAGAGATTGCTCTACTTTGGGAAGAGAACGCCTCGTCCAGTAGGAGCCCACTCAGGGCACCCACTCTGACCCTCTTTACGAGAGCAACAAGACGACTCAAATAACCGCTTCCGTCTCATTAAATCAATCAGTGAGGGGTAAGGAGGCATCCTATTGTTTCTTATTGACGCCCCCCTTGCGTTCGGGATCCTTGTTGATGGGTGCAGTTCGATTTGCATCGAAATTGAAGTTCAGATGTTGAACAAAGACAGTGTTTTCGACATAATTTCATGGTCGTGTCTGTAGGAGCTTCTCTGTTGGCAGAGGCGTCTAAGCGGATGATAATGCAGTCATTGTTTTGTATGGAGATGCCTACGTGTTCCTGACATCAAAACGATAATGCCTGGCCTGGAATGTGGGGTCTAGTTCTTACTACCTACACCTTTACCTACATCCTCAACGTCCATCAATAGGTTTGTTCGCATTGACCAAGCGGCTTTAATCAAACCGCCACAAAGGCGTTTGGGGCGTTCACAGTGATTCTCAAACTCTTTTCTGATTGTACAATATCCATGGCTGGCCATTTGCAGTGACTCTTTTCTGACTGTATTGTATCCATGACTTTTCTGAGTGTTTTCCTGACTATCAAAAGCCAGTTTTCTGATCGTCTCCTGTCTACAAAAAATCGTTCGGACTAGAAATTGACAAGAACAAACGCTTATCACTAGTGGGTCCCCTGACCAGTAGCCTCACGTATCTCCAGTAAAAAAATAAAAATAAAAATAGCGCATACAACAAAATAGCTGTTTTCGGGTTTTTTGGCGCCACTAATTGTCTTTGTCTTGGTACCTACCAAAACCTATAGCGATATATCTGAAAGTTTATTGAACCTGAAAATTTGAAGTCGTAGGATTCCACTATTACCGGTGTTTTGGCTCTAGCGGCCCCACTTCGGCACTGTGGCGCATCCCATTGGCGTCGTCGAGACACCAAAAACTATAGAGCAAATTCTGGGGGCCCAAAGAGTACACTGTCAAATTTCCAGATTTTTACGACGGTTCCAAGCCAAGGGTCACCATGTCCAGTCAAACAGTGCAAGTCGGTGTTCAATTGGTAGGTGCGTACATGTACAGTTCAAGTTAGTTACGTACCTATACCTAAGCCAATGGGAACACTGGCTCGTGGTTCTTCAGTTTCACACCTCCGAGAATCCATAAATTCCTCATTTTAGCTATTTATTTATTTATCACTTCTGTCCGCATTTTATGATCATTTCACGTTTCGTGGGATTTAGCACATTTTATAACGTTCTAACCATAATGTGAATATCTTCCCTAAAATGTGTCGTATAGGAGGTGTTCCATCAGAAACTTGTTCTTTTAGATTTGGCACTTTTCAGGTAAACGTCAGTCTTATGATCTTTACCACGTTTTTTATAGTAAAAACAGGGTATTTTTTCCTTTATATATTTTCTCGTGAAGTTGAGTAGGTTACCTAGTTACCTACCTAGAAACGCTCATTATAAAACATTCGATAGCTATACTAACAGCAGCCATAGCTATTACAGCAGCCAACATCCTATATATTATACCATAATTATGGCACATTACTATATAGGGCTCGGATCGGTTTGCACTTGAAAACATTGAATTATGCACTTCCCCAAATACGTGGACTGAAATATGCACGTATCCCTAAATATCTGTACAGATGTATATTTTGAATCACGTACTGTGCATTCATTCCAGTTGCGGAGTCATCCTAGACACACAGATACAATCTGATAAGGTCAGCTGCGCAATGTATAGGAATCGTCACCAGTAGCTTAATCCCCTTAGCAGTTGCTGTGATTGACGTCGTATCCTCAGAAGGTTTTGCATACTTTCAAAATATACGTGACTAGAAGTGTGGAAATTTATTTCAAAACCTGGAATGTTTGTAAAAAGTCGAAAATATGAAGTTATATTAAATTGGAAATATGCACTTAAATACGCGCAAAAATGCCTAAAATATGCAAAAATATGCATTTTCAATTTGAATTTAAAGTAGCTTACTTACATTGGTAATTCATAATTCGTGGGAAAAATCACTTGGGGTCAATAAAAAATTATTTATGCAAAATGTGAAAAATCGGAGCTTTAGACCGTTTTGCCGTGGAAGTCATGTAGATTATTTTCTCCTGCCTGGTTCTGTGTGTACACCGATAGATGCAGCTCCAGGTGCAAGTTATATAGCTCGAGGAGTGCGAGCAGTCAAGGCGGGAGCTGGGATCTATTCAGTTGATATTGGTATGGAGGTGTATCTACGTAGTATAATTGATGGGTCAGAGAGGTTTTTGTGAACTCACAAGCAGCTGGGACTACGATCTCGGCCGATGTTTGCTGGTACATTCCATGATGTTGGAAGGACGGCCGAGCAAACATTCGTCCGAGCCAACCGGGCAACCCTCATCCATACAACAGTGCTGCATAACGGACAAATCAGCTGGGAAAAAGTTGAGTAGTGGTGGTTAACAGTAGCTCATTTAAGGGACTCATGTTCGTTCGGTTCATTCACTCCTTGAAAGGAGTAGTTCTTTTCAGTTAGTTAAGTAGTTCATTCCAGTTCCTTTTCGTTTCCCGTCAAACGACACAAACGCTGAACTAGAACAATGTCGATAGTTCCTTAGTCCTTTGATGCTATAAACTCCTCAAGTAGTATCCATCCCATCTAAGCGACCCTCAGTGAACTAAAGGAACTAGTCGCTGTGTGCATACTATCAGCTCCTCATTTAGTATCCAACGTTCCTATGAACTACAAGCACTAGAAAACTCAGTCACCTTGTGAGTGAGTGAGTTACTATTTCTTATTTCATAATGCATGGAACTATAGCTCTTCAGTTCCTTTGTTCCCCCTTCCTACATCAATCTCTAGCCACCGGGTCCTTGGTTCCTATGTGGTCCTAGTGACCGACCTTCAGTGAAGTGAACTGCATCGAGAAGTAGTTCAGTTGGAGTTAGTTCTTCAAGAGTAGTTCAGTCAGGAACTACCCACCTCTAAAGTGGAGCCTAATGCTAGAAACCCGAATCACGGATCCCGTATAAACCTGAGGTGTCCCTTGTCCCTATTCCTCGCTTCAGTACATCCCTGACTCTGACCAGCCTATCGACGCCCATGGCCAATGGCAAAAAACCCCACTTTTTGGCGGTTCCTCCCCCTTTTTCAACCACCTTTTATTAATATTTATATCTATTTAAACGGTTCTAGTCGTACTTTCAGATGATGGAATGTTGAAGAGGTGGTAACGTTAATTATTTAGAAATTGCCTGCTTTATTATTAATATTTCTACGTACCAATTTATTTTTTTCAGGGCTACGCCCTCTGCGTTCTCGACTACGAGTTCCAGATTCTGGACAACGCCTTCCTCGTCCACAAGCCTGGCATCAAAACCCTGAAGAAAGATCCAGCCCGGGCGATCGCCGCCGGGCGAACCAACTCCCTCATCCGGAAAACTATTTTCCCCGAACTCAAAATCCTGTATGGCTCGAGAAAGGGTTGTGCCGTCTGACGAATCCGGCGGTTTTCCTGACTCGTTCTTGAAATGCCCTCCATTATTTATATCCATTTTCCCCCCTCTCCCTATTGACTGGGAGTCGTCTGAGAGACGGACAGTTCGTCCATTCGTGTCAGAGATTGTAACTGCTGTACTGTACATCAGTGACTACCTGCTCCTCCCTGTATGATATGCCTGAAGACTACCCGTCATGTATTTCATTGTTCTCTGTAATAAAAATGGATTTATCCTTTTGGATTGTCCGTGTCACACAGCTTTAATCAGTTTATCAAGTATGTATAACTGAAACAAAAACTATTATCTACCTACTTACATAGTAGCACTTGAAGATATAATTTTGATTATGAAAGGAACATCCAATAAATACCGAACATTTTAGACAGTCGGTTTCTCTGTTACTCGCTCCAGCCACCATCTCATTTGAACTTCCTCCGCCCTCAGCAAATTTTTCATCTCAGCGATGAATACTTCAGTAGTAGTGTTGGTAGTACCGGCGACCATTGCTACAACTCTAAAGCAGCACCACTAGGGATTATTTCTTCTCTATATAACCCCTTCACTCAGGATTCAGATGTCTTTATGTCCACTTCCGATTTTCTCAATTTCCAATTTTCATTCTGACATCAAGAAAGAAAACTGAACATCACAAAATAAATATTTCTCATTTGGCGATAGTGACCATGAATTTCAAGTCCAGGCGGGATGCTTTGAAAACAGTTGTCTGTCCTGATACGTTCAAGCATACTGCTCTTTGCATTATTTCAGCATTTAGCGGTTAAAAGCTTTCTTCCCAATTTTGCGAAAGAAGCCAGAGAAAAAAGTCAACTAAACCCTGAGTTTTAGTTAATGGTTCAAATATTAACTTCTCTGCTACTAACTTAATGAGTAGCAACAGTTGCTGCTGTATCTTTCAAATCGAATGACTATAAACACTGTACCCAGGAGGAGTTTCAAGTGGTATTGCCGCCCATCGGACTGAATGGACAACTCTTATTTCCCTGTAGTTTTATTTTTACTTTGGCAAAGCCCGAAGTGTATTTTTGTCAGAATGAATTTTAGTCATTTTATTAGTTTAATAATTTATTTGAAAGTTGTCACACATTTTACTGACGTGCCTACGATGTTGTTCCCCAAACATCAACGACCTAGCACTTTTCATTATTCCCAAATGCTCAACTTTATTCGTTCATGTTCCTTTGTTGAAATCCTTTGTATCACATATCAAAATCTTTGTGTGCTTCGTAAAAAAAACTTTAAAAAAATTATAAATATATACTTAATATATATATGTATATATTTTTGTTTTTTTTTTAATCGAGTGATGGATAAATGAAACCTAAATTGTTAACATCATTTTGCTGTTGGTGGAAGGCTAACCGTATTTATTTACGAAAGAGCTACAGAAATACACTTATTATTTTATTCATGTAGAATAAACCATAGCTGTGCCTTACATGTTCCTTCGTAGGATGCATCAGTTTTTGTTCTGATAGGTAGTTTTAATTTCTACGTTGCTGAACGCTTAGTTTATCAAATTGGTTTGTTTTGATTATTGTATCAAATATTTCGTTCGTAATGTATAGTTATTTTTTCCTGTAATAAAATGTGTGCGAAAATATTGGACTGTTGGAAATCAAATTATGGTTTAAGAGCGTCGGTTAGAGAATTCGAAATCGCAAGTACTCCATTCTTGTGCCATAGTAGGCTTAAGGACGCCTCGTATGGTTGGTGCTTTTACCCCAAAATGGATACTCCCGACTTTGAAAATCAGTTCCTTCAGTATGTTCAGGGAATCGTCATCTTAAAATTTCACATCTCCATTTTCAACCGTGAAGAATTAAACTTGATAAATAGATGTAAAAACTGTTAGGGGATGGGCGAAAGAGCCCCCTTTTACGCCTGCTAGACTTTCCCTGAGGTCATTATTGTTGTTCTTGTAGACAGTCTATTTGTCAAATCATTTTCTTCTGATCGGTTAATGTAACTGAACCCATTTTGTTGATAACTTAGTTTTAAAAAAGTAAGTATTTCACTTTCGCTGCCTTTATTGTGATTATTTATCAATGGGGTATTCCAGTGAGTCTGAAGGTGATTTTTGGAACGTTTTAGTTCAAGTAACTGTGAAAAGGACGTGGAACGTGGGAGAAGGTGATAATTGCGTTGTATAAGGAAGGAAACTGCAAAATGAATTATAGCAGATATTCAAAAAGCGCGGGTCCTACGTCTGTCACGGCAGGGCTGTGTGTGCCTAAAATCTGTAAGGTATTATAGTATCCATAGAAGTCTCGGCAACCAAGGTCTCCGCTCATTGTTACTCTATCATTCAAAAGTGGTCGTGTTAGAGGAAACTTCCGCTATTATAATTATTTCGATCTCTTGTTTATTCCGTTTTAATTTGTCCCGATACGCTGCTCGTTTTTGTGAAGCTTTAGGAGGCAGTGAATTATCTCTACGACACTGCCACTTCTTTTCAAATGGCCAATTTCTATTTTTGCTTCTCTAATTTTATATCAACATGTTCTCGACAAGCAGACCTGATTTTCGTTTACACCAAACAGTATACTTGGGGGGAGGCTGGATTACACCATTATAATGAAGTGAGTGGCGTGATTATTCTATTTCTTCTAATGTACTGGAATACCCCTTTATGTGAGTGAAGTGGCGAGATTATTCTATTTCTTCTAATTTACCTACCATCAGTATATTAGTTAGGTGCCCGCTTAATCTATTAAGCGTGCTAAATGCAAAGATTAAGGCGCTATCCCGCCTGAAAACACGTGATTTGAAAATATGGAAATGTGTATCAATTTATCAATTACCTCCAGTTAATTACCGGATGCCGTTTATCTAGAATAAATATGCTACCACACGAAGTTAAAGCACCTAACCCATAGATATCATTCGTGGCCTACCCTACAATAAGGCATACCATGCTTGAATTATGAATTTCCCCCCTTTATTAGTACCTACTGATTTTTATGAATGGCTAATTTCTCATTCTGTTTATAAATTTTCGTTAATTATGTGACTCAAGTTTGCCTTTTGTATTCCATCTTGTTCGAAGTTATGGACTAATAAGTAACTGCATATTATTTCAAAGTGTAGGTATACAATGAGCGTTCTACCCATGTTAGCACAAAATCATATAGCATGGGCAAATTGAATTAAACCCCATAGGTACTGCATAAATTATCAGTAGTATAACGAAGTTTCCGTAATACGTTTAGCAGCAGTTCCCAAACCTCTATGTGTCTACGCGATCTGTTCCCCTTGTGCTGCAGTCGTCGTGATTCAGTGTCTTCTCCGTGGGGGTAACTGCTCTTAAATATCGCGTCTTCTGGATATGGATAACTCTGGATTACCTCCCATATAACCTGGGTTTTTACCCAGATAATCCAGGATAACCCCGGATTATCCTGAACTAGTTTTTGTTTTGTACCGTTTTACCCAGATAACCCCGGATTATCCTGAACTAGTTTTTTTTTGGTACCGTTTTTACCCAGATAACCCCGGATTATCCTGAACTACTTTTTGTTTTGTACCGTTTTTCACCTCGATTACCTCCTGGATCCCCCCCTGATACCCTTAGATTATCCTGGATAACCGAACACTTGTCCGCCACATAACCCGAGTAGTTATCCCCTCGCCCTTCACTTTGTCGATAGCTGCTTGCATCCGTTTTGGGCCATTGAATCCTTGTGGCCACTTTTCATAGTTACATACTTCTGTTTTTAATGGTTTAATTCAGTTGGCCTATGCTATTTCGCGTGGGTAATAGATTGCTGTTGAGAGTTGTTTTCTTCCTTCTCCAATGCGTATACTGGTTCCCCTGGCCACTGCTACTAATACTAAAATTTTCGTTGCGTTCTTTATTTTACTACCGAATTCTTCTGCTTCAAACTTGGAACTTTAGTAGAATATTACTGATGATTGCTTGCTGCCTCTTGCTTTCTATCCAAGTTAGCTTCCTACTTTCTTAAAAGTTAGTTTTCTCTACAACTGGTCAGTAATTGATTGATTCACGCTAAGTTCGAGAGCTACCCATCCAGTTAGTAACCAATTTGAATGAATGTCTGTTGACTTGAAGAAAATATCATGTTTCCTTGTACGCTAGAATAAACTAATTATTTAAGATTGGCTTAACTGAAGCCGTAGAAAATGTGATAAACTGAGTTTTGTGGGAATGAAAGAACTATACCATGTGCCCCTTGTTTTATGCAAAAAACATTTCGTGATTTAAACAAAATATTATTGTTTTTAAATTGTAGGAAAAATATATTATGAACAAATTTTATTTTCCGTTTATTTATGTGAATTTTATGCTTAGGTATTGTTTTGTACTGTTATTTTTTTAGAGCACTTCGAGAAATTTCGGTGTTTGGGTTTCGGGGGAATATTTAGGTTTCACTTAGCAGACAAGGCATATTCTGCAGGTTAGAGATTTAAGTTATTATTTAAGTCTTGGCATAAGCACACTAAGTTTATTCTGAGGAGAATAGCTGAACGTTTAAATTTTGCATTAAATGTTATTTATTCACTACAATTAAATACTAGTTGTAGGATACCTATTAAATGTGGGGCACTCTTCAAACTTGTATTGTTAATATTCATTTTTCAGTATTGAGTACGTGCTAAGATCGTTGTGTAGTCGCTGGATACCTACTTTTCACGTTTACATTTCAAGTTAGTTATTCAAATTAGTTATTCACTTCCCCGTTATAAA
Organism: Leptopterna dolabrata; assembly: GCA_954871275.1. Taxonomy (NCBI): domain Eukaryota; kingdom Metazoa; phylum Arthropoda; class Insecta; order Hemiptera; family Miridae; genus Leptopterna; species Leptopterna dolabrata. The sequence continues at coordinate 3,236,236 of OX940981.1, read as the reverse complement.
TTGAAACATTTACAATCCCAGTTCGAGAGTTCGAGTTACGCCCCTCCTCGGAATAAATGCAAGTGTGACTCCCTTCCGTAATTATTGATTCTATTTAGTATTTCACTTCTTTATCTTTTCTCTTCATTTGTATTTATGTTACTGCCTACATGATTTGTGCCATTCCAAACATTGCTGTTGACAAATGCGAGCCATGCATCGAGCTCAAATCTTGTGGTTCCCGATTGCAATGATATTCTTTCTCTGCTTTCTGAAGCCAATATGTGACGGTGTTTCTAGTGTGTAAATAAACATGTACATTAGTGCAAAGGAAAATGTAGGAAGTTTGATAGACGAAATGTAAAATATATATATTTTTCCAGGTACTTACGTCATTAATGTATTTTACTACATCCTTTACTACGTTTGTGTACACTGTATAAAATGAACCGAATATATTTAAAACATGTCAACAATGTCATTCGTCCTTTCACTGCACCCCGATCCTGCTTTGAATTCATCCTGAGAATGTGGTTCACATTAATAGTGACCAGAAAGTAGGGATGGAAATTTTGGTTTATTATTTTCAATAATGAACCTTTGGAATCGACATGAAAACAAAAAATTATTATTATAATCCGTACAGCGGACGGCCATAGCATTTTGGTTTATTATTCTGTGAATAATACACCTATGTATTCGCTCAGCAAAAAATTTGTATAAAATTCCCTCAAATTTTTTTCTTTTACGTTTCAAGGTGTGTAGATTCGAAAAATGCAATTTCCGTCTGCCGTATCATGCATAAATTATCTTCTTTAATTTCAGTCTAAAACGTTCTTTCGCAAACAGGCTCCATTTAGGCCCTAGTTCTGTCCCGAAACTTTGCAGCCCGATCGGAATATACCCAGGGGTGTTATGGGCAGTAGCGGTGCGTGGGGTCTGAAAACGGTGGGGCACCAAATCAGAACACAAAACCAACAGATTTGTCTACAAAATACCCCAAGGCAACAACACCCTTCCCTTATTTACTGATAGCAGTGATATTCAGCAAATCTTATATCTCTTTTAATAAACAATATCGTCGTACGACAACGTCGACAATTTCTACTGCAAATTAGCCACCGAATTCATGTGTTATATAAATATAGTAAACTAAAATATGACAAAACTGACCTGTTGACCGGTACCTACTTGAATGGAGAAGCTATTGACTAGAAGCTAGTTATCGTGTGTTAGGACGCTGATCAATCCACAAGACCACAAACAGCAAACAGGACAAAACACATAATACAAATCTGTCATCAGAACTGGACTGAACGCAAAACGCACACAATTTGACGCAAAAAATTAAAAACTGACAACAGACTCAACAGAGAAAGCTAATATAATTCAGGAGACAACAAAAACAAATCGGAAGACAAAGAAGCATCTCGTGTCGAGATGACAAATTGAATCGAAGGGATCGAATCGACTGTGAAAAGGAACGATTTTGGAGTAGAAACCAGATTTTGGGGGACAGGCCCGAAGTGGGCGTGGCGAACAACATTTCTACTCGACTGGGCATGCGCGGACGGGCCACTTTTCTCAGTTGCCATGGCGACACTAGGTCCCAGGACCCAGAACCGACCTGCCAGTTTCAGGAGCCTAGGTTTCGATTGCAGGACACTGATTACTGTCACTTTATTCCGATAAATATGGAGCCGCCATGGATGCTCTACTAGAATATTGAATTTCCATAGAATTTCCATTCCATAGCCAGAGAAATCTGGCGAGTCGCTGTTGAACTTTGCGAAAAATGCTGGGTACAGTGTATGGAGGGAAATTCAAATGCCAACTGAACAGTGGAGTTTTTTTTACTTCATTTTTTTGGAACAGGTTTCTGGGTGCCGGGGCAGTGGCCCAAATGGCCTTATGAACGCAACGCCCCTGGTTATGGGTGAAAAATTGGAGGTTTTTGATGTTTTAGTAACATGAGCGAGTGAGGTATCGTTTTCCATGTTTTTTACGACGAGAAGACCGAATATGAAGTCGATTTTGACCAGAGTGAAGAATTGAGTTTGTAACGAAGGTTCAGCTCCCGAAGTTCATTTTTTATGAGTCAAAAACCTGGGAAATTGTAGATCATCATAAACTTGTATAATAACACTAGAATTAGTACCAACAGGCGAATCAAGGCAATGAAATGGCACTATCAATGATCAAAGCTAATTTGAAAAAAAAAGCGTAATTCGTGTTTTTGGGGGCCAAAATTGGTGGAAACCATCAAAAATAACTATTTAAATTACTGCACATAAAAGAAACAATAAAATGAACAGCCAACACTTCTGTTGGTTTGTCCAATAGAATAATAAACCCATGTGATAAGGACTTTGCAGCGTTTTTAAGCTGCATCTTTGTTGTCCAATGAACGTCCTGGCACAACACCTTTCAATTTCCCTTTCACTTCTCCTTTCTCTTCCCCTCACATAAATAGCACCAACTGACGAACTGAATTTAGTACTCTCCCCAAGGTTTGATGGTGGTGTCCCCGTCGAAAGAGCTCGTCACTTCCAGTACTCGACCAACTAGTGACGATGGATTCTTCGGAAGGTACCTATGGTAATTTTACTTCCGCTACTTGCGAAAGTACTTATCCCTTTAGATTTAATACAATTTCATTTACCTAATAATGAGGAGAGAGAGAGAGAGGCAGACGACTACAGAAGGTTCCTAGTAGAAGGTTAGCAAAACTGGACCTATCATTTCTGTGAGACAGGGAAAAGGAACTGTATCACGAAAAGACGTTACCCTGCAAGCCTTCATCTTCAAAAGTTTCATTTTATTTGTCTACACCTATTGATAATTAACAAGGTTACAAAACCACCCTGTAGCCTCCCCTTAGGTGGTAAGAGGCTGAAATACGTCGTTTTTTAGCACATTTTCAAAAATATGTTCATGATCCTGATGATCATTGTAGTATCCATGTGCTCCATTGTAAAGTATACCAGGGGGCCTATTCACTAAAATAGATAGTGGAAAGAGATTATCTATTTTGAAAATCTCACGCGAGAGATAGTCTCCCCTGGGAGACAGTATCTTCCAATGTCTCCAGGGTTCATCTATTTTACAGAATAGCTCCAGATACCTTGAGAAAGAGATATGGATCCTAATACACGAAAATGCCATAGTATCCATGAAGTGCGAGATGTTTGTGCCCCCGGGAGTTCAATTCCTTAATAATGACATTTCTTAGTAATACCTATTCAATGGGTACCTGCCTACCTTAATCCATACTTGGACGTTTTTACTCACGAATCGGATAAAAGTTTGAATGAAATTGAAAAAAAGTCTCAATTATTAACAGAAAAAGTCGAATTAGGGGGCTTAATGCTTGTATTATATCTACACCTAATGAACGGCCACTCTTAGGAAGGTAGGTACCTACCTCAACCCTTACTTGGACGTTTTTACTCATGACTCAATAATTATGTTTATATTTTTAATTAAAATTGAAATGAAAAATTTAATCTTTATGAAATGAAAAACTTTAAGAAATGAAAAAAATACACGATCAAAATTACCGATGTGGTTGCGGATGAACCAGGATATTACACGAACACTGTGAAACAAACGAGAAATAGACTCTCACTTTCGAGGAAATACACCTAATTAGCTGTCTCTCTTAAAGAGATCGAGAATGCCAAGATGGCCGCCAACTCTCTAAAAGTTACTGAATAACCCTGTCATGGATACTATAAAAATCCATTTTTCCAAAAGAGAGAGTTGGACCTGAAAGAGATGTCTCTTTGGCTTAGTGAATAGGCCCCCAGTATCCATGGATGCTTGTCAGTTGGCACCCCTGTTACATACTTGTATAAATGAAATTGCGAGATCGAATAAATCTCTCTTCGCTCCAAAATTGTCTATTGATCACATACCCTTAAAACACCACAATCATGAAGTTATTTCCGTCACACATATGAATTTCTTCAAAAATGATCGAGCCATTTTGAACGAAAATCGACTAATGAGCTAAAAACTAAGTTGTTACCATTTCCTTACCCAACCTTAAGAGGGTACCTAATAATTCTCCCCGAAAAATGAATTTCTGGAACTCCCCCGGTTTATGGGTTTTTACCCAAACGAATATTTATTTCTACCAGATCCGTAGCCTCCAACTCTTCCTAAGAGGAAGGAAAAGGCTTTTTTTGACATAAACAATTTTTCTTTTCTTGAAAATAATTGTATTAAGATTTTAATAACATATTAGGTAACATTCAGAGTTGGGTATCTATTGGATATAGGTATTACCTACGTAATGGGTAGTATTTATAATTCGTTGTAGATGCTTCAAGTTGAATCGGATGGAATGCGGTAAATTATAATTAAATTGATGCTTTTCAATGTGCGTTTTCCAGCTCACATGAATCGTTCACTGCACACAACAAATGGATCATAAAATTATAGTGAGCCAATATTTGATACTGCTGATACCTAAATTAATGATCATTGGATACGTTAGTTTTAGCTAAATGATTCTAGCATACATCCCATTTTATATGGCATGTAGGTACCTAGATAATGTTATGTATTACATTGTTTTCTGTATACATGTATTATTAGGTATTTGTTATATTGCTATTGTTAGTAGGTACCTATGTATTAGGTGTGCGTGTCAATCCGAGCGATCAATACCAACCCAAGCGTAGGTAAATAGGTACCTAACCTCATTTATTATTCTGTTCGGCCAGTATCGTTGTTTATATAATCCTCCAGTAAGGGAATCAAAGTATAAATTCCTACAATTCTAGCACGCAAATGACAAGCCACGATCACGTATACGATCGACTCATTTTGGTTGCGCAAAGAATTTTTCAATTGCAATAAATGAATGGTACCTACATACTTTAATTTTATATTCCATAAATCAATAATATTGATTTATGTGTAATTTCCATCACTGTAGTTTTGGATGAACTAGGTATAAGAGTAATGTTAGCGAATTTTCAAAGAAAATGAAGCTATTGCAATGGCTTCGAAATTTAAATACTTAATATAAATTTTTGGAAATTTTCTTCATAGAAATCCGTTTCAGACCATTCTAAAACGATTCCTGAAATTTAACACTTTTTTATATGTATATATATATTTATATATATATGTGTCACTCCAGACGATAACTCTCGATAGAATTGAGATAAACAGCTCAAATTTGCACAAAAAATCTATCTTGGCAATCGAAAGGCTAAGTTCGAAGATGGGCGAAATTGGCCTACTCTAAGGAGGGTTTTGGCGCATTTAAAGTGCGCAAAAATTACCCAAAAATCCCCAAAATGTTATTTTCCAACAAGTGACCCCTCATTTTAAAGGTTTTTGCACGCTGAACACGATGGTGGAATCGGATTTTAGATATCTTGATCCGTTCTCAAATTAGAGCATTTAAAGTGCGCAAAAATTACCCAAAAATCCCCAAAATGTTATTTTCTAACAAGTGACCCCTCATTTTAAAGGTTTTTGCACGCTGAACACGATGGTGAAATCGGATTTTAGATATCTAAATCCGTTCTTAAATTAGAGCATTTAAAGTGCGCAAAAATTACCCAAAACTAGGATAATCTTTAAACTCTTACCCCCCCCCCCCACCCCCTTAGAGTGGTCAGATTGAAAAATGTGAGAAGTATTTCTTTGAAAATTCGCTCATTAAGTCATGCTGCATGACTGGTTTTTTTTTGTCATTATTTTGGTTTCATGCCGAACAGTAAAGGTTAAAATCTACCTACTGGCATTTTAGAGAGGTATCTCATTACTGAATCAGTAAGGCTAGCTGAGAAATAGGCATCTCCGTGATGTGCAGGCAGGTACTTCGGGAAGACCACTATTTAATACGCACAGTTAACAGTTCTTATTTTCAACTTTGGCCCCAGGATAGTTGCACATTTCATTAGGTGGGTAGGTAATAGAATAGCAACTTTCTTCTACTTGATCATGATTTCGGATATAAAAACGCTGCAAATCCCTGCACAACGGTTTATTATTTTGTACAGAATACCCTTCTGTTACAGATCACAGCTCTATGTATAGATAACCCGTCTATATAATATAATAATTATGTACTATTCTATACATATTATGTAGATTGCAGACCCTCCGAAGGTTAGTATCTAACCCCGTACTAGTTACTAGGTATCTACCTAAATCACGAGTTGAATGTTGCGAAAATAATTCTGTCAGTGACAAACAGTAGCTAAAACGGCAAAAAGAAACGCAAATAATGAAGTTCTGAAGAAAAATTGTTGATGTGGAGTGAAATAGATGCCCCTCCTGCGTTGATCACTGTTTTCTATGGTCAATACCTATAATGAACCGTTGTGTAATTACTTGCCCATCAATAATACTTCAACGGTTGTTCAAGTTGCAAAAGTACCGATCAACAAAATCCAGCCCCTTCTTGGTAGATGAAACGTTGTGTAATAATTTACCGTTGTGTAATAACTTACCTACTGTTGTGTAATAATTTGCCGTTGTGTAATAATTTCCCATTGTGTAATAATTTACCCATCAATAATACTTCAACGTTTGTTCAAGTTTCACAAGTACCTACCAACAAAATCCAATAGTCCACCACTTATCAAATGAAATAATATCGCAGAACAACCAGCTCGACTTCATACAGCCATCCTTGATTATAATCAGGTGCTCCTTAGCGATGATATCCGGGCCGGATTTATACCGTTTGATTCACGATCGTGTTGACGAAGCTTTTTGGTGCACACGAACGGCTGGACGTACAATGCTCCGGGTGGTCTCAAAAAATTGTTTAGCTCAAGACAAATTTAGTATCGTTAAAAAACCATCGCTTCTATCGAAAGTTTTCGAGATACGGCGTTTTGAAAATGTCAACCCCTATTTTGAACCCCTTAGAGATGACTCACAGTAACGCCGAGCTTCGAGGACCAACTGGACCCCGAACGTAACCTATAAGCCGAATTTCATCAATTTTGTTTCATGGTAAGCGGCCAGTACGGTGTACGGCGGACAGAAAGAAATTTTTAATTGCATTTTCGGATTCTACATACCTTGAAACGTAAACCATCAAATTTTGAGGGGGGGGGGGGGGGGTAGATTTTTTTTAAAAATGTTCGATTCCAGTGGTTCATTATTTTAAATAATAAACCAAAATCATTGAGCCAACTTTAGAATTGAGGAGACCCCAGCAAGGTTGGTCCGTACTATGTATGTCGTTATTCTCACTGATGGTAAAGGTACTGAGCTGTTGCGGGTTCACTTACCCACTAATCAGCTATTGACGACGAAAAGTGATTTAGCCACAAATCAACGTCTTTGAGGCTTTTCAAATCCATCGCTGGAAACAGGAACCGTTCAGCTGTAGGTGTTTTTCGTTCTCGTTCCTTTCTGTCGTCCTGGGAGAGTTTTGCTTTTCGGTTGGTAAACAATGAAGTCTTTGGTGACGTAAGGATTCAGATAGCAACGCACCCGCTCGGCCTCTTGTCCCATGCAGTTCTGCACGAAGTAATCGTAGATCGTGTCATCCTTTCCCAGGCCGTCCAGCTGCAGGACGTGTTTGCTAAATATCGTCAGATCGTCGTAAATGTCGTCGTCCGTCAGGTTCCCTTTGTACCTCGCCATCCACTTGACGGTGCTCGAGTGGATGCCGAAGATCCCCGCGTAGTACGACCCGTCGGCCTTCCTGTTCAAAAACTGCGTGTCGTAGCCCTGGAAACCCGCGACGCAGACCAACAGCGGTATTTCCTTGTACAGGTACCGAGCGTCGATGATCCTGTGGAGCTCCTGGGCGAGGTCGCAGGGGCCGAAGGTCTTCGGTTCGACTCCCCGAACCGTCAGAAGACAACCGGCGAGGCTCAGCGCCGCGTTCAACAAACTCATCGCGACTGCAGCGAGAAAATGAAGCCAACTGGGGCGGAATGTTGTCTCCTGGGAGTGGGCGGAAGGGCCTGGTTTGTTGCTAGGACAATCTACTATTATCTCGGAGCCAATTATATACGCGCTCAGCGCCACATATCAAACAGTTAAACTCAATTTCCGAGAGCCTCTTCTTATTTAGACAGCGGTCAGCCACGATTTTTCAACACGCAACAGGTTTCATTTGCCTGAACAAGGCATCAAACATTTATAACAGGAACACCTCGTTCAATAATTAGTGTAATCGAAACGCAAACCGAAAGTTACTAGGTTCAGGGACTTTAGGTAGGTAGAAATTTTCAAGCAAAAAATTCCTTCAAGGACTTTAGGTAGTTACCTAAAAATTTTTGTACCAAAATTATATTTTTGGTTTATTATTCTGTGAATAATACACATAGATTCGCTCAGCAAAAAAATTTTATAACACCCCCTCAACATTTTCTCTTTTACGTTTCAAGGTGCGTAGATTCAAAAAACGCGGCAGTCCTTGTCACATGGGTTTATTATTCTATTGGACATACCTACAGAAATGTTGGCTGTTCACTTTTAATTGTTTCATGTGAAATAATTGAAATAGCTATTTCTGATGGTTTCCACCAATTTTGGCCCCCAAAACACGAATTAGGTACGCTCCTTTTTCTTTTTTTTTCAATTTATCTTTGATCATTGGTAGTGCCAATTAACGTCTTGATCCACGTGTTGACACTTTTTCTAGTGTTATTATACAAATTGATGGCGATTCAGATGATTTCCGAGGTTTTTGACTCATAATAAATCAATTTTGGGAGCTGAACATTTGGTAGACCCTCCATTTTCCACTCTTTGGTCAAAATCGACTTCATATTCGATCTTCTCGTCCCCAAAAGCATGGAAAACGATACCTCAAAAGCTCATGTTACTAACATGTTAGGGACTAAAGCACAAGAAGTACCTATTTTTACACACATTTTCACTCATAACACCCGTGGGTATATTCCGATCGGGCTGAAAAGTTTCGGGACACAACTAGGGCCCAAATGGAGCTTGTGTGCGAATGAACGAATTTGTTAGACCGGAAATGAAGCCGGTACACGTGATACGGCGTACGGCGGACGGACATTGCATTTTGGTTTATTATTCTCTGAATAATACACCTATGTAATCGCTCAGCAAAAAATTTTTATAACACCCCCTCAAACTTTTTTCTTTTCCGTTTCAAGGTGTGTAGATTCAAAAAATGCAATGTCCGTCCGCCGTCCGCCGTATCACGTGTACAGGCTTCATTTTCGATCTAAAAAAGTCGTTCTTTCGCACACATGCTCCATTTAGGCCCTAGTTGTGTCCCGAAACTTTTCAGCCCGATCGGAATATACCCAGGGGTGTTATGAGTGAAAATGTGTGTGAAAATAGGTACTTTTTGCGTTTTAGCAACATTTTGGTAACATGAGCTTTTGAGGTATCGTTTTCCATGTTTTTGGGGACGAGAAGATCGAATATGAAGTCGATTTTGGCCAAGGAGTGGAAAATTGAGGTTGTACCAGATGTTCAGCTCCCAAAATTGATTTTTTATGAGTCAAATACCTGCGAAATCACCATCAATTTGTAGAAAAACACTGGAAAAAGTGTCAACACGTGGATCAAGACGATTAAATGATGGCACTACCAATGATCAAAGATAATTTGAAAAAAAAAAAAAGATCGTACCTACCTAATTTGTGTTTTGGGGGCCAACATTGGTGGAAACCATCAGAAATAGCTATTTCGATTATTACGCATGAAAGAAACAATAAATGCAACATTCTGTAGAATAATAAACCCATGTGACAAGGACTTTGCAGCGTTTTTGGAATCTACGCACCTTGAAACGGAAAAGAAAAAAGTTTGCGGGGGTGTTATAAAAAATTTTTGCTGAGCGAATACATAGGTGTATTATTCACAGAATAATAAACCAAAATGCAATGTCCGTCCGCCGTACGCCGTATCACGTGTACAGGCTTCATTTTCGGTCAAAAATTCCGTTCTTTCGCACACATGCTCCATTTGGGCCCTAGTTGTGTCCCGAAACTTTGCAGCCCGATCGGAATATACCCGGGGGTGTTATGAGTGAAAATGTGTGTAAAAATAGGTACTTTTTGTGCTTTAGTAACATGAGCTTTTGAAGTACCTATCGTTTTTCATGTTTCAGGACGATAGAAAGTGAATAAAAGCAAATATTTCTCCTTTCCTGTTCTTTATTACAAACACTCTAATCGCACAAATAAAAAAATATACCGATTTATTATGTAGGTATAAATAATACCTATGGCATTCAATTTTGGTATTTAGAAGTTGTTCTTGACTAAATTTATGTTGTTATTTTTATGAATCCTTCATAGGAAAAACGCCTAAAGGCGTTTATCCTTGGACTCCATTGTAGAAAACTCTGTCAAAACCGGAATAAAACGCCTTATAAGCAGAATCGATTAGAAATATCGATGATTTTGGCTACAACTTGGTATTGATATAATCACTAAACATTGGTTTATCGTGCTGGGAAGAAATTTCGTTTTTATGACAAACTGGAGAGAAGTTAGGACGAGGGTAACTGAGCGAAATCTTGAAGTGCTCTCCTGAAAAATTTGGTTTTTAAGAGATGAGGCGTTCTTCCTTTTTACGGCAGTATAGTCGAGCGAATTGAATAATGAAGGGGAAGAGATTGTTTTCAAGATCTTGAGACCTGCGTACCTATTTGAACTCCAGGATTTCCCCTTCTCATTTACATGGATGTAAAACTAAGCGGTACCTACGGGTAATTTATTAGCGAATTTTCAAAGAAAATGAAGCTATTGCAATGGCTTCGAAATTTAAATAATATAAATTTTTGGAAATTTTCTTCATAGAAATCCGTTTCAGACCATTCTAAAACGATTCCTGAAATTTAACACTTTTTTATATGTATATATATATTTATATATATATGTGTCACTCCAGACGATAACTCTCGATAGAATTGAGATAAACAGCTCAAATTTGCACAAAAAATCTATCTTGGCAATCGAAAGGCTGTTCGAAGATGGGCGAAATTGGCCTACTCTAAGGAGGGTTTTGGCGCATTTGAAGTGCGCAAAAATTACCCAAAAATCCCCAAAATGTTATTTTCCAACAAGTGACCCCTCATTTTAAAGGTTTTTGCACGCTGAACACGATGGTGGAATCGGATTTTAGATATCTTGATCCGTTCTCAAATTAGAGCATTTAAAGTGCGCAAAAATTACCCAAAAATCCCCAAAATGTTATTTTCTAACAAGTGACCCCTCATTTTAAAGGTTTCTGTACGCTGAACACGATGGTGAAATCAGAATTGCGATATCTCATTCCGTTCTCAAACTGGAGCACTTTGAAGATTAAGGAACGTGGTTATTTCTTCGAAAATTCGCTCTTATAGCCATGCTGCATGACTGTGTTATTTTTACACCAACTCGCTGAGTCCCAAGCTGCTGGATGAGGCCACAAGGTTGAGTGATGCAGAATTCTCTCTGAAAGGCCAATCTCAATGTCTCGTTGTAGGTAAACTCGCTACTTCGTCGTGAAGATGTGAGGAGACCGCCCACCCGTTCAAACGTCGGGTCTACCAAGGTAGCAGAAGCTTTGTAAAGCTGTTGAGATGTGACTTCGTCCTTCGAAATCGACATTTCCATTGGCATTTTGCGCTTCAGACCTTCCTGAACGCATTTGGCTCGGCGTCTGTTCAGTCCGTGTCCCGAAATTCTTGTAGCTCGTGTAACAGAAAGAAATAATAGTTGCAACGAGCAGAATTGCAGGTCATGTTCTTCTGAATTCGAAAAGAACTCATAAAAAAATTAATTCGCCACTTGTGGTTGTACGCAAAATGCTGTAAATTATTACACAAAGGTTTACTATATTTACCTGTATTGATGATCACTGTTTTCTGTGGTCAGTAGGTACCTATTCCTACTCCTCCCCTCACAAGGAAAGCCATAAATCGAGCACTGAAGTCGGCCGGGGAATTACAGTCTCATAAATAATATGCGGTGAATTCAATAATTCAACCATTAATTATTATTTTTGTTGTTAATCATGAAGCCCAACTTTTGTTAAGAGCACCGATAAACAAAATTCAAAATAATCCTCGTTCTTCAAATGAAATAATATCGCGGAACAACTCGATTTCATACAGCCATCCGTGATTATAATCAGGTGCTCCCTAGTGATGATATATATATATATATCTGGGGGCCTATTCACTAAAATAGACAGTGGAAAGAGATTATCTATTTTGAAAATCTCCCGCGAGAGATAGTCTCCCCCGGGAAGACAGTCTCTTCCAATGTCTCCGGGTTTGTCTATTTTACAGAATAGCTCCAGAGACCTTGAGAAAGAGATATGGATCCTAATACACGAAAATGCCATAGTATCCATGAAGTGCGAGATGTTTGTGCCCCCGGGAGTTCAATTCCTTAATAATGAACGCATTTCTTAGTAATACCTATTCAATGGGTACCTACCTACCTCAATCCATACTTGGACGTTTTTACTCACGAATCGGATAAAAATTTAAATGAAATTGAAAAAAGTCTCAATTATAAACAGAAAAAGTCGAATTAGGGGGCTTTTAATGCTTGTGTTATATTTATCTACACCTAATGAACCTCTTAGGTAGGTCGGTACCTACCTCAACCCGTACTTGGACGTTTTTACTCATGAATCAATGATTATGTATATATTTTTAATTTAAATTGACTTACCTTTATGAAATGAAAGAATACACGATCAAAAGTACCGATGTGGTTGGGGATGAAGGAGGATATTACACGATCACTGTGAAACAAACGAGAAATAGACTCTCTCTTTCGAGGGAAGACACCTAATTAGGTGTCTCTATGAAAGAGATCGAGAATGCCAAGATGGCCGCCAACTCTCTCTTTGAAAAGTTACTGAATAACCCTGTCATGGATACTATAAAAATCTATTTGGCCCAAAGAGAGAGTCGGACCTGAAAGAGATGTCTCTTTGGCTTAGTGAATAGGCCCCCTGATATATCTGTGCTGGATTTATACCGTTTCATTCGCGATCATGTTGACGAAGCTTTTCGATGCAAACTTCAGGGCCTTGTGAAACAGGAGGCTTGAGTTTCAGGAACTTGTCAAAGAACGGCAGAACGTACTCCGGGAGGTCTCAAAAAATTCTTTAGTTTGAGTTCAACAAAAAGTTTTAAAAAACCGTACCCTTCTACTGAAACTTTCGAGCTGCGCCGCTCTGGGAATGTCACCACCTACTTTTCACCTCATAGAGATGACTGACAGTAACTCCGAGCTTCGTGGACCAACTAGAGCCCAAATGGGACCTACAAACCAAATTAATACAAAATTTCTGTTCACCCGCCGTACTTCGCACTTTGTCGTTGCCATGAACGAAAATTAATGAAATTTGGTCCGCGAAGCTCGGCGTTACTCACAGTCATCCCTAAGGGGTGAAAAATAGGAGGATGGCATTTCCCGGGCGCCGTTATCTCGAATTTTTTCGGGTTTCCTCATTTGCCACCCAGCCGCTGACAAACAGTACGAATGCCACCCAACGTGTGCCACCTGACCAAAAACCTCAAAGAAGACACGAAATATCGTAGGACGAGAAACATCAAAAGAATTAGAAATTCAAAATGAAAATTAGAAAATCATGCAAGCATGCAATTTATTGATGTAACCATTCACCGCAAAAACCAAAATCCAGTGGGAAAAGTCACGTTGTTCATTTATCTTTCTCGTCAAAAATGTTTGCAAATTTAGCAGACCCTAATCGCACACATTTATAAGGTTTGAAGTCCGGTCTTGACATGAGCGTCTTGAGCCAATCTTGTCGTCGTACTCGATTTAGGATTTCTTGTGGAGGTGGGGGGGGGGGCACGGGAGCAGGTATTGACCACAAAAAGTGATATGCGCAGGAGTATACAGGTAAATAATAACTCGTTGTGTAATAATTTGCAGCGTTTTTATACAATTTTCGGTTTCTGCGTATCTTGAAACGTAAACCTCAAATTTTGAGTGGGAGGGGGGATGTATTATTATTTTTTTTTAGCGAATTTTCGAAGAAAAGGAAGCTATTGTTCTCGGTCCAAAATTTTTAAAACTCGAATTTCCGAAAGATTTTTATACCAAAATCCGTTTCAGACCATCCTGAATTCCCTGCCGAAAGACACCAAAAATTATATGTATATATATATATATATATTTATATATATATTTACATATTTATATATTTATATATTTATATATATATTTATATATGTATGTGTCATTCCAGACGATAACTCTCGAAAGAATTGAGATAAAAAGTTCAAATTTGCACGAAAAATCTGTCTTGGCAATCGACAGGCTAAGTTCGAAGATGGGCAGAATCGGATCACCCTAAGGGGGAGTTTTGGGGAGTTTTAGGGGGGGAAAATTACCCATAAATTCCCAAAATGAAAAAGTCTGACAAGTGACACCTCATTTTAAAGGTTTTTGTACGCTGAACACGATGGTGAAATCAGAATTGCGATATCTCATTCCATTCTCAAACTGGAGCACTTTGAAGATGAAGGAACGTGGTTATTTCTTGAGATGTTCTTCCTGGTTCGTCTGCTCTAATCTGATAACGGAATGGGATATCGCAATTCTGACTTCACCATCGTGTTCAGCGTTGGAAAATCTACAAACCGAGGTGTTACTCGGCAAAAAATGGAACAAAAAATTTGTTACGTACCCAATACCTACTCTTCTGGTATTCAAAACATTTTTGATTTCCCCCTCCCCCTCCTTCCACCCCAAATTTTACTTTGCGTAAAACTACTCCTGTTTTAATTTTGTATGGTATCAAGTTGGGAAAACATTGGCCGAAAATTAATTTTCAGAAAATTTTAGGCGGAGGAGGAAGATGCCGAAAACTTCGAAAATTCGCTCTTATAGCCATGCTGCATGACTGTGGTTTTTTTTTTTCATGCTCGATTCCTAAGTTCATTATTGGAAATTAAAAATCTAAAGTGGAAATTTTTGTTCGGCCCATAATTATTGTTTCAATGAATTCCGATGAAATTGAGGCGTAGAGTTCACGAGGCGTTTTAGCCTTGGCCTCTGGACGGTACTGCAGTGGAGGAATATCAGCCTCTGCATAAGCAAATTAATGTCAAATCTTCGTAGCTCCCATACTAATACGCCTAACTCTAATATTATTGTTGTCTACTGGGCGTCCTCAGAGGCAGAGGAGTTTGTCCTTGGATCTCGGATGGCTCCAGGCATTGCAACTATGTTATGGTTAGGTAGGTACGAGGAAATTATTTGCCATATCTTGGCAGACGATTCAGGCATAGTTAGGTTAGAAACCATAGTGATCTGTAACATGAATGTGAATTGCAAGTAGGTGGGTGCTTAGGAAGTTTAATCGGTTGAAGGGCCGGTTTATCAATCACATTTGCAGCTGATTATCGCTAATCAGTGATCTTTAACTGGAGATCGAAGCTCTCCAGAACTTACCTGTGTATTTTCTTTTTGGTTCCGCGGCGGCTTCGGTTTATTTTCTCTTGACTTATGTGATCGTGTGGAATCAGCACCATTCGCGCTCGGTTCTGTATTTTTGCGAGTTCCGTCTTATTTCTGTATTCTCGTAGTTATACGTGCTTTGGCGAGAACAACGCTAAAATGTCTCGATATTCCAGTACGTATTTGATCTCTATTTTACGCAATATTTCAATCGAACGTAGACAAATTCAGCTCCTGTAGTGATCAATATACCTACTCGTACGTGGGTTTGACACGCTGCAAAGGTTGTTACCTACTTGATAAGATTTCAATGTGCCTAATCAATGGCAAACCCATGAAATATTCTTTTTGTGTTCGGAAGAATCAAGTGCGGGTGTTTTTGTCTTTCAAATTGCAATGATGCACGAAAAAATATTCCTTCAAGTGTTAAGTGTTGATAGTTTTCGATAACGAACAAAATAAATAATAATAAAGAACAAAAACGCTGCAAAGTCCTTGTCACATGGGTTTATTATTCTATTGGACATACCTACAGAAATGTTGGCTGTTAATTTATTGTTTCATTCATGCGTAATAATCGAAATAGCTATTTCTGATGGTTTTCATTCATTTTGGCCCCTAAAACACAAATTAGGTACCTACGCTCCTTTTTTTATTTTTTTTTAATACGTAACTATCTATGATCATTGGTAGTGCCATTTAATCGACTTGAACCTCGTGTCGACACTTTTTCCAGTGTTATTATCAAACTGATGGTGATTTCAGACGATTTCCCAGGTTTTCACTCATAAAAAAATCAATTTTGGGAGCTGAACATTTGGTAGAACTCAATTTTCCACTCTTTGGCAAAATCGACTTCATATTCGGTCTTCTCGTCCCCAAAAACATGGAAAACGATACCTCAGAAGCTCACGTTACCAACATGTTGCTAAAACGTAAAAAGTACCTATTTTTACACACATTTTCACTCATAACACCCCTGGGTATATTCCGATCGGGCTGAAAAGTTTCGGGACACAACTAGGGCCCAAATGGAGCATGTGTGCGAAAGAACGAATTTTTTAGACCGGAAATGAAGCCTGCACACGTGATACGGCGTACGGCGGACGGACATTGCATTTTTGGAATCTACGCACCTTGAAACGGAAAAGAAAAAACGCTGCAGTCCTTGTCACATGGGGTTTATTATTCTACAGAAATGTTGGCTGTACCTACATTTATTGTTTGTTTCATGTGAAATAATTGAAATAGCTATTTCTGATGGTTTCCACCAATTTTGGCCCCCAAAACACAAATTAGGTAGGTACGATCTTTTTTTTTTTTTCAAATTATCCATGATCATTGGTAGTGCCACTTAATCGTCTTGATCTACGTGTTGAAACTTTTCCTAGTGCTATTCTACAAATTGATGGTGATTTCAGACGATTTCGCAGGTTTTTGCCTCATAAAAAATCAATTTTGGGAGCTGAACATCTGGTACAACCTCAATTTTCCACTCCTTGGCCAAAATCGACCTCATATTCGATCTTCTCGTCCCCAAAAACATGGAAAACGATACCTCAAAAGCTCATGTTACCAATATGTTGCTAAAACGTAAAAAGTACCTATTTTTACACACATTTTCACTCATAACACCCCTGGGTATATTCCGATCGGGCTGAAAAGTTTCGGGACACAACTAGGGCCCAAATGGAGCATGTGTGCGAAAGAACGACTTTTTTAGACCGAAAATGAAGCCTGTACACGTGATACGGCGGACGGCGGACGGCGGACGGACATTGCATTTTTGGAATCTACGCACCTTGAAACGGAAAAGAAAAAAGTTTGAGGGGGGGTTATAAAAATTTTTTGCTGAGCGAATACATAGGTGTATTATTCGGAGAATAATAAACCAAAACGCTGCAAAGTCCTTGTCACATGGGTTTATTATTCTATTGGAGTTCTAGAGATTCTTGTTGGCAGTTAAATTTATTGTTTCTATCATGTGGAATGATTGAAATAGCTATTCCTGATGATTTCTACCAATTTTGGCCCCCAAAACATGAAATAGGTACACTTTTTTTCCCCCCCCCAGATCATCTTTGATCATTGGTAGTGCGATTTAATGGTCTTGATTCAGCTGTTTACACTTTTTTTTTTTTTTTTTTTTTTTTTTTTTTCCTACGCCGATTGTCTAGGCTCTTGAGCCATAAGACTTCTTGCAGCCCAATACAATTTCGCTGTTTTCGACCAGGTGGTGTCGTCAGGATGAAATTCTTGTCGGGTATCCTCGAGTCGAGGACAGTCAGATAAATGATTTGTCGTCATTGGAGTAGTGCTGCTGCAGAGGCTGCATCCAGGGCTTTCTCTCAGTCCAATCCTGTGCAAGTGAGCATTCAAATAATCGTGGCCAGTGACAGCTCTGAACGCCGCAACTGACTCATGGCGAGGGAGAGCTGGTGGGATGCGGTGTCTTGCGTCCAGCAGTGAGGCCCACTGCTTCCCCTCGGCTTTGCGTCGTTGGGCATCAAGCAACTTCTCCTGAACGGAGGATCTAATGGCACTTTTTGCGGCTCGATAGGTGGTAGGGGTGTCAGGCATAGGCATGCGGGAGCCTTCTCTTGCTAGGGCGTCAGCTTGCTCATTTCCCCATATGCCTACGTGTGATGGGATCCACTGCAAGACGATGGTTTTTCCCTCCGCGAGCAGCTGCTCCAACAGTTTTCTGCCCTTCAAGACATCATGGGACTCTGTTTCGCTGTTCGTTGACAGACTGATGATTGCGGCTACAGAGTCACATAGTATCACAACTCTGGTGAACTCCAGAGTGTTAATCATTTCAAGGGCAAGAATCACCGCGTGGACCTCACCGTCGAAGTTGCTTGCAAGACGGCCCACAGGGGCGGCAACTGTCCCGACTGCAGAGAAAACACCGGCTCCTCCATTTTGCCTTGCACCGACTGCAGACCCATCCGTGTAGATCCGGAGCCAGTCTTCTTCCGGATAGCGGGTATGAATAGTTTCGAGAGCTACTGCTCTAAGCTCCATGGGAGGCGTTGTCTGCTTGGAGACCGGTGCAATCAGGGAGGTATGTCCTGTGGCAGTGCAGCGTGGAGCTATTTCTCTTATAGTCGGGAAGGGATCTGGGTTCTGAAGTGATTGGGTGAGCCCATACTCAGTCTCCAGTTCGCCGATCTTGGAGAGAAAAGACTTCTGTGTGGTTAGGCGAGGGACAGCGGGTGTGTATGTTTGCCAGTAGTGCACATCATTTCGCAGGAGACATTCATGCATCGACAGGGCAGCAGCCTGAGTTCGGTAACTAACCGGCTCTATTCCGGTTTGTAGCTCCATGGCAGCTATCGGGGCAGAGTTTGCTCCCCCTGTGATAACCCTCAGAGCGTTGTTTTGAGTGACCTCCAGCTTACGGATCGTCGCGTCAGTGGATGTAACCAATAATTCATTGCCGTACTCCATGGCTGGCCGGACGTATCCCTTGTACGCGAGGGTGAGGACGTCCTGGGAGGCACCCCACTTTGTCGCTGTGAGCCGTTTCAGGAGTGCAAGTCTTTTCGTACCCTTTTTGGCGTTGTTTTCGGCATGAGCGCACCAGGTTAAGCGTGGGTCGAGCTTCACGCCGAGATACGTGGAACAGTTGGACCGCCTCAATGGTTCCCCGTCCATAGAAAGAGAGACCGCGTGCGGTTTGGTGGATAGAGTGAAGAGCTGAAACTCTGTTTTCAGGGTGTTGGTTTGCATCTCATTCAGTTTAGCCCAAGAAGAGAGGTCCCTCAATGCACTGTCTAGAGCAGATTCAAGAGCTGGGATGTTGCTCGATGTAGCCCAGATAACCAAATCGTCGGCATACAACAACACTTTTTCTAATGTTAGTATACACATTGATGGTGATTTCAGACAGTTTTCCAGGTTTTTTACTAAAAAAAAACAATTTTGGGAGCTGAACCTTTGGTAAAACCTCAATTTCCGCGTCTTTGGTCAAAATCGACTTCATATTCGGTATTCCCGTCCCCAAAAACATGGAAAACGATACCTCAAAAGCTCATTTTACTAACATGTTGCTAAAACGCAAAAAGTACCTATTTTTACACACATTTTCACTCATAACACCCCTGGGTATATTCCGATCGGGCTGAAAAGTTTCGGGACACAACTAGGGCCCAAATGGAGCATGTGTGCGAAAGAACGAATTTTTTAGACCGAAAATGAAGCCGGTAAACGTGATACGGCGGACGACGGACGGACATTGCATTTTTGGAATCTACGCACCTTGAAACGGAAAAGAAAAAAGTTTGAGGGGGTGTTATAAAAATTTTTTGCTGAGCGAATCTAGGTGTATTATTCACAGAATAATAAACCAAAAGTGTAGTTTCTTTGGACAGGCGGAACCTGGAGTGGAAATCCATGTCGTCCTATGACTCAAAATACGGTAGGTATTTTCCCTCCGTCGAAAAAATCCACGAAAAAACTAATGAAAACACTGGCTGCTCGCCAAGTTTGGGCACATATAGGAGCAAAAAAAAAAAACGAAAATGCAATATGGCTGCCCCCTAATCAGACTTTAACTGGATAGTTAAATTTTAACTAGAGCTTCGATCTCCAGTTAGCGATAATCAGCTGCTAAAGGGAACTGATAAACAGGTAAGTATGCGAGAGATAATCAGAGATTTGACTTAGTCAGACTTTCATCGGGCTTGCAAATGTGATTGATAAACCGGCCCTTCGATCGATTAAATTTCCTAAGCACCCACCTACTTGCAATTCACATTCATGTTACAGATCACTGTGGTTTCTAAATAGCAAATTATGCCTGAATCGTCTGCCAAGATATGGCACATAATTATTTCCTATGTAATAGATTTCACGCACGAAAACGCAAGGAACAACGTGTTTTGTGGGTAAGAGGTTGCTGGTTCAACTGTCAAGGTCCTCGAAGGTTCTGAACTAACTGGGATTATGCAACGATTTTACCTTCAAGAAACTGGCGGTCCTCTTCACCTCTCCCACCTTTGCCGGCTGAATTTGAGTTACCCACACCCGTGAAGCTAAGATCCGAGGGTTTACCCAGATTTCTTTGTGACTCAGCGATGGAGACTGCTCTCGGCGCGGCGGCGCTTCTTCTTTTCGTCGTGTGTTGTAAGTACATAAAGTATTTTTTTTTAAGAATAAGTTTTGACGTGGATACGTCTTAACGCTGGGGGTCAGCCAAATTTTGCGTGACGGATTTTTAAGAGTAAAAACGCTGCAAGTCCTTGTCACATGGGTTTATTATTCTATTGGACAAATCTACAGAAATGTTGGCTGTTCATTTACTGTTTCTTTCATGTGAAATAATTGAAATAGCTATTTCTGGTGGTTTCCACCAATTTCGGCCCCCAAAACACGAATTAGGTACGTTCCTTTTTTTTCAAATTATCTTTGGTCAGTGATAGTACCATTTAATCGTCTTGATACACCTGTTGACACTTTTCCTAGTGTTATTCTACAAATTGATGGTGATTTCAGACAGTTTTCCAGGTTTTTGACCCACATAAAACCAATTTTGGGAGCTGAACCTTTGGTAAAACCTCAATTTCCACGTCTTTGGTCAAAATCGACTTCATATACATAGGTGTATATTCACAGAATAATAAACCAAAACTTAACGCTATTTTACTAGGGTTTTCATTTACAAACAACCCGTTGCTATGGGTGTAGTAACTTCGTTAGTTTTCATCGCACGAAAATCGTTCTCCGTCCGCTGAAAAGCTCTTGATTTATCTAGTATTTATCTTGCCGTTATATATTAATTTATTTAAAATTCATCAAGTTTTAAGCCAATATATAAATATGTATAAACAGTAGATCATGGATTTCTGTTGGAAAAAATTGGAGGAGTATCGGTTCGTTACCAGGAGAGTGAAGGTCTCCTGGAACTGAAATTGGCATTTCGGTGCTAAACCAAATTATGTAAATACTGTCTCTGAATCTACAATAAATAAATAAAGTGACCTATTTCATTTTTGAACGTGTTTTTTTACATTGGACATTTTTTACATGGGGAAAAATAAGACATATCCATGTACCGGTGTATCTGCATGCGTACTCGTAGATACTCAACATTAGTTTACTGATGTTTTGACATGGATATGTCTTACCGCTGCGGGTCGGTAGGCAACCTCCCTACGAAATTTTATTATTCTTAAATATTCTAGCTATTATTATACACCATAGCTTATGTATTAGAATGGAAAAATTCAACTAAACCGAGCCGAGTTGGTACCTAAGAATCCACCAACGATAGCCGAGCAAATCCCCTTTCCCTCCTGATCTGATTACAATTTCAAATTGGACCACCCAGGCAGGACGAAAATACCGGGAAGGGGACAAATCCTGAAACAACCCCATCCAAATCAATTTATGGCAACCTCCCTAATTACAAACAATAATTGGCGATACTTAACATAGGTATGCAATCGACTCCAGATGTGCACATTAGAGATTTGAGACGTTATTGTACACAACTAGGAGTAAACATATACAACTCATAAGTCGTACGTCTATCAGACGCCTACAAATTAGAACTAAGTAACCTTCCATGTCCAACTGCAGTCGAAAGGTTTGCCCAAGAGTAATGTATAAAACGGTGAAGTGTTCCCCTATTCCATCATAGAATGGAAGAAATGTCTACCAGCTGAATGCACTATGTAATTAATTAACCTATAGCTTTAAAGGAATGGCAATTGTTTCACTTTGTCGATCTACGAGTACATAAATATATGGATTTATGTTTGTTCTCCCAGTTGAAAAACCATTGGCTGATTTGTTTAATTTTTCCCTGTTTCTATCATCATTTTTCATTTTAGCGAATTTTCGAAGAAAAGGAAGCTATTGTTCTCGGTCCAAAATTTTTAAAACTCGAATTTCCGAAAGATTTTTATACCAAAATCCGTTTCAGACCATCCTGAATTCACTGCCGAAAGACACCAAAAATTATATGTATATATATATATATATATTTATATATATATTTATATATTTATATATTTATATATGTATGTGTCATTCCAGACGATAACTCTCGAAAGAATTGAGATAAAAAGTTCAAATTTGCACGAAAAATCTGTCTTGGCAATCGACAGGCTAAGTTCGAAGATGGGCAGAATCGGGTCACTCTAAGGGGGAGTTTTGGGGAGTTTTAGGGGGGGGGGGGAAATTACCCATAAATTCCCAAAATGAAAAAGTCTGACAAGTGACACCTCATTTTAAAGGTTTTTGTACGCTGAACACGATGGTGAAATCAGAATTGCGATATCTCATTCCATTCTCAAACTGGAGCACTTTGAAGATGAAGGAACGTGGTTATTTCTTCAGATGTTCTTCCTGGTTCGTCTGCTCTAATCTGATAACGGAATGGGATATTGCAATTCTGACTTCACCATCGTGTTCAGCGTTGGAAAATCTACAAACCGAGGTGTTACTCGGCAAAAAATGGAACAAAAAATTTGTTACGTATCCAATACCTACTCTTCTGGTATTCAAAACATTTTTGATTTCCCCCTCCCCCTCCTTCCACCCCAAATTTTACTTTGCGTAAAACTACTCCTGTTTTAATTTTGTATGGTATCAAGTCGGGAAAACATTGGCCGAAAATAAATTTTCAGAAAATTTTAGGCGGAGGAGGAAGATGCCGAAAACTTCGAAAATTCGCTCTTATAGCCATGCTGCATGACTGTGGTTTTTTTATTTTAAAATTTGTGCTACTTCACGAATATTCTTATAGACCGAAGGGTACATGTCGAGTTTATAGAACGTTTATAGCAACTTAATCTGCTGTCATCTTTGTCTCAAAAATCTGACTTCGCTCTCTCTGGTTATATGATGGGGGATCGATCACCCAGCGGCTGTGGCTTATTAATTATTGTAGAGGAATATCGTTATGGGTGGTCCAGTAAGATAATTCAAGCGAGATCATTATTAAGAGACTTTGAAACAATTACATTATAACACATTATGCAGTATGACTTTACATTTTAGATCCTTGGATAGAATTAGAAATGTGAAGCAGAAATAGGTTACTTAGGGATAGGGCTGAAGTTAGCAAACAGTGGGAGGTGTACCTAATTTCAATGTTGACGATCAGAATGAAATATTGGAATTGAAATATTTATGAAAGTCAACACTGATGAAAAGTGAAAAATACTGGATTTAACCGGAAAAGCGTGAAACCTGCCGCCTTCCCCGTGTGCCTGTTTTGGAACATTGTTGTTCATGTATACAAATTATAGAGTAATTATTATAATAATAATTATTATTTCCTCCAAAAGAGTTGGGATCTGAATTTTACCAAGATCGTAATGAATTTAAGGTGCATCTCGCGTCCATGGCCCGGCATTCAAAATAATACAGGGTCCTTTTTGTGTATACAAAATATTCCAAATTTGTATAAATCGAAGCATTACGGCGGAGAGACACAGAGGTGAGAACTTGAGAACTACGCTGGTACCAAAGCGAAGAAATACCTCGTACCTACTCGACTTTTACTTTGAACACAACAACATATAAATAGATAGGTAGGAAAGTTACTGCAGGTTTGCTGGAATGTTTACTGAAGTCGTAGAGCCTGGTAATAATTATTTACCTACTGTATAATAATAGAGTCTAATATTATTTATGTTACCACTGTACACACGAGTGAAATTTTACTGACTTTGTGGTCGACAACTTCGACAAACTTGGGCATATGTAATTTATCTTCTGACAGTCAAATCCACCATCTTCACAAGTGTCACTTTGATAGATTAGAGCTCCATAATAATGACGATTTAACGATCAACCATACGACAATCCGCTATTATTGGAATGTCTAGCTAGTAGACTGATATGGAATAACTATTAGAACACCTGTCTCTTCAAGAAATCATCAGCGAGGTTGCAACAAAACATTAACGAAAAACGATGCAAATTATCACAAAACGGTTCATTACTTACCTGTATAGATGCCCCTTCTGCGTATATCACTGTTTTCTGTGGTCAATACCCTCGAGCTCCCCCCAGGAAAACCCTAAAACGAGTAATCGAGCCGGACGGAGAATTACAGTTTCATAAACATGCGCAGGATTGAATAATTCAATCATTAATTATTTGTTGTTATTTATGAAGTACTTATAAAGTTTATTCAAGTTACAAAAGTACCTATCAACAAAATCCAAAAGAGCCACCATTCCTCAAGACAGAATAACCAAATCGACTTCATCCGTCAATAACCAGGTGCTCCCTAGTGATGATATCTGGGCCGGATTTATACCGTTTGATTCACGATCGTGTTGACGAAGCTTTTCGGCGCATACGAACGACTGGACGTACAATGCTCCGGGTGGTCTCAAAAAATTCTTTAGTTCGAGATCAATTTAAAAACATAAAATACCATACCCTTCTATTGAAAGTTTTTGAGCTACGGTGTTCTGAAAATTGCAAATCCTATTTTTCACCCCTTAAAGATGACTGACAGTAACGCCGAGTTTCGCGGACCAAATCGACCCCAAACTGGACTTACAAATCGAATTCCATTAATTTTTGTTCATATGGCAACTAAGAAAATTGCGAAGTAAGGCGAACGGACGGAAATGTTTGGTTCATTATTTTCAACAATAAACCTTTAGAATCGAGCATGAAAAAAACTATATTAATCCCCCACAAAATTTGATGGTTTTCGTTTCAAGGTATGAATGTAGAATCCGAAAAATGATTTAAAAAATTTCTGTCTGTCCGCCGTACGCCCTGCGTGATCTAGGCAGAAGGGGATTCTATACAGGTAAACAATAAACCGTTGTGTAATGATTTGCAGCGTTTCTGTTAGCAAAGAATTGCCTACAATATATTGTATAGGTAAGATAGATGTAAGAGCTAAATATAAGATTAATATAAACGCTATAATATAAGAAGTTAGAAGAAAATAAAGAGGAATGAACATGGTGAAGGATCAAACGAAATGATGACGAGAAATGATGTCATCATGTCATCAGTTGTCGAAAAATCGCCATTTGGGACTACATGAATGATGGTAGTGTTAAGTATGACGGAAGTACCGATCCAAGTTTTTTACAGTTGAGCGATCACGGATAGCTAAAGATTTGGCGGACATTCGGATATATCAATCCTCTTTGCGGCTGAGGGTTTTTTTTGCGGGTAAATTTTTACAACAGGGTTGCTTTTTGAGCGGATGTCTCATATTTTTGCATTGATGAAGTAAACATTTTTTTCCAGTACCTACGTCAAAATGTTTACCTCAGTACCCTTCTACTTACACATAAAAATTTCAAATGGGTTGGGAGTGGAAGGGGTGACAAAATTGACAAAAGGCACTTCCTCGGAGCATAGTGAATGTGTGTGTGAAATTTCAGCCCGATTCGTTATGTCTATGAGGCTGTTGCCCTGTCAAAGGATAAGAAGAATTAGAAAAACGACAAAAAATTGATGTACATTGTATAGGCACACAATTTCAAGAAACGTAGAACCCGCAAATCGAAATGAAAAAAAAAGGATGTCGTGATGGGGGTGACAGAGTAGTGTATGATGATTTACGATTCTTTAATTTGGGTAAGTAGGTGGCTGATATTTAATTGAAATCTTCTTCTGCACAGATATGGAATTCGCGCGGAATTGCGAGTTCAGGTTTTGGCTAACGACATGAAATTTCATCACCTGCTAAACCCCCTGAAAAACACAGGGTACAGCTTTCGTACAAGTACGCAACCACGAGGGACATTTTATGTCTTCGCGCCCCCTCCCGCACCCACACCACGTACCACGTACCTCGTACTTTATTTTTTTTGTTAAAAATTTTTGTTTTAAAATAATAAATGAGAAACACAAAATTACAATACAAATGTTTATTTATTTACATATATACATACATCATTCCATACATATATCATTATTATCAGAGTTTGTAATGCTAAGTAGAGGCCGATGATGTGAAAAGTATCGGCCTTGGCCGATTTGGGAAGTTTCCGTTTCGTCGATGGTCCATTGGATGATTGTTGATGCTCCATGTAATGTTTCGTCGTAACTGGTGGTGCCTTATACACAGCTTCTTATTATACACAATCACGAGTGCACTTCATAAAAATTTTGTTAAACATAAACACAGTCCGAGCTTCATCTCCAAGACTCGTACATCTCCAAGATAATTCGTTTATCGGTTGTTTGGTCTTAGAATTATGTCTTTACTTATATAAAGCTTGCAATCGTGTTCACAATATAAATTATTGAGAATGATCACCTGTGTGTAAACATTTATTTAAACAATCACGCTCATACCACAGCTTGTCGGCCACGCACTCCGCAGTGGTTAACGTAATATGGTTAGGTAAATCGAGAGCTATCCAACGAGTGGTGGACGATTTTTGTACGATGATAACTGGCGAAGTTCCGTAGCAACGAATCGGTTGTACGTGAAAATCATTAGAAATTTTTCATAACGCTTTCTTCGTCACACCGTAACGTCACACTTTTGGTTTATTATTTTCAATAATGAACCATTGGAATCGAGCATGAAAAAAAAAACGCTGCAAATCCCTGCACAACGGTTTATTATTTTGTATAGAATACCCTCCTGTTACAGATCACAGCTCTATGTATAGATAACCCTTCTATATAATATGATATGTACTATTCTATTATATACATATTATGTAGATCGCAGACCCTCCGTAGGTTAGTACCTAACCCCGTACTCGTTACTAGGTACCTACCTAAATCACGAGTTAAATGTTGCTAAAATAATTCTGCCGATGACAAACAGTACCTAACAAAAAGAAACTCACATAATGAAGTTCTGAAAAGAAATTGTTGATGAGGAGTGAAAAAAGTTGCAAAAGTACCTACCAACAAACTCCAGCCCCTTCTACGTAGATGGTATGATGAACCGTTGTGTAATAATTTACCGTTGAGTAATGATTTACCGTAGTAATAATTTACCCATCAATAATACTTCAACGTTTGTTCAAATTTCACTACCTACCAACAAACTCCAAAAGAGCCATCATTATTCAAGCGAAATAATATCACAGAACAACCAACTCGACTTCATACTCCGCCAATATAATCAGGTGATCCCTAGCAATGATTCTATCTCCGCCAAATTTCCTATTGTGGGCGCGTCTCTGGTTACGAGATTTGGTTTGAATTGTATACAATTTCATTCACACTGGAGTCGAAAAGGCCTGTCGGTGCAAACTTCGGGGCCTTACTGTGAACGAACGGCTGGACGTACGATGCTCCGGATGGTCTTAAAAAACTCGCAAGTTCAAGAAATATTTAAAACCGTAAAAATATTTACGTAAAAAAATGGTATAGGCGTTTTGAAAATTTCAACCCCTATTTTGAACCCCTTAGAGATGACTCACAGTAACGTCGAGCTTCGAGGACCAACTAGACGCCGAACGGAACCTATAACCCGAATTTCATCAATTTTTTTTCATGGTAACTAAGAAAAGTGGCCCGTACGGCGTACGGCGGACAGACAGAAATATTTTTATTGCAGTTTTGGATTCTACATACCTTGAAACATAAACCATCAAATTTTGAGGGGGGGCAAGAATTTTTTTTTTCATGCTCGATTCCAATGGTTCATTATTGAAAATAATAAACCAAAATTCTTACCCCCCCTCAAAATTTGATGGTTTACGTTTCAAGGTATGTAGAATCCAAAACTGCAATAAAAATATTTCTGTCTGTCCGCCGTACGCCGTACGGGCCACTTTTCTTAGTTACCATGAAAGAAAATTGATGAAATTCGGGTTATAGGTTCCGTTCGCTGTCTAGTTGGTCCTCGAAGCTCGACGTTACTGTGAGTCATCTCTAAGGGGTTCAAAATAGGGGTTGAAATTTTCAAAACGCCTATACCATTTTTTTACGTGAATATTTTTACGGTTTTAAATAGTTCTTGAACTTGCGAGTTTTTTAAGACCATCCGGAGCGTCGTACGTCCAGCCGTTCGTTCACAGTAAGGCCCCGAAGTTTGCACCGACAGGCATTTTCGACTCCAGTGTGAATGAAATTGTATACAATTCAAACCAAATCTCGTAACCAGCGACGCGCCCACAATAGGAAATTTGGCGGAGATAAAATCATTGGTAGGGATCACCTGATTATATTGGCGGAGTATGAAGTCGAGTTGGTTGTTCTGTGATATTATTTCATTTGAGAAATGATGGCTCTTTTGGAGTTTGTTGGTAGGTAGTGAAACTTGAACAAACGTTGAAGTATTATTGATGGGTAAATTATTACTACGGTAAATCATTACTCAACGGTAAATTATTACACAACGGTTCATTATACCATCTACGTAGAAGGGGCTGGAGTTTGTTGGTAGGTACTTTCGCAACTTTTTTCACTCCTCATCAACAATTTCTTTTCAGAACTTCATTATGTGTGTTTCTTTTTGTTAGGTACTGTTTGTCATCGGCAGAATTATTTTAGCAACATTTAACTCGTGATTTAGGTAGGTACCTAGTAACGAGTACGGGGTTAGGTACTAACCTAAGGAGGGTCTGCGATCTACATAATATGTATAGAATAGTACATATCATATTATATAGACGGGTTATCTATACATAGAGCTGTGATCTGTAACGGAAGGGTATTCTATACAAAATAATAAACCGTTGTGCAGGGATTTGCAGCGTTTTTGAGTTATGTGCCATAGTAAAGACATAAAATGTCAAAAACTATTTAAAACCTTTAAAAAAATTCGAGATAACGGCGTCCTGGAGATTTCAACCCCTATTTTTCACCCCGTAGGGATGACTGACATTAACGCCGAGCTTCGAGGACCAACTAGACTCCAAATGGGACCTACAAACCGAATTTCGTCAATTTTGGTTCATGGTAACTAAGAAAAGTGCGAAGTACGGCGTACGGCGGACGGACAGAAATTTTTTATTGCATTTTCGGATTCTACATACCTTGAAACGGAAACCATCAAATTTTGAGGGGGGTTAAATTTTTTTTTTCCCCATGCTCGATTCCAAGGGTTTATTATTGGAAATAATAAACCAATACCGTGGATGACTGGTTTAATTTATGCCGGGATCGAAATGATTTTTGCTTTTAAAGGTAAGTTTTTTTCTGAAATTTTCATAATTTTTCGTCGGTAGATCGCATACTATACCGGTACCAAATCTCCATAAATTGCTTTCCAGAAAGCGAGGAGGCAAACCAGAGTTTCAACGACGTATCAGTACCCACGTAGGTACCAACGTTCCAAGGGCCAGAGCCAAATAAGGTGGAACCTTCGTAAATCAATTGATAATATAATCGGACTGAAAAGACATCGCATACACAAATTATTTTTCAACCGAGAATGACAGCTCGAGGGTTTGGTAGCTCAAGACCGTCCTTGATACAGAATGTACGATAATACCAATAGCCTAAAGCTGTTCTGCTAAAAGTCAGGGCTAAGTTTGTCAAACAGGCCGGAAGCTACATTAACGGTGGGCCGTACCTACCTACTTAGGTACGTACCCAAACTAATGTCAGTTCCCAGTGTTTAAATTATTATAACCTAAACTTCAGATGTTAGAACTGAGGAGGAGGATTATGCTGAGGGCTGTCAAGCGTCCTCGGTGGATAAAAATAAAGATTTAGAAATGAGTTTCGAAACCTTTTCTTTTCAAGGTCTATCTTGTATCCAGTCTGACAACCTTGGCCGATGGCCGTAGGTACAGTTTTGATTACTGTCTAATGGTTAAATCCATTTTTTTTAAATCCCTGCTCAACGGTTTATTATTTTGTACAGAATACCCTTCTGTTACAGATCACAGCTCTCTGTATAGATAACCCGTCTATATAACATATGTACTATTCTACACATATTATGTAGATCGCGGACCCTCCGTAGGTTAGTACCCCTATAACCCCGTACTCGTTACTAGGTACCTTCCTAAACCGTTGTGTAATAATTTACCTGTTAGGTTCCCCTTCTACGGAGATAGAATAATGAACCGTTGTGTAATAATTTGCCCATCAATAATACTCAACGGTTGGACAAGTTGCAAAAGTACCTATCAACAAAATTCAGCCCCTTCTTGGTAGATGAGCCGTTGTGTAATAATTTACCGTGGTGTAATAATTCACCGTTGAGTAATGATTTACCGTTGTGTAATAATTTACCGTGGTGTAATAATTTACCGTTGTGTAATAATTTACCCATCAATAATACTTCAACGGTTGCTGAAGTTGCAAAAGTACCTATCAACAAAATCCAGCCCCTTCTGGGTAGATGAGCCGTTGTGTAATAATTTACCGTTGTGTAATAATTTGCAATTGTGTAATAATTTACCCATCAATAATACTTCTACGGTTGTTCAAGTTGCAAAAGTACCTTCCAACAAAATCCAATAGTCCATCACTTGTCAAATGAAATAATATCGCAGAACAAAAAACTCGACTTCATACAGCCATCCTAGATTATAATCAGATGCTCCGTAGTTATGATATCCGGGCCGGATTTATACCGTTTACGAAGCTTTTTTGTGCACACGAACGGCTGGACGTACGATGCTCCGGGTGGTCTGAAAAAATTGTTTAGCTCAAGACAAATTTAATAGCGTAAAAAAAACCATACCCTTCTATCGGAAGTTTTCGAGCTACGGCGTTCTGAAAATTTCAACCCCTATTTTGAACCCCTTAGAGATGACTGACAGTAACGCCGGCTTCGAGGACCAACTAGACCCCGGACGGAACCTATAACCCGAATTTCATCAATTTTTATTCATGGCAACTAAGAAAAGTGGCCCGTACGGCGTACGGCGGACAGACAGAAACATTTTTATTGCATTTTCGGATTCTACGTACCTTGAAACGTAAACCATCAAATTTTGAGGGGGGTAAGAATTTTTTTTATTGCTCGATTCCAATGGTTCATTATTGAAAATAATAAACCAAAATTACTGTCCGTCCGCCGTACTTCGCACTTTTCTTAGTTACCATGAACCAAAATTAATGAAATTTGGTTTTTAGGTCCCATTTGGTGTATAGTTGGCCCTTGAAGCGGCGTTACTGTCAGTCATCTCTAAGGGGTGCAAAACAGGGGTTGAAGTTTTCAGAACGCCGTAGGTCGAAAACTTCCAGTAGAAGGGTATGGTTTTTTAACGTTTTAAAATTAATCTCGAACCAAAGAATTATTTGAGACCACCCGGAGCATTGCATGTCCAGCCGTTTGTTTGCACTAAAAACCTTCGTCAACATGATCGTGAATGAAACGGTATAAATATATCCGGCCCAGATAATCATCGCTAGGGAGCACATGATTATAATCGTTGATGGCTGTATGAAATCAAGTTGGTTGTTCTGTGATGTTATTTCATTTGAACAAATAATATCACCTCTTTTGGATTTTGTTGATAGGTACTTCTGTAACTTGAGCAAACGTTATGCTACATGAATAACAGCAATCAAAAATTTATTAATGATGAAAAAAAAAATAATGATCATAGAACAGAATCAGAATAATGATGGTGTTTAATTAATGATTGAATTATCGAATCCTGCGCATTTTTATGAAACATGAATTCCCGGGTCGGCTCCAATACTCGATTAATTGGGGGATAAACTCCTGGGGAACTCGAGGGTAGGTAGTGAGCACAGAAAGCAGCGATCGACGCAGAAGGGGCATCTATACATCTAAATAATAAACCGTTGTGTAATAATACCCCTACATTAAAGTTGCTTCCCAAAAGCAATTTTATGTTAAACCCAAATTCTATAAATTTATGTCCTCCAAAATGAAAATGTCCACTACCATTTGGCATTTTAAACATCCAGGAACATTTTTGGTTCCGTGTCTGTCTGTCTTTGTGGTAATTCCTTGTAACACCCATAACTACCCGAAGTAGTGGTCGAAGTAGGCTGGAATAAGGAGGGTAGGTGCGGGATGGGTCACAGATGGTCCTATACCAAAATCATTGAAAAAGTACGGTAAATTTCTTCTGCGCATGCGCAAACGTGAAATAATTGAAACGCCCATAACTACCTTAAATACCGTTGAAATGAGTTCAAACTTGGAGGGTCGATCAGGAATAATACTTGCATAGTCCCAAATGAATTTCATCGATTCGTAATGTAACTTTCGTCTGCGCATGCGTGAAAATGAAATGTTGACCATTTCGTAGTAACGCTTGTAACTACGCGAAAAATAGTCGTAGAGAGCTGAAATTTTGAGGGTACACGCGGGTTGGAAGCAGATGATCCCATTTCAAAATTATGGAAATCGTAACGTCTGCGCATGCTCAACCGTGAAATAATTGAAACGCCCACAACTACCTTAATTATCGTTGAAATGAGATCAGATTTCGAGGGTCGAACTGGAATAATACTTCGATAGTTCCACGTGAATTTCATTGGAATCGTACTGTAACTTTCGTCTGCAAATGCGCGAACATGAAATGTTGACAGTTTCCTCGTAACGCTACCAACTACGCGAAAAATAAATTGAAATTTTGAGAATCAAAACGAACTTACTCAACTATTCTATATTTTCATGTGATTCAAGTGAGGAAGCTGTACTGCCTACTCGAATTGGCAGACTTTTTTAACGAACCTTTGGTCATCCCTTTGAGCAAAGGCGGTGGGGTGTCGGTGTTTGCTGTAAGTCATGTGCGCATGCACTGAAGCTCCAACAGTCGCATTGAAATTGGTGAGATCCTCCAACTACCTTTGAGGATCTCATCAATTTCAACGCTCAAGACTTCACACTCATCCTACGAATAATGGCGAGCTCAAGACCGTGTGAATCCTGAGCCCATTCTTTGTCTCAAGGCTATGATAACGAGGAAGCACCTTGTTCGCTCATTTTTCCTCCCGGTCACTGGAGTATCGTAAATAATTCCGAATGATTTTATTTATTTCTATTATCTGAACTACCCGTTGGTCGCAACAGAACGGCATTCCTTTGGCATTAATTGATAGGCAACAAACAAAAATTCCTAATGGGACAAAAATGAACCTGCTTCCGTATGTTATGGTAAAACCTAGTTGTATGTTTTTTATTTAGTATTAGTACTTAGGAATTTAATCGTAGTTCTCTCTTAGCGCAACCCAATAGAATTACTCATTTCAAATTGCGTTACTATTATTATTATCGAAAACCTTATTCGTATCATTCCAAACCCAATGAAATATTTGCACTTATGTGCTTACCCTACGAAAATGTTGCTGCTCCGAGTGTACTGCAACCAAGTAGGCACCTAATATAACTAGGTAGGTACCTGTAAAAATTAAATAGATAGCTCTGTACTAACTTGACAATTTTATCTATACATATAATAAAACAGTGTCTGTTTGTTTGTCTGTTTGTTTGTCTCGGCATCAATTGAGAACGGCTGAACGTAAAAAGTTGCGGCTGGTACCATTTGACGCAGAATTTATCTGGGAAGGTTTATGAAAAATCCGCATTTGAATCTGTCCATCCGTTGAAACGCTATGAATGAAATACTACTAAAAAACGTGTTATAATCACTTCTATGAGGACGTTTATGCTTATAATAACTTTGAACGGTTGGACGTAAATCCGATTGTCATTAGATTCTGGATTCAGCTCGACGAGTACATTCAAGTGGTACTTCACTCAGGATGTTAGTGGGAGGGGGGTACAGGTTATGAGAGGGGGGTCTACAGAAATTTCAAAACTACTTGACCAATTGGAGTGCAACTTCGGGAATTTGTTGTGTGAACATTGAGGAATGTTTCTAACCAGGTAGGGAGGGTTCATAGGATACGGGGGGGGGGGGGGGGTTAAAGGCAGTTAGGGTTGGCATTGGGGAAGGTTTCTGATCAGTTGAGGAGGGGGGGATACAGGCATATTAAAATACATGACCGTTGGCTCCATTTATTTAAATCGCAGCAACACGCGTCGGTTCTACCGTTGCGAAGCGCGGGTACACAGCTAGTCTATCATAATCACCAAATTTTCAATCGGAACACACAAATGGGTAGGTAGGTACTTAAGCCCATTGACATAGCAAGATGCCTATTTATTTACTTCGCAAGAATCTATGAAACATGGTGCATGCTCTAGAATGGGGAAGACCACCGAGGTGGTGGAACGGGAGCAAAGGGGGAACCCCTCACCCGGCCGACGGAAGCTCTGTGAGAGGGGGAAGCCAAGGCAAGCGTGGGAGTTACTTCTGTAACGCTATTTGTGGCGTTTGACGTTTTCGGCCGGTAGGTTATATCAAGATGACCATGCTAAAAATAAGAACCTGTGACCAAGCAATTTGCATCTCGTGCACTCAGTTGGCTGAGATGCTGGATAGAAAATACCTACCCCTTCTGCGTAGATCACTGTTTTATGCGGTCAATACCTACCCTCGTGCTCCCCCCAGGAAAGCTCTAAATCGAGTACTGAAACGGGCCCAGAAATTTCGTTTCATAAAAACCAGTATGTAAAGTGCAAAATTCAGGTGTAGTTCTGAAGGTAAATTGCTGCTGATGAGGAGTGAAAAATATTTTTTTGGACCCGGCTGGGATTCGAACCTGCGACCTTCAGCATGAGATTTCGACCCCCAGCCAACTGAGGTACGGGGCAAGTGATGCGCGCTCTCAATCCAGGTTGATGCCTGCATACAGCTGCTGTTTCGGGCCAATTCAATTGTATGGCAACATCGTAGACTGCCCCGGATGGTCTCAAAAATTCAGAAAAAAAATCGATATATTCAAAAATGCGAGAAACCCACTCCTCAAAATACAATTTGGCCGAGATAAGGGATACTCCGGATATTTCAACCCCTATTTTTCACCCCTTAAGAGTTGAATGACAGTAATTCCGAGCTTCGAGACCAACTAGAGCCCAAACGGGACCCATATACCAAATTTCGCGAATTTTGGTTCATGGGAACTAAGGAAAAAGCTGCAGACGGCATACGGCGGACTGACGGAATTTTTTTTTATTCGATATTCGTATTCTACGTCCCTTGAAAAAAACCATGAAATTTTGAAGGGGGAGGGGGGTAAATTTGTTTTTCCATGCTCTATTTCAAAGGTTCATTGTTGAAAATAATAAACAAAAAATCCGGAACTGATCCCAATAACAACTCTGTAAGGATTGTTCAATAAACCAGGGTGGAACGCGAAGACTACCCGAATCTCTTCATCCCTACACTTTTCATACCACAATTTATTTTCAGTTTCCAAATCTGTACGTTCATGAATTATGAGTAGGCAATAAATTTCCTATCATTTTACTGGTTTACGTGCTTAATCAACAGGTCAGTGTCAATGTCCCGACAGGAATGGCAAGTACCCCGTTCCAGGCCAGTGCGATGCGTACGTCGAATGCCTGGACGGCATCCCCTACCAAAGGACGTGCCCTGACGGTTTGCTCTTCAAAGACAACTACAGAAGAGGCTACCCCTGCGGGTACCCCCAGGAAGTAAACTGCGAAGGGAGAACAGCCACCCGTAAGTTCATCTGTTATGCTGACAACTATGCAGTTTTCGTTTAGGAATGCTTCCGTTTCCATTATGTTAGGTGTGGCGATGAGAAGTTTGAGATTAGGCCTGGATAGGTGCGGTTGAGAGGGAGATGACTAGCATTCAGAAAGGTTACCACCTATGGCTAGGCCGGGAAGGTTTTCACCACTTCGAATGCTAGGAGGTTGAGATGGACAGTGTGGGTGTGAGGTGACTAGCACTCCGAAAGGTTACACCTATGGCTGGGCCAGGAAGGTCACCACCACTTTGAATGCTAGGAGGTTGTGCCCAGAAAGGTTCCACCACATCGGCCAGGCCGGAAAGGTTATCACCACTTTGGGTTCTTTTTATGAGAAAGGTTTGAGGAGGAAGGTAAGGTGAGAGAGAGAAGTCATCGACTTGAGTGCAATAGGTAGAATGGCGAGCCTGGTAAGGAGAGCGCATTTTATAGGCACCTTTCCACCCTCTCCCAGTCCTTCAAGGGCCGTTGGACCTGGTGGAGGAACGATGGAGGGAACTGACCCAGTTGCGCCCTCCCAGTCATGTAGGCCCGCCTTGCCCTTGGCTCTATTGGAAACAATCTAAAATATTACATTTGAGTGGTATATTATAAAGGGGTACCGCAACAATGGGTAATGCGAGTGTCGCTGTCCATAATGACCTGTAATGCTAAAGCTTCCATTTCCATAAGGCTAGTAAAAGAATGTGAAGAGTGAGGAAAGAACGTCGGTGTAAAGGAGATTCGCACGCAATTAACCATGTGAAACTGGCGTGAGTTGGCGCTTACGAAAAACACAGAGTTGAACCGGAGCTTACATTTGTTGTTTTCACATATATTTTTGTGATATATGTTTGAGATAAGTACCTACCTATAATTTTGGTGATTGAAATGCATATTATAAGAAGAATGCATTGGCCAAGCAGTCACATTTGCCGGTCTTGGTGAGATGGGAAACCAGAAGAAAAAGAAAATGTCAATATGGGTAAAAATGTATCGACAATTTGGTCACAATCCTCTGATTCAGAATCAAGTTATCCAGACGGTTTTAAAAATGATTTGCGCATGGCTTCGAATAGTTAACACTACTCAAAATATATAAACAGGCTTTCCCCACAGAAACGTGCGGGCGACTAACCCACATACCCCGTACGTCGTCAGCTGTACGCTGTACTTGGCCCTTTTCTTAGTTACCATGAACCAAAATTAATGAATTTTGGTTTGTAGGTCCCGTTTGGAGTGTAGTTGTTCCTCGAAGCGGCGTTACTGTCAGCCATCCGTAAGGGTTGAAAAATAGGGGTTGAAATTTTCAGAACGCCGTAGCTCGGAAACTTTCAATAGAAGGGTATGGTTTTTTTTTAACGTTTTTAAACTGATCTTGAACGAAAGTATTTTGGTTTATTATTTTCAATAATGAACCTTTGGAATCGAGCATGAAAAAAAAATTCTTACCCCCTCCCCATCAAAATTTGATGGCTTCCGTTTCAAGGTTCATAGAATCCGAAAATGGAATTAAAAAATTTCTGTCCGCCATACTTTTCTATACAGGTAAATAATAAGCCGTTCTCTAATCATTTGCTCCGTTTTCTATGAGCCTTCTAAGTTTCGGCAACTAGTGACGTCATTACACCCCTCCCGCCTGGGCGGGACCCCCTAGCCCAGCTATTTTTCGTAGGAGAATGCGTTTGGTCTCAAAATTCGTAGAACGGAACCTTCTTTCATTTAAAAATATGAACAGAAGTCATGGGTGCTGTTCATTATAGCGCTAGATACCCCAATCAATGTGGCAGAAGGGATTCTTTTCGTCACATATATGTCTGAATCAATGCATACCCTTGTAATCAGCAACTTCATTGTTTCGTTCCAGAGAGCCCTCAACCTAGTGGTGATTGTCCAAGGAAGTTCGGGATGTTCGCAATCGGAGGACCCAACGACTGCGGGACTTTCATGAACTGTGCTTATGGGCGACCTTACATACAAATCTGTCCAGAAGGGCTTGCCTTCAACCAGGACACACTTGAATGTGACTGGCCGGATCTTGTACCCACTTGTGACACTGAGGGTGAGTATCATCCAAACCTCTCCAACTTGTCTCAAGAGGGTGAGGTCTCAAAGTACTGTAATGTAGGCTTCGTACACAGGACTGGGTTAGAGCCCTCTGTTGGTGGCCTGCGGCGATGCTTGTTCCATCCATCCACTAGGATTACATTAGGTTAACCGTTAACGTGTACGGCCATTTTGTTCCTCCATTCGCAACTGTACAGGCCTTTTTCGCCAGTTCTGACGGAATTATCCATCTGTTTCACTCACCGGACATATTATAATTTCAAACTCCGTCTAAGGAAGACAGAAGAAGAAGTTGATTGTGTTGACCTATTGACAAGTAGGTACCTTGGTTGAATGTTGCGTGATTTTGATGTCAAACACGCGATTAAAACGCTTTTTTGCCGATTAATTTGCCCGTTTTGGCTACTGCACAAGCCAAGGTAAATTGACGAAATTTATTTTAAGTGGGTCACATTTGGTCCTGTGAAGAACGGGGATTGACTGACGGCACAGAAAGGACTTCCAGTGCATAGGTAGGCACTTCGGCAAACATCAGTCAATGAAGCCCCTGTTTCCAAGAAGATTGGGTGCTGTAATATGATTACTACCTACTTACTATAATTTGGTCACCAATTCGAATTTAATGTACCTATTCTCCAATTTCGTGGATTTTCTATAGGCTGATGTAGCTGCGCCGTAAAATTATTCAAGGCTCCATCTATTCTAGTCGATTTTGACTACCTACAGACCATCCACAAAATTTGTTGTTGGCTAACTGATTTATGATAAAACCGTACTTTTGTTCATCACTTTATGTTTCGCAAGAACATAATATATTTATAAGTACCACCCAATGAACTGATGCTATAATTTTCTGTCCAGTCAGAGAGATGGATTGATTGCTAGCGGTCATTATCAAATTTTCAGTGGTACCCATGGGTCTGATAAGCGTAATTTTATTAGGTATTTTTTAATGCAAGAGTATTCCGTCCTGAGAATTTCGACGCCAACCGCATTCTCCTACATTAAGTAGTTTATTCCTATGATAGGTCGCCATAAACTTCCATCAGGACTAAAGAACATAATGAATTAGCAGGTACATGAATAATAATTTCGTAAGTAGTTTTGTTGAGCACGACCATTTCAAGTCATGTCAAAAAACTCAAGGAAGTTACCTATTATTGTGGACAATGTTTCATTGATTTGTATTTTATTGTGAGTGTGGACTTACTTTTAGCGAATTTTCAAAGAAAATGAAGCTATTGCAATGGCTTCGAAATTTAAATAATATAAATTTTTGGAAATTTTCTTCATAGAAATCCGTTTCAGACCATTCTAAAACGATTCCTGAAATTTAACACTTTTTTATATGTATATATATATTTATATATATATGTGTCACTCCAGACGATAACTCTCGATAGAATTGAGATAAACAGCTCAAATTTGCACAAAAAATCTATCTTGGCAATCGAAAGGCTAAGTTCGAAGATGGGCGAAATTGGCCTACTCTAAGGAGGGTTTTGGCGCATTTAAAGTGCGCAAAAATTACCCAAAAATCCCCAAAATGTTATTTTCCAACAAGTGACCCCTCATTTTAAAGGTTTTTGCACGCTGAACACGATGGTGGAATCGGATTTTAGATATCTTGATCCGTTCTCAAATTAGAGCATTTAAAGTGCGCAAAAATTACCCAAAAATCCCCAAAATGTTATTTTCTAACAAGTGACCCCTCATTTTAAAGGTTTTTGCACGCTGAACACGATGGTGAAATCGGATTTTAGATATCTAAATCCGTTCTTAAATTAGAGCATTTAAAGTGCGCAAAAATTACCCAAAACTAGGATAATCTTTAAACTCTTACCCCCCCCCCCCCCCCCCCACCCCCTTAGAGTGGTCAGATTGAAAAATGTGAGAAGTATTAATTGAAGACGAGAGTTCGAAGCAAAAAAGGGGGAGGCAAACGATTAGTACAACTCCTTGAATTTCCCATTTGACATATAATTGTTATGATACCTTCATAGATAGACAAGTACCGGCCCACGTATTACTAGAAGGAAGACGAAAGAAAAAATCTATTTCAAATTATTCAATTTAGGTACTAACAGTAGGAGGAAGAAGTTTTCCTTTATTCAAAACCATAGCCATTAATTCGAATATTTCTTTGAAAATTCGCTCATTAAGTCATGCTGCATGACTGTTTAGATATTTAATAATGATTGCAATTATACATTTTTTCCCTTCGCTCCTTCTCAAAGGGTTTGTTTGGTTTTTATGGAAGGATAGATGAGGTTTTTCTTTTTGCTGCAACCAACGATATAACAGTACACCATTTCACTCGTGAGGTACGTACTTGCATAAGAAGGTACTGTAGATACCGAAATACCAGTTCTAAAGTAAATTTTATTACAGTGTATAGCATTTTTTTACAAGAAAACGGAGAATGCGACGGGAACCGGACACCGGAGTTGAAAAAAAAATTGAAAGAACTGAAGATACGAAATTAAAACGTAAAGGAACTTGGTTCTTATTTATACTTATTGATGCCCGTACACTGTCATTTCAGACATGGTCTTGTACGGTGGAAGATGATTCTTGGGCGTTTTACATCCATGGTAGAAGATTTATCTTCTGTATATAATAATATTATTATGACCTTGAAAGTCTGATTGAGAACAGAAAAGTGGATTGTTAATGGAATCGGAGGAGCCGCCAGGGAGCAGGAGTTAGATTCCAGCTGCCACTTGGAGCACAGTCATCGTTTTGCAGGAGGCCTATAATTATGTGTAGTTCGATAACACAGGCGTTGCACATACCTAAACAAGATTCAAGATTCAAGATTCAAAGAGTTTTTATTTGTAACAGCCGTCAAATAGACAATACAGACGTCGACACATCCTGGGTATAGCAAACATGTCATGGGTATTAGGAGCAAACCAAAAACGATGAGGAGATGGTAAATAAAGATTTGGGGGTGCGAAGTACAGAATACGAGATAAATATCACAGATGGCTTAACATATAGCATTTCCCGGTCAAATGAAACATTTTTCCATTCAAATGAATCCTTTTCCCATTCAAATGAAAAGTTTTCCAAATCAAATAGTATATTTCTGTAATGTAAGCAATTTGATAAATTATTATAAATTAGTAGGTATATGCACTGAATTCATTAACAATATCTTTAGAATTCAGTCAGAATTACTTAGAGACAATTTTCAAGAAATAAGTGAGGTCAATGTAAATCATCGCCGGTGGCGGGTCGAGGCAACTGCATCATCATCCATGAAGTAATTGGTTGAGTCAGTTGCTGGTTATGGTATTGTCGCTTTGAGCAGTAACGTCAGTCAAAATTTGGTTTTCAGCCGGTTCGCTCAGTATGTTCCTTGCGTGACATTTTATCTTCGAAAAAGCCCTTTCCACTGGATTTAACATAGGGGAGTAATGAGGAAAGTAGTGTACTTGGAACCCCACTTCCTCAATAAAGCGTTTCACTTGTGCAGCTTTATGGATTCTCGCGTTGTCCATAATTACCGCGTTGTCTGGGTCAGGTATCTTCTGACGTGGTTCTCTCAAAAACTCGAGGAAAAGCCCGGTGTCGTGAGTCCCTCCCGGAACCACTCCTAGTAGACTTAAGTTCTCACAAATAATTCAACAGCCAACTTTAGTTCCTGTCAATAAACGGTACGAGTGGGGACACAAGCCTCAGGATCCAGTGCACAACCTGGAGCCCCTCCCCTCCATCCTCTCCCAACAAGGAAGTTGGAAGGAGAAGGCTTCCGGGTCTATAAAACCCCGGATCCTGCGACTTTTTACTCATTCTACGATTCCTCTAGCTGCCAGCTACTCTCTCTCTCTCTCTATCCTTACCACATCTCTCTCCTAAACCCAAAAGAACCTGAACATGGTGGAGGTTTCGCCCTTAACCAGAACTGGCAAATTCCCTAAAAGATCGGTGGAGGTCCGCCCTTAACCACACACATTTTCAAAAAGATCCAGCACATGGTGGAGGTATCGCCCTTAACCAGAACTGGCAAATTCCCCCCTCGCCTCTCATGGTGAATTTTACGCCAATTTAAATTCATCACACCCGGCATTCGTCGTTCCTTGTGTTATAAAGTTATAATCTTGGAATGAACAAAGCCTCGGTTATTCATAGCCAAGACGAGACTCACATTTCTTCCTCTGATGGTAGGTATCGTGACCACTGCGCGAGTGTTTCTTCTCGATCGTGCTTGACTTTTTCGAAGATGCAGGTACCTGCTTCGTCAATTAAGATTATTTTGTCCATCTCTTGTGGCGCCCAAGTCTCGAATGTTGTCGCATAAATTCGTCTCAACTCCTTAGTTTGCACTGAATTCATCCTATCCACCTCTATGAAAACTTTCTGTAGTGTGATTTTCAACTTTCTCAACCCTCTGTCGATCGTCGATTTTTGATGAATTAATATTTTTAAAAAGAAGAATACGCTGAATTTCTTTCAGCGTTCTCCCTCCGTTCTCTAGCTAGTACTACAGGAGTCAATAAATTACGTCGGGTCCCACCTCTTCTCCTTTCCACCAGTTCGCTATTATTTTGCAGATATCTTCGTACAGTGGTTTATCTGATTGTACGTTTATGGCTGACAATGAAGCCGCCTCTTTCACGGATCGTCCTTCCTCATACAACCTCAATAATAGGAATTTTTGATCCTTTGAGTACTTTTTATAGCGTCCGCACCGTTTACTTGGGCGACGTGGGACATCATCGTGTTCTGCACTGTTGGGGATCTTCATTTTCACAACTTGTACTGGATGAAATCCGGTTTGGATGGTTGCGACAATGTGGAGGTCGGCGAATCATCCCCATCAGAACTACTGTCATAATTCATAGCTCAACGACAATCTGAAAAGGAATTACAATACCTATGCACGAAACAATCGACTGTGTCACACAAAAACAGATGCGAGTCTTCCTGCCACTTGCCACTAGTGACGTTTCGATACTTGCGATATTTACTGATATCGATACTTTCTTTCGATACTTCCGATATTTGTATCCGATACTTTGTAATCGATATTATACTGATATCGATAAATAATACTATGCAGTATCGAAACGATATTTATGTACCTAAGTTAATAAAGTAGAAACTTACCAAGGATGGCAGGCCTCAACTATCGCCTACCTACCAGTAAATGTAAAGCTAGCAAGGATGGAATCTAATAAATGTTTATGTAAAATAGGTAATTAAAGTAGGTGCCTATGTAAATACTAAAAAATACCAGTGAATAAATTACAATATTAAAAACATTCAAACCCTTGCATAAATTACTCACAGTACACACTTATGTTTGTGCAATCTTTCTGTGGTTTTTTGTTGTTGTGAAATTTGATCAAGGTACACGTGGTCTTCAATAATCATTAAAACTCTACATAAATGATGATACCTACTCACCTACTCTCTAAAGCATAATACAAGTCATTATCATCATCTTCCAATATACTGGAGGCGTTCACAATCAAATTGACGATGATTTACGATTCTGAATTAGGATCAGAAAGAAGGAGAACAAAACAAAACTGAAAACAACTTTTCGTTATTGTTGTTGTTGGTATTTCGTTGTTCAATTCGTTATTGAAGTATCGAATGATACTCTCGGTATCGAATACTTTCTTTCGATATTATATCGTTATCAGTACCAAGCTTTCGATATCGTTTCGATACCATTACCCGATAAATGGAAGTATCGAAACGTCACTACTTGCCACAAACAAGGAAATGAAATACCGCTATAGGGAAGGAATGCGAATACTCGTTAGCCACAAAGAAGACATCGGACGTATTGGTGACTCCCGTATCATCTGTCGCCCCTGTTCGTGCGGCGCGGTGGGTACCCACTTCACATTCTACAGATCGAAATTCCTCAAATTATAACAACCTACTTACGTTTTTAGCGATAATAATGTTTTCTACTATTTCTTTAATATGTTTTCTACTATGTCTATAATTCACAGAATTTCCATTTCGTCAACATTTTTCTATCAACACCTGCGATTCGCAGAAGGTTTAATTTGAATGGGAAAAGGTTTCATTTGAACTGGAAAAAGTTTCATTTGAATGGGAAAAGGATTCATTTGGTTTGGAAAAAGTTTCATTTGGTCGGGAAAAGGATTCATCTGATTTGGAAAAAGTTTCATTTGAATTGGAAAAGGATTCATTTGGTTTGGAAACGGTTTCATTTGACCGAGAAATGCGAATGGATATTACCTACTTATATTACTGGCGACTTGAATCTTTTAAAATA
Organism: Leptopterna dolabrata; assembly: GCA_954871275.1. Lineage (NCBI taxonomy): Eukaryota > Metazoa > Arthropoda > Insecta > Hemiptera > Miridae > Leptopterna > Leptopterna dolabrata. The sequence continues at coordinate 3,192,070 of OX940981.1, read as the reverse complement.
CTCAACAAAAACTATCACTGTAACCAGGAAATATTATCAACAAAGTAAAGTTCGGCTGGGCGTAGGCATGTCTTAATGGTTCTGGGGAACATTTTGCCATTCAAATTAATGACTTCATCTGGTGTAGCGTTGAAAAGCCTGGAACCCCCTTGGTACGTATCACATATGTCGTGGTACCTATCCTCCCACAACCACAACTTACTCTGTGAAATTAAGATCTCGCCAAATAAACTGAGAAGTGGGGACGGAAGCCGCAGGAGAGCTGAGGGACAACCTGGGGATCCCCACCATCCTCCACTAGCTGGAGGATGGAGAGGGAGATGGCTTCCAGGCCTATAAATACTCGCCTCCTTCGCCTTTCTAGCCATTCTACGCTTTCCTCCAGTCGCTGACTACTCTCTCTCCTCCTTACCTCGTCTCTCTCCTTACATAAAAGATCTTGGGCATGGTGGTGATTCGCTCATAACCAAACCAAGCAAGCTCACCCTAAAAGATCTCGGGCATGGTGGTGGTCCGCCCATAACCAAACTGAGCAAGCCTTCCAAAAAGATCCTGGGCATGGTGGTGGTCCACCCATAACCAAACCAGGTCACGCTCCCAAAAAGATTCCGCGCTTGGGGGTGGTACGCCCATAACCAAAACGGACACATCCAAAAAGATCCCGGGCGTGGTGGTGGTCCGTCCATAACCAAACCGGGCACATCCCCCCTCACGCCGCTCGCGGTGGATGTACGCTCAAACACATTCATCGCAACATAGAAGAGAAATTGTGAGTCGTGAATATGGAATAACCAGGTTCCTGCAGGTGCCGACACAATGGGAAGATAGGGCGAATTCAATTTTATCATATTCAGGACATTTAGAATAAAAATGCTTGGAAGAGTCAGATGGTTAATAGTTTATTATAAGTGTTGATAATGTTACAGTGGACATTATTATACCTACCTATTCCAGCTTAATTAGCTATCAGTAAGATACCTACTTAGTCATTCAGGTTGTATCGTACCCATACATTTCTGAAACACAAATCACCTCATGTAGGTATTAGAAGTTCTTCTTACCATTCTTGTTACCTACTGTGATGGATGTATATGTTGCCCACATCCACCACGAGAGGCGTGGAGGGAGGATGTGCCCGGTTTGGTTATGGGCGGACCACTACCATGCTCGGAATCTTTTCGGGAGCGTGCTTGGTTTGGTTATAGGCGAACTACCACCATGCCCAAGATCTTTTAGGGAGCGTTGCCTGGTTTGGTTATGGGTGGACCACCATCATTCCCAGGATCTTTTAGGTTAAGGAGAGAGATGAGGAGCTAGGAGAGAGAGAGAGAGTAGTCAGCGACTAGAGGAGAGCGTAGAATGGCTAGAAAGGCGAAGGAGGCGAGTTTTTATAGGCCGGGAGGCCGTCTCCCTCCATCCTCCAGCTAGTGGAGGATGGTGGGGATCCCCAGGTTGTCCCTCGGCTCTCCTGCGTCTTCCGTCCCCACTTCTAGGTTTATTTTGCGAGATCTTAATTTCACAGTGTAAGGTTGTGGTTCTGGGAGGATACCACGACACCTACTTTTAATTATTTCCATTTTTACTCACGAATTCGGACACAACACACTGAGAAATGACAGTTGATGGGACCTGATGGTGAGGCAGCGTTGAACGGCATTTCAGGGAAATATTTATGTATTAGGAGTTCAGAAAATTGCAGGAGCTAAACAGTATTATTTTGCTTGTCAATTTCTGTGGTTGGGTAGAGGGTAGGGGTAAATAATTCCAGGGAAGTATGTATTAGATCTTCAAAATATTGCAGGAGCTAAACATAATATTATTTTGCTTGTCCGTTTCTTTGGTTGGGCTCTGGACAATGATATCAGCGTTGAGCAGCATCATAGGGAAATAAATATGTACCTGCTCTCAGTTGATGCATCTGCATTCAAGTAAAGCGTATGTAAACCGCAATTCTCAAGTTCTCCAATCATCGCTATCGTCCCGTCATCGGAAGATCGGAATAGCAGTTGTGATATCCGATCGTGTTTAAGCAATCTGTACAACCTGTATAACTCAATCCACTGAATCCATGAATCTACGACTGTTACAGCATTTCTAGGATTTCGGTGCCCGGACAATCTACCCGAAAGTCGCCATGCTAGTGGGCAGTGCGATAAGTATTTCGTCTGCTTAAACGGGAGACCAAGAATGCTGAGATGTCCTTCTAAAGAAGCCTTTAACCCCGAAACTGGGACTTGCGAGGACGCTAAAACCGTGCGAAATTGGTGAGTGAAACTATGGAAAACTACTCCCACTGTGACTTGTTCTGTCACAGAATTTGGATGGATATAAATGAAAATGTTTTTTTCGTGTTGCAGCTTCTGAGTAGATATTGGCTATGAAACGGAGTCAGCAAACAACCAATGAGCATTTTTGTCGGGCCTTACGATGTCCACCGTTCTGGATGGAACTTCAATACTGAATTGTTCTTTTACCTGAGTACCTGCCTCACGTAAACTACCGAATTGATGTAACATACGAAAAAAGCCATAATAATAATAATAATAATCTCTTATTCATTTTCTTACCTAACCTCACTACGATATTGGCTGTCGGATTCATTCAGTGTAATAATTTACCTGTATATGTGCCCCTTCTGCGTAGATCACTGTTTTCTGTGGTCAATACCTACCCTCGAGCTCCATCCAGGAAAGCCCTAAATCGAGTGCAACAGGCAGCCCGGGAATTGCAATTTTACAAAATGCGTGGGATTCAATAATTCAAGCATTAATTATTTTGTTATACATTAATTCATGCATAACGACTGATGTTCAGGTTACAAAAGTACTAAAAACAAGCAGCAAAAGCAAGTTCAGCAAAATCCAAAAGAGCCATCATTTTTCAAATGAGATAATATAACACAACAACCAACTCGACTTCATACAGCCATCAGTGATTATAATCAGGTGGTCCCTAGCAATGATATCTGGGCTCGATTTATACCGTTTCATTCACGATCATGTTGACGAAGCTTTTCGGTGCAAACGAACGGCTGGTCGTACAATGCTCCGGGTGGTCTCAAAAAATTCTTTAGTTCAAGATCAATTTAAAAATGTTAAAAAAAACTATACACTTCTACTGAAAGTTTTCGAGCTACGGCATTCTGAAAATTTCAACCCCCATTTTCCACCCCACTTTAGGAATGGAAATTCGTGCAGAGTGTGGCTTTGAAGAGTGCACAGTGAAGAATGAAAGTCTTTTATAAATATTATTATTATTAGGAATTGGGCCCTGTTCTTTTGAAACGGTTTTCCCGAAACAATTTATTTCGATCAACAGACTGTTTCGTTTCGTTTTTAACCCCCCCCCCCCCCGCCATAAGAAAATTCAATGCCGAGATAAGAATAGGATGAAAGGAGCACAGAGGGCGAGGGAGGCGTGGAAACGCGCACCTGAAATCTATCCTCGCAGCTACCCATGATGTCTTGTACGAGCTCGCAAGGAGCCATTCAGCAAGGGCTGAGCTACAATTACTACGCGCTTCTTTCAAAGGTGACTGTCGTGGTATCCTCCCAGAACCACTCCCTGCAAACTTAAGATCTCGCAAATAAACTCGCAGAAGTGGGGACGAAAGTCGCAGGCAAGTCGAAGCACAACCTGGGTCCCCACCATCCCCTACTAACTAGGGGATGGAGGGAGATGGTGCCAGGCCTATAAATACTCGCCGCCTCCGCCTTTCTAGCCATTCTACGCTCTCCTCTAGTCGCTGACTACTCTCTCTCCTCCTTACCTCGTATCTCTCCTCAACCTAAAACATCTTGGGCATGGTGGTGATTCGCTCATAACCAAACCAAGCAAACTACCCTAAAAGATCTCGGGCATGGTGGTGGTCCGCCCATAACCAAACCGAGCACACTCCAAAAAGATCCTGGGCATGGTGGTGGTCCGCCCATAACCAAACCAGGCAACTATCCCAAAAGACTCCGTGCATGGTGGTGGTACGTCCATAACCAAAGCGGACACACTCCCGAAAAGATCCCGGGCATGGTGGTGGTCCGCCCATAACCAAACCGGGCACATCCTCCCTCACACTGCTCGTGATGAATGCACCAATTTCAAATTCATCACAGTGACGTTTGACTCATTGGTCGAAATGAAGTGCCACCTATCATTCTGTCAGACCCGATTCGACGAAAAACGATCATTTCACCGATCATCTCGGCATCCCTCGCAGCCCCAGTTACAAAAAGCGTTGACCCAGGAGCTCATTGCGTCCTCGGCCACACGCGCCTGTGATCGCGTTGGATGACTTGTGGAAAACAATACCCCAACAATCGAATCATAAAACTTACAGCAGGAAAGACAGAAAAAGGGGGTCAGGTCCATGGTTCCTGAACTCAACGACCCCCTTTTTCTGTCTTTCCTGCTGTACGTTTTATCATTCGATTGGTGGGTATTGTTTTCCACCAATCATAATGCTCGATCACAGGCGCGTGTGGCTGAGGACGCAATGAGCTCCTGGGTCAGCACTTCTTGTTTTTCGTCGAATCGGGTCTGACACATCAGTTTTCATTGAACGTACACATCCAACTCACAACCAAATTACCATAATATCATGGTTACCTACTACTTCTTCGGCTAATGGATGCACCAGCAAGAAGCCATCCAACATTGAGAAGTCATTCCACAGATAAAGGGAAGCCTTCGGTCCACCATTTTCCTCGCAGCTAGCTCTAAGGTCAGGTGAGCCTCCCTCGCCATCAGTGCTCCCTCCATCCAAAATCCTACTCTTATCTCGATGATTCCTAACCATCCAGTGGACATCCAATCTGAACAAACATAAATCAGAGATAGACGGGGTTTTGGTGAGTGATTGTGGTGGTGGGGGTTAACAGCCTAAAAGAACCATTAGATGAACTGTAGATATAAAGGATCAATCGCGTTTTTCGTATCGTTCTACGGTACCTATCGGTTCCGTGATACTGTCTTTTCAACTGTTGAAACAGTCGGATTACATTGCATGGAAGCCAAGACGCTCATTCATTCTGTAGTTCTGTAGTGTCCTCTCATACCTCTATGATGCCCGGTCTATTATCAGTATTCGCTGTGATACTCATTCATGTTTTCAACATGTATGAATCGATATTAACAACTGATATTTGTGCATCTTCAGACATGGGTAAGTGCGACGATTTTTGTTTGTTATACTTTAATCTAATTTTGGAGATGGCTGGAGACCGGCTGTTCATACCTAACTACTAATATCCTCTGTTAGGTACATACATACAAACATAATTAGCCGTTACACATTTCGTTCGATGGACTATAAAAGCGCGATAAATATATTTATAATCCATTAATACGGAACAAAGGGTAGTTACTTAAGTGTAAGTTTTCGTTTGGGCGGATATTTTTAGGGCCGCCCCTTAGAAAATGTGGAATTGTCCAAGTCTTCTTATAGTCAGGGGCGACCCTATTGTTTTCCATTTTGGTCTCACTCAATGGAGAGAGAAAATAACCGACTACAAAAAATCCGTTTCAGACCATTCTAAAACTGAATCCGTAGAAAAAAAACCACAGATGTGTGCGTGTGTGTGCGCGCGCACGAATTTGCATCTAATGCTAGTCCACAGTATTCACAACCGATTTGCGTGGTTCTTTTTTTATTCGACTCAGTTCTGAGTCTAGCTATGCACTGCGTCGACGGAATTTTTAAATTCACTTCAAGAGGAGGGATAACGGGTAATATGGAAACTACGCAAAATTCTCAACCGATTTGCGTGGTTCTTGTTTTATTTTACTGAAAAAGGGCGTCCCCTGTAGTATGCATTACTTTACAATATTATGTTTGCATTATTTATCTCTTCATACCAACCAAAACACCGTTCACTTACCTGACATAATCATTATGGATCCGTGATTTTTTTTTACAGTTACGATGAACAGAATTTTCTGCAACAGAGAGCCCGTGTTACTAGACTGCTTGAATAACCAATACATTCAAATAAATAATATTAATTATGGACGTACCACTGACCGTTATTGTGGCAATATGAACCATCCTGACAACTCAAAGGTGATAACCGACTGCACGGACCAGTCTAATGCCAGAAATATTATACATAAAAAGTAAGCAGTACATATATAAGTAGAATGCCTGTACCATGGTAGGTAGTTATTTTTCTAGATGACTTTCTATGCACCATGAATGACCGTATGAGCGAAATTTTGAAGTTCGTCCCTACTCAACCTTGGTACCCTTCGCAATTTACTGTATACATTATCAAATATTTTTATCCATAAAATATTGAGTAAAATTACCTACCAGTGGGGCCGCACTCGACCAGAAGCGCTGCCAGGGAAGTTGAAACTAGTAAAACGCCCGACGTGGATAGAACGCTACATTTATTTCATAAAACCATAGTCTACAGAGCGTCAGTGGAAAGGTTAATATGGATTCTAAATTATAGGCTATGTACCACTAGTTGTAAATTTGTACAATGTTAAGAGGGACTAGCGGCCTATACTATCACCCGTTATTAACTAGGTACGTACTAAAACACTGCAAAGTCCTTGTCACATGGGCTTATTATTCTATTGGACATAATATCGAGAAATTCTGGCTGTTCATTTATTGTTTCATTCATGTGCAATTATTGACATAGGTACTGTTGATGGTTTCCATCAATTTTGGCCCGCAAAAACACGATATAAACTCCTATTTTTGACAAATTATCTTTGATCATTGATAGTGCCATTATTGCTTGATTCACCTGTTGAAACTACTTCTAGTGTTATTATACAAGTTTATTTTATTTTATTTTATTTTATAGTACGGCTAAGCCAATTTAAAAGAGTTGAACAAAGGTTTATGGTGATTTCAGGCAATTTCCCAGGTTTTTGGCTCATACAAAATGAATGTCGCGAGCTGAGCCCTCGTTACAACCTGAATTCTTCACTCTTTGGTCAAAATCAACTTCATATTCGGTCTTCTCGCCCTAAATAACAAGGGAAACGATACCTCAGAAGCTCTTGTTACTAAAAAAATTCAAGATACATCACCATACATTTGTATAATAACACTAGAAGTAGTATCAACAGGTGAATCATAACATATGTACTATTCTTCACATATTATGTAGATCGCAGACCCTCCGTAGGTTAGCACCTAACCCCGTACTCGTCACTAGGTACCTACCTAAACCGTTGTGTAATAATTTACCTGTATAGGTTCCCCTTCTACGGAGATAGAATAATGAACCGTTGTGTAATAATTTGCCATTGTGTAATAATTTTCCCATCAATAATACTTCAACGGTTGTTCAAGTTGCAAAAGTATCTATCAACAAAATCCAGCCCCTTCTGGGAAGATGAGCCGTTGTGTAATAATTTACCGTTGTGTAATAATTTACCGTGGTGCAATAATTTACCGTTGTTTAATAATTTACCATTGTGTAATAATTTACCAATCAATACTACTTCAACGTTTGTTCAAGTTTCACAAGTACCTACCAACAAAATCCAATAGGTAATGAAATAATATCGCAGAACAAACAACTCGACTTCATACAGCCATCCTTGATTATAATCAGGTGCGCCGTAGTTATATCTGGGCCGGATTTATACAGTTTGATTCACGATCGTGTTGACGAAGCTTTTTGGTGCTCACGAACGGCTGGACGTACGGTGCTCCGGGTGGTCTCAAAAAATTGTTTAGCTCAAGACAAATCTAATAACGTAAAAAAAACCATACCCTTCTATCGGAAGTTTTCGAGCTACGGCGTTCTGAAAATTTCAACCCCCATTTTGAACCCCAGAGATGACTGACAGTACCTAACGCCGAGCTTCGAGGACCAACTAGACCCCGAACGGAACCTATAACCCGAATTTCATCAATTTTTTTCATGGTAACTAAGAAAAGTGGCCCGTACGGCGGTACATTTTTTTATTGCAGTTTTGGATTCTACATTCCTTGAAATGTAAACCATCAAATTTTGAGGTGGGGGGGGGGGGGGGGGGGTTAGAATTTTTTTTTTTCATGCTCGATTCCAATGGTTCATTATTGAAAATAATAAACCAAAATCAAGATATATCAACATACATTTGTATAATAACACAAGAAGTATTATCAACAGGTGAATCAAGACAATTAAATTGGCACTATCAATGATCAAAGTAAAAAAATAGAAGCCTAATTCGTGTTTTTCGGGGCCAAAATTTTTGGTAATCATAAAAACAGCTATTTCAATTATTGCACATTCGAATGAAACAATAAAAATGTATTTCCAGCATTTCTGTAGGAATTTCCAATAGAATAATAAGTCCATGTGACAAGGACTTTGCAGAGTTTTTCCTTCAGGCTAGCAAGGGAATTATCTCCTCGAAAATGTGGGCGCCAGAGAGGCACGCCGAAACCAACTTACCGTTTGGTTAACTCCTCCCTAGTATCAATAATCTGAATATATTCCAATTTTGGTTAAATTTTAATTAAACAATAACTCAATTTTTCAGGGAGATTTGTGTATTATATCGAAACATAACTTGAATCTGGATAAACCACCTACTCATATATGCGATCTCCAGGTTTTGCAGTACGAGTAATCCAGGTTTTTTTTATGACGTCCCTCAGTAGTAAGAGACGTCCTAATGTTTGTATTTGAACTGTTTGCCTTTGACTGCAATGAACAGAAATCGAACTGAAACGTTCATTTCAAATATTTAGACTAAATATTGCGATGCAAGTGACTTGCGAATGTTTCCAACTCAGGAACAAAACCGTAGAACAAACTGTGGTCTGATCAAACATGAAAGCGGTTGAATAACGAAAAATTATGGGACCGCACATTTGTTGCATACATTAGGCATCTTCCGTGCTTGCATACCTCTGTTCATAGAGGTTTCAGGTTTGGCATACATCCAGGTTATAATTTAGTCCGTTTTGGTCTCTAGTCACCAACCTGTATAATTTTTAGAGAGTTTGATGCGAGCAGTTGATTTTCAGCTGTTTCTGATGAACTCTGACCCACCAGTACTCAAATTTGACAATTTAAACGGTCCTCTTCGTTCTCAAGTCACCGTTCTAAACCACTTTAGATTATTTAAATTCAACTTTCAGTGATTGGCAGCCATTTTCCGATGTTTGTGACTCACACTAATTTGACCCACTTTTTGTTTTCGACAATAAACGTCAACTTCGCACTCATTTTTCATTTGCCATTATTAACATTTCGGCAAAATTTGGAATTTGAACTTTTTCTTCCTTCGAAAATTTGCCGATGACCTCCAAATTCAAAATGAGGCAGGTATTGAGACTTACTGACAAAGTCCCAGACTTACTGACATCACCAGGACCAGGGCCATTGAGCTCGCATCATTTCCAGTGCCTGCCAATTTCGACATTTTGTAAATTCCCGATTTATTTCTACTGCCAGGTGCCGCTTCAAGGAATTTTGTCGTGTGGAACAAAAAGAATTCATCTCTTCAGACTGCGGTTCTGGATCGAGATATGTTAACGTCACGTATTCGTGCCATGAAGGTATCGTCAGTAGCTATTTGCATCTTAATCAAATTTAAAGTCTTGTAATACCTACTGTTGAAAAGACCAGTCATGTCTGTCATTTCCAGTCACTTGTTCTGGGCTTATTTGTTAGGTTTTGATGAGTTTGAGGATCAAAAGACCTGGTAGACCATTGCTCCAACTCTATGAGCCCCCTTTGGCTCGTAGGATGTGGCGTGAGAGGGCCCTAATATTGTTTTCGATTTTGATGAGGCAACCCACAGCCAGGAGAAAACGCTGCAAAGTCCTTGTCACATGGGTTTATTATTCGATTGGACATACCTACAGAAATGTTGGCTGTTCATTTATTGTTCCTTTCATGTAAAATAATTGAAAGAGCTGTTTCTGGTGGTTTCCACCAATTTTGGCCCCCAAAACTTGAATTAGGTACGCTCCCTTTTTTTCATTTTTTTTAAAATTATCTTTGATCATTGGTAGTGCCATTTAATCGACTTGATCCACGTGTTGATACTTTTCCTAGTGTTATTCTACAAATTGATGGTGATTTCAGACGATTTCCCAGGTTTTTGACTCATAAAAAATCAATTTTGGGAGCTGAACATCTGGTACAATCTCAATTTTCCACTCCTTGGTCAAAATCGACTTCATTTTCGGTCTTCTCGTCCCCAAAAACATGGAAAACGATACCTCAAAAGCTCATTTACTAACATGTTACTAAAACACCAAAAGTACCTATTTTTGTACACATTTTCACCCATAAGACCCCTGGGTATATTCTGATCGGGCTGCAAAGTTTCGGGACACAACTAGGGCCCAAATGGAGCATGTGTGCGAAAGAACGAATTTTTTAGACCGAAAATGAAGCCGGTACACGTGATACGGTGGACGGCGGACGGACATTGCATTTTTGGAATCTACGCACCTTGAAACGGAAAAGAAAAAATTTTGAGGGGGTGTTATAAAAATTTTTGGCTGAGCGAATACATAGGTGTATTATTCACAGAATAATAAACCAAAAGGAGCGTTTTCCTTAAAAAAAAAAAACGCTGCAAAGTCCTTGTCACATGGGGTTTATTATTCTATTGGACATACCTACAGAAATGTTGGCTGTACATTTATTGTTTGTTTCATGTGAAATAATTGAAATAGCTATTTCTGGTGGTTTCCACCAATTTTGGCCCCCAAAACACAAATTAGGTAGGTACGATCTTTTTTTTTTTTTCAAATTATCTTTGATCATTGGTAGTGCCATCATTTAATCGTCTTGATCCACGTGTTGACACTTTTTCTAGTGTTATTCTACAAATTGATGGTGATTTCGCAGGTATTTGACTCATAAAAAATCAATTTTGGGAGCTGAACATCTGGTACAACCTCAATTTTCCACTCCTTGGCCAAAATCGACTTCATATTCGATCTTCTCGTCCCCAAAAACATGGAAAACGATACCTCAAAAGCTCATGTTACCAAAATGTTGCTAAAACGCAAAAAGTACCTATTTTCACACACATTTTCACTCATAACACCCCTGGGTATATTCCGATCGGGCTGCAAAGTTTCGGGACACAACTAGGGCCCAAATGGAGCATGTGTGCGAAAGAACGAATTTTTTAGACCGAAAATGAAGCCGGTACACGTGATACGGCGGACGGCGGACGGACATTGCATTTTTGGAATCTACGCACCTTGAAACGGAAAAGAAAAAATTTTGAGGGGGTGTTATAAAAATTTTTGGCTGAGCGAATACATAGGTGTATTATTCACAGAATAATAAACCAAAAGGAGCGTTTTCCTTAAAAAAAAAAAACGCTGCAAAGTCCTTGTCACATGGGGTTTATTATTCTACAGAAATGTTGGCTGTACATTTATTGTTTGTTTCATGTGAAATAATTGAAATAGCTATTTCTGGTGGTTTCCACCAATTTTGGCCCCCAAAACACAAATTAGGTAGGTACGATCTTTTTTTTTTTTTTCAAATTATCTTTGATCATTGGTAGTGCCATCATTTAATCGTCTTGATCCACGTGTTGACACTTTTTCTAGTGTTATTCTACAAATTGATGGTGATTTCGCAGGTATTTGACTCATAAAAAATCAATTTTGGGAGCTGAACATCTGGTACAACCTCAATTTTCCACTCCTTGGCCAAAATCGACTTCATATTCGATCTTCTCGTCCCCAAAAACATGGAAAACGATACCTCAAAAGCTCATGTTACCAAAATGTTGCTAAAACGCAAAAAGTACCTATTTTCACACACATTTTCACTCATAACACCCCTGGGTATAGTCCGATCGGGCTGAAAAGTTTCGGGACACAACTAGGGCCCAAATGGAGCATGTGTGCGAAAGAACGACTTTTTTAGATCGAAAATGAAGCCTGTACACGTGATACGGCGGACGGCGTACGGCGGACGGCGGACGGACATTGCATTTTTTGAATCTACACACCTTGAAACGGAAAAGAAAAAAGTTTGAGGGGGTGTTATAAAAATTTTTTGCTGAGCGATTACATAGGTGTATTATTCACAGAATAATAAACCAAAAACGCTGCAAAGTCCTTGTCACATGGGGTTTATTATTCTACAGAAATGTTGGCTGTACATTTATTGTTTGTTTCATGTGAAATAATTGAAATAACTATTTCTGATGGTTTCCACCAATTTTGGCCCCCAAAACACAAATTAGGTAGGTACGATCTTTTTTTTTTCAAATTAACTTTGATCATTGGTAGTGCCATTTAATCGTCTTGATCCACGTGTTGACACTTTTTCTAGTGTTATTCTACAAACTGATGGTGATTTCAGACGATTTCGCAGGTTTTTGACTCATACAAAATCAATTTTGGGAGCTGAACATCTGGTACAACCTCAATTTTCCACTCCTTGGCCAAAATCGACCTCATATTCGATCTTCTCGTCCCCAAAAACATGGAAAACGATACCTCAAAAGCTCATGTTACCAACATGTTGCTAAAACGCAAAAAGTACCTATTTTTACACACATTTTCACTCACAACACCCCTGGGAATATTCCGATCGGGCTGAAAAGTTTCGGGACACAACTAGGGCCCAAATGGAGCATGTGTGCGAAAGAACGACTTTTTTAGACCGAAAATGAAGCCTGTACACGTGATACGGCGGACGGCGGACGGCGTACGGCGGACGGCGGACGGACATTGCATTTTTTGAATCTACGCACCTTGAAATGGAAAAGAAAAAAGTTTGAGGGGGTGTTATAAAAATTTTTTGCTGAGCGATTACATAGGTGTATTATTCAGAGAATAATAAACCAAAACGGTAGCGCCCCCGTAGATTGGCATTAAATGATAGTTCACGGAATCACCCTCAGAAGTAGTGCATCCGTAAATATTATGCGGTTACGGATGCACTCTATAAATTTATCCGTAACCCGCTTGTTGAAGGATCGTCAACGGAAACACCCGTGGTTTCCGTGGTGTACTATTTCGGCAAAATCAACTGATGATCATTTTCACGGGAGCACCCCGAAAATCCCCGTATAAGTGTACTGATTTCCGTTGGTTAATCCTTCAACGTTCCATCGCACGCCCGTGGGTGTTTGTACGGGTCGTCATAGCCCCACCCTTGACTAACCCGTAACACTTGATCGCCTCCCCGTAGCCCATCCATGATTTTCACGTGAATATCCCTGGACTCTCCCTAGGTTTTCTCTAGCCCACCCATCACTGTCCTTAATGCTTCCGTGCCCTTCCTTCAATGATCCGTGATTGTAGGGAATCACGGCGGATGGTTAACGGACAGGCTGAGGAAACGCAACCCTCCATTGCCTTTCCGTTGAGGATGCCCCATAGAAACACACGGGAGCTCCGTGAAGTTGTAGTGCATATATCAAAAATGTATGGAATAACTATATGTGATTATTGTACGAATTTTGTGCCTTTTTGTGACGCCATTTAAAAATTTTGTGCCTTTATTGTTTTTGAGTTATTAGCCTTTCAAAATGTGCACTACAACTTCACGCTCTGTGCACATAATGCAAAACTGAAAACTGAATATATCATTGTAATCTACGATTTTTGTGCCTTTTTGTGACGCCATTTAAAAATTTTGTGCCTATATAGTTTCTGAGTTATAGGTGTTCGAAATGTGCACTACAAATTCACGCTCTGTGCACATAATGCAAAACTGCAAACTGAATAATTACCAAGGCTGGAATCCTACTGCTATGAGGAGAGCTTGTGATGTGGACAATTTGAAGAAATTGAAGATTACAGTGATATAATTATTCAGTTTTCAGTTTTGCATTATGTGCACAGAGCGTGAAGTCGTAGTGCACATTTCGAACGCCTATAACTCGGAAACTATATAGGCACAAAAATTTTAAATGGCGTCACAAAAAGGCACAAAAATCGTAGATTACAATGATATATTCAGTTTTCAGTTTTGCATTATGTGCACAGAGCGTGAAGTTGTAGTGCACATTTTGAAAGACTAATAACTCAAAAACAATAAAGGCACAAAATTTTTAAATGGCGTCACAAAAAGGCACAAAATTCGTACAATAATCACATATAGTTATTCCATACATTTTTGATATATGCACTACAACTTCACGGAGCTACACACGGGCCCTTTATGAACGAGCAACAGAGAGACGTGTACTACCTCCTCCCCCTCATCCGGTCAACGGAGACGTCGAGGCAGTGCACGTCTCATCCTCCGTCATTGTCCGTAAAGGGTCCGTAACCGTCTACCGAGAACCCTTTACGGACGAGCTACTGAGGATGACTTGAGAGACGTCCGCTGCCTCAACGGCTCCCACTAACCGGTCGTCGGAGCGGAAAAGGAAGTACGCGTCTCTCCTTCGCTCGTCCGAGGATCCGTAGCCTACCGAGTAGTTCGGCCGAGTAGTCGGTGGAGTACTCGGCCGAGCTACTTCGATGGGGCGAGTGGGTGCTTACATTTCAGCTGGGCAGAGACGAGACAGTTGCGTTGTGTGGTGTTCCGCGTCAACAGCACACAGCGATGTAAAAAGAGAACGCTGCAAAGTCCTAGTCACATGGGTTTATTATTCTATTGGATATACCTACAGAAATGTTGGCTGTTCATTTATTGTTTCTTTCATGTAAAATAATTGAAATAGCTATTTCTGGTGGTTTCCACCAATTTTGGCCCCTAAAACTTGAATTAGGTAGGTACGCTCCTTTTTTTTTTCTTCAAATTATCTTTGATCATTGGTAGTGCCATTTAATCGACTTGATCCACGTGTTGACACTTTTCCTAGTGCTATTCTACAAATTGATGGTGATTTCAGACAGTTTTCCAGGTTTTTGACCCATATAAAACCAATTTTGGGAGCTGAGCCTTTGGTTAAACCTCAATTTCCACTTCTTTGGTCAAAATCGACTTCATATTCGATCTTCTCGTCCCCAAAAACATGGAAAACGATACCTAAAAAGCTCATGTTACTAACATGTTGGTAAACGCAAAAAGTACCTATTTTTACACACATTTTCACTCATAACACCCCTGGGTATATTCCGATCGGGCTGAAAAGTTTCGTGACACAACTAGGGCCTAAATGGAGCATGTGTGCGAAAGAACGACTTTTTTAGACCGAAAATGAAGCCGGTACACGTGATACGGCGGACGGCGGACGGACATTGCATTTTTGGAATCTACGCAACTTGAAACGGAAAAGAAAAAATTTTGAGGGGGTGTTATAAAAATTTTTTGCTGAGCGAATAGGTACATAGGTGTAATATTCACAGAATAATAAACCAAAACAACATCTGCCATTTCGAGTCGGCAGTATCGCTTCCTCACTGAATCACATGAACCTTTGGAATAGTTGGGTAGGTTCATTCAGTGGACAGGTGGAGTATCCATGCATGAATTTGATAGGGGACCATCTGCGATCCAACCCGCGTGTACCCTCAAAATGTCAGTTCTCTACGACTATTTTTCGCACAGTTAGAAGCTTAACAAGGAAATGGTCAACATTTCATATTCGCGCATGCGCAGACGATAGTTACAGTACGATTCCAATGAAATTCATACAGAACCATACAAGTACTATTCCTGATCGACCCTCCAAGTTTGAACTCATGTTAACGACAATTAAGGTAGTTATGGGCGTTTGAAGTATTTCACTTTTGCGCATGAGCAGCCAAAAGTTACGGTACGATTTCAATGATTTTGGTATGGGACCGTCTGTGACCCAACCAGTGTGAATCGCCTAAATTTCAGCTCTCTGCGATCATTTTTCGCTTAGTTAAAAGCGTTACAAGGAAATGGTCTACATTTCATGTTCGCGCACGCGCAGAATAAAGTTACGCTACGATTCCAATTAAATTCATATGGAACTATCTACTATTCCTGATCGACCCTTCAAGTATGAACTCATTTAAACGATACTTACCAAAGATAGTTATGGGCGTTTCAGGTATTTCACGTTTGCGCATGCCCAGACGAAATTTACAGTAATTTTTCAATGATTTTGATACGGGACCATCTGTGACTCAACCCACACCCACCCTACAAATTTCAGCCCATTTCGGGTAGTTATGGGCGTTACAAGGAATTGACCACAGAGATAGACACGGAACCAGAAATGTTCCTTGATGTCTGAAACGCAAAATGGTAGTGGAAATTTTCATTTTGGACGACATACAATTTTTTTTTTAACTTAATCACGAATCCAAGGCTCCCCTTCCTTCGGGTAGTGAGGAAGCAAAATGAGCATTTGAAAATTCATGTGGAATAATTCTAAAGTCAATTTCATGTAAAAAACAAAAAATAACGTAAAACAGCTGCGTTAGTTCGTTGGATTTTCATGGTTTTTTTTGCAATTAGACTCAAGTTTGTTTGGAGTTTGTTTGCTTGTTAGGCAGGCCAAATTTTTTGATATTTTTATTATTCTTACTCGTCCAGCATTTCTCGCACAGTTATAAATGCTTTTGTCTTCTGTCAACAGTTTTTGGTGTGGACGGCAAGCCTCGAACGAACATTGAGACGGCCTGTGAAAACAAATTATTAGAACTTACCTGCTCAGATGATGGTTACGGTGACGTCAGCCACATACGGTCGAACAGATCCCGCATTATGTTTCACGAATGACACAAATACCAGGGCATTGACGTGCCGAGCTCCTAAGGCACTTTCTATTGTAGAATCACAGTAAGTAGACCCTACAGAAGGACCCCAACGTCATTGACTGCAGCAGATTTTGGTTTATTAATTTCAATAATTGACCCCGACAAATTTTGTTCAACCCCCCCCCCCCCCCCATCCCAATCAAAATTTGATGGTTTACGTTTCAAATGTCGTAGAATACGAATACCGAATAAAAAAAAATTCCGCCCGTCCGCGGCTTTTCCCTTAGTTCCCAAGAACCAAAATTCACCAAATTTGGTATATGGGTCCCGTTAGGGCTCTAGTTGATCCTCAAAGCGGTGTTTTGGTTTATTATTCTGCGAATAGTACACCTGTGTATTCGGTCAGCAAAAAATTTTTATAACACCCCCTCAAAATTCTTTTCCGTTTCAAGGTGCGTAGATTCCAAAAATACAATGTCCGTACGCCGTCCGCCGTATCACATGTACCGGCATCATTTTTGGTCTAAAAAAGTCGTTCTTTCGCACACATGCTCCATTTGGGCCCTAGTTGTGTCCCGAAACTTTGGTAGTGGCATTTAATGGTCTTGATTCACCTGTTTACACTTTTTCCAATGTTATCGTACACATTGATGGTGATTTCAGACAGTTTTCCAGGTTTTTGACTCATAAAAAACCAATTTTGGGAGCTGAACCTTTGGTAAAACCTCAATTTCCGCGTCTTTGGTCAAAATCGACTTCATATTCGGTCTTCTCGTCCTCAAAAACATGGAAAAAGATACCTCAAAAGCTCATGTTACTAACATGTTGTTAAAACGCAAAAAGTACCTATTTTTATACACATTTTCACTCATAACACCCCTGGGTATATTCCGATCGGGCTGAAAAGTTTCGGGACACAACTAGGGCCCAAATGGAGCATGTGTGCGAAAGAACGACTTTTTTAGACCGAAAATGAAGCCTGTACATGTGATACGGCGTACGGCGGACGGACATTGCATTTTTGGAATCTAGGTACCTTGAAAGGGAAAAGAAAAAATTTTGAGGGGGTGTTATAGAAATGTTTTGCTGAGCGAATACATAGGTGTATTATTCACAGAATAATAAACCAAAAACGCTGCAAAGTCCTTGTCACATGGGTTTATTATTCTATTGGACATACCTACAGAAATGTTGGCTGCATGCGTAATAATCGAAATAGCTATATCTGATGGTTTTCATTAATTTTGGCCCCTAAAACACAAATTAGGTACGCTCATTTTTTTTTGGTTTATTATTTTCAATAATGAACCATTGGAATCGAGCATGAAAAAAAAAAAAAAATTCTTACCCCCCCTCAAAATTTGATGGTTTACGTTTCAAGGTATGTAGAATCCAAAACTGCAATAAAAATATTTCTGTCTGTCCGCCGTACGGGCCACTTTTCTTAGTTACCATGAAAAAAAATTGATGAAATTCGGGTTATAGGCTCCGTTCGGGGTCTAGTTGGTCCTCGAAGCTCGACGTTACTGTCAGTCATCTCTAAGGGGTTCAAAATAGGGGTTGAAATTTTCAAAACGCCTATACCATTTTTTTACGGGAATCTTTTCACGGTTTTAAATAGTTCTTGAACTTACGAGTTTTTTAAGACCACCCGGAGCACCGTACGTCCAGCCGTTCGTTGACAGTAAGGCCCCGAAGTTTGCACCAACAGGCATTTTCGACTCCAGGGTTTATGAAATTGTATACAACAACAACATACGAAATCTCGTCACCAGGGACGCTCCGATTTTATTAGTGGGGGTACCTAAGAGGTCGAGTTGGTTGTTCTGTGATATTATTTCAATTGAAAAATGATGGCTCTATAGGAGTTTGTTGGTAGGTAGTGAAATCGACTTTATTGGTCGGGTACCTACCTATGAAGTCGAGTTGGTTGTTCTGTCATATTATTTTATTTGAAAAATGAAGGGCGTTTCTTTTTGTTAGGTACTGTTTGCAATTGACAGAATTATTTTAGCAACATTTACCTCGTGATTTAGGTAGGTACCTAGTAACGAGTACGGGGTTAGGTACTAACCTACGGAGGGTGTGCGATCCGGCTGGATTTTGTTGATAGGTACTTTTGCAACTTGAACAACCGATGAGGTATTATTGGTGGGTAAATTATTATACAATGGCAAATTATTACACAATGGCAAAGTATTACACAATGGCAAATTATTACACAACGGCTCATCTACCCAGAAGGGGCTGGATTTTGTTGATAGGTACTTCTGCAACTTGAACAACCGTTGAAGTATTATTGATGGGTAAATTATTACATAATGGCAAATTATTACACAACGACAAATTATTACACAACGGTAAATTATTACACAACGGTAAATTATTACACCACGGTAAATTATTACACAACGGCTAATCTACCAAGAAGGGGCTGGATTTTGTTGATAAGTAGGTACTTTTGCAACTTGAACAACCGTTGACGTATTATTGATGGGCAAATTATTACACAACGGTTCATTATTCTATCTCCGTAGAAGTGGAACCTATACAGGTAAATTATTACACAACGGTTTAGATAGGTACCTAGTAACGAGTACGGGGTTAGGTACTAACCTACGGAGATCCGCGATCTACATAATATGTGTAGAATAGTACATAATATGTTATATAGAAGGGTTATCTATACGGAGACCTGTGATCTGTAACAGGAGGGTATTCTGTACAAAATAATAAACCGTTGTGCAGGGATTTGCAGCGTTTTTTTTAAATAACTATCTTTGATCATTCGTAGTGCCATTTAATCGTCTTGATCCATGTGTTGACCCATTTGGTTTATTATTCTGTAAATAATACACCTATGTATTCGCTCAGCAAAAAATTTTTATAACACCCCCTCAAAATTTTTTCTTTTCCGTTTCAAGGTGCGTAGATTCCAAAAATGCAATGTCCGTCCGCCGTCCGCCGTACGCCGTACGCCGTATCACGTGTACAGGCTTCATTTTCGGTCTAAAAAAGTCGTTCTTTCGCACACATGCTCCATTTGGGCCCTAGTTGTGTCCCGAAACTTTTCAGCCCGATCGGAATATACCCAGGGGTGTTATGAGTGAAAATGTGTATAAAAATAGGTACTTTTTGCGTTTTAACAACATGTTAGTAACATGAGCTTTTGAGGTATCTTTTTCCATGTTTTTGAGGACGAGAAGACCGAATATGAAGTCGATTTTGACCAAAGACGCGGAAATTGAGGTTTTACCAAAGGTTCAGCTCCCAAAATTGGTTTTTTATGAGTCAAAAACCTGGAAAACTGTCTGAAATCACCGTCAATGTGTACAATAACATTGGAAAAAGTGTAAACAGGTGAATCAAGACCATTAAATGCCACTACCAATGATCAAAGATGATCTTAAAAAAAAAAAATAAGCGTACCTATTTCATGTTTTGGGGGCCAAAATTGGTGGAAATCATCAGAAATAGCTATTTCAGTCATTCCACATGAAAGAAACAATACATTTAACAGCCAACAAAAATCTCTAGAACTCCAATAGAATAATAAACCCATGTGACAAGGACTTTGCAGCGTTTTTTTCAGTGTTATTATACAAACTGATGGTGATTTCAGACGATTTCCCAGGTTTTTCACTCATAAAAAATCTATTTTGAGATCTGAACATTTGGTAGAACTCAATTTTCCACTCTTTGGTCAAAATCGACTTCATATTCGGTTTTCTTGTCCCCAAAAAATGGAAAACGATATCTCAGAAGCTCATGTTACTAACACGCAAAAAGTACCTATTTTTACACATTTCCACTCATAACACCCCTGGGTATATTCCGATCGGGCTGAAAAGTTTCGGGACACAACTAGGGCCCAAATGGAGCATGTGTGCGAAAGAACGAATTTTTTAGACCAAAAATGAAGCCGGTACACGTGATACGGCGGACGGCGTACGGCGGCGGACATTGCATTTTTGGAATCTACGCACCTTGAAACGGAAAAGAAAAAAGTTTGAGGGGGTATTATAAATTTTTTTGCTGAGCGAATACATAGGTGTATTATTCGCAGAATAATAAACCAAAAGGAGCGTAACTAATTCGTGTTTTAGGCGCCAAAAATTGTAAAAACCATCAGAAATAGCTATTTCAATTATTTCACATGAAATAAACAATAAATGAACAGCCAACATTTCTGTAGGTATGTCCAGTAGAATAATAAACCCATGTGACAAGGACTTTGCAGCGTTTTTGGAATCTACGCACCGTGAAACGGAAAAGAAAATTTTTGAGAAGGTGTGATAAAAATTTTTTGCTGAGCGAATACATAGGTGTATTATTCACAGAATAATAAACC